>CM067382.1:54489660-55090399 GCA_034510155.1 Eucriotettix oculatus
CACACGTTACTCCTTACGCTATTCAGATATTAATTAATTAATATATCATTAAACCAAACTTAAAATTCAGTTACGTACATTTACTACTTCAATAGAATAGTGTTTATTAAACTTTTTTCTGTCATATTTGGCCGTTGCATCTTATTTATTTCTGTTTTTGTGCTTTGGGTTTTCAACAATTTTCTTATATCAGTATAATTTTACGACAATGTCATAGGATAATTCAAAAAAAAATTTACTATTTAAATTTTATGTCCAAATTGTACTTGGAATGAATACTTTCTGGGACCCTGAAATGTTAATCCCTAGTTTCTCGTTATTCTCTCTCGTAATATTTCCCCGAAAAAATCATTGACCCTGTAACTGAGCAGGGCTAGAATAGCAGAATTTAAAACTATATTGCTTAATTTTTGTGTACCTATTGTGGCATTCGGTACATATTAAAAAATACTATTTTCTCTTCTGTTCCAAATATATATTCCGACATTCTTTCTTAAAAATAATTTATTCTCTCCAGTAATATCGTTTTAATATCTAATCGTACCGCCTAGACCAATCGAAATGCAGAAAAGTCTCTTAAGCAGCCATCACCAAATTTCGAATCTGGAAAACTGTCATGTTTTATAAAATGGTACTTTAGACTCCGGGGAATCGGCACTGTACATTCGGGCTTGTTATGGACTTAACAGATTATTGAATTTATACACGAAGAGAATCGGAAATTATCAAAATCTATGAATTTTAGTGCCCATTGTTGTATGTCGATGTTTGTTTGGGAGACCTGGCCGACATCTTCTTCACCTGCCTTCCCCTACTTTCAACACACGACACGTACTGTCCAGCTGGAGCTTTATCAGTCTTCTGTTGTTGGCAGGGAAAACTCTGGGTTGGAGAGGGACTCCTCTTTTTAAATATTTATATAGTTTCTCTATTGCCTTAATTTTGGTTTGATTCATAGGAGCCTCATTCACCGTTCCGATATTTTATATCTGAGGTCGTATTGAGGGCCGTTCACGATTCTAGTGATGAGTCACTTCTTTGTTACAATTATTATCCTTTCAATTCATCTTTCAAAAAATTCCAAAATTCACACGTTATTTTCATAATTACTTGCCAACAAAGAAGAAATATTTTTTTAAAATTATAAAGTTATTTTAATTTTTAAATAATTGTATTATCAATGAAACGTTATTTCAAGGGGAACTAGGCGACTTATCACGGACCGGTTAGTCACCAAAAAAAGTTGTTATTATGAGTACCATCTACCTAATTGGTCCGAAGGAATAAGAATCTGTTTTACATTTACTTTACAGCAGATGTAGCTTGTCTTTACATTGAAACTCCTTAACAAATATTTCTTGGAAAGACATCTTCCTTTCGGGAAATTTACTAAGAATGTACGTTATGGGAGTCTGATTAGCAGGTAGTATTTGGAAGGCCGCGGTATCCTTAACAAGCTATCTGTGTAGACAGCGGGTCGTTGGGGAAATCAGGCTATCCCCGATGTTTCCTCCGACGTCGTTTAAATACGAGATGAAGGAACGCAAATTTGCATTTTTAACTGTGTTTTTCATGAATTTCGCCTCGCCGCCCCTTCGGCGTTGTCCGGGGGTAATCAGTTAGCAAACCTGTGCAGGTGGATTGGCAGTTTAGCTTCTGCCTAGCACCTCATTGCGAATTAATAAGCTCAGTTCAACGCTGAAGAAGAATAGTCAACTCGAGAATTCCTTTCAATCTGCCGCTTTTATATCCTAGATTGTCTATTGTTAACTTTCGTTTAGAAAGAAACAAGCGCAGAATTTTGATTTCCCAACAGTCCGAAAGCGCTCTGGATCCAAATGGGGTAATGGAACACCTTGCACCACTACCAATGTTGCTGCTGAAGGCTCATTTCCCAGTCTCCCAGCAGAAACTTTATATTCCTCCGTGACGATGTCCTCCTCCTCTTATTTTATTTATATGTTCCCGTGACTATGACTTAAACACAATATAGCTATGAGGCGTACGTTACTCAGGATTAATTTTAGACCTCAATGAGGCAACGTGATAACAACTTCAAAATTACTTAACTCAACCGCCTTCTTAACTCAGTATCTACCAAAGTGCGACTGCCTCAAATAGTCAGTCATACTGCTGTGAATTTTGACTCTTGTTGCTTATATATTTTTATTTAAGCACCTGTGCTGGTAACTGTTTTGTCACTTATGGTGGCGTTTGTCTATTTCTCTGCTGTCAATCACTGATTGTCAGAACGGATCCCATTTGAAAACCATTCCGTTTAGTGCTTTATCTATAATTTTTCTCTGCTGAAATGTTTTTGAAATAATTCTGTCTATGAAACAGAAAATATTATCAATTGTAAGTATTTTTGTTGTAATAGTACTCAGTCCTTAGACATATCCATGCTAACCAATCCTGCGCAATCCTTTTCTTTTCTAAATTGCTACAAGGTGCCATATCCTCCCTAATATGCTTAGCTTATTCCATGATTAGCCTCCCTCTTATGTTCTTACCCCACACACTTTCCTCTAATGTTAATTTCACAAGACCTTCACGTCTCAAAAGGTGGCCTATTAATCTATAGTCAAAATCCTGCATATTGTTCTCTGATTAATAGTATTTCTATATAGAGAAACTCACTAGGAGGCTATTTCGCTCTGTCGTGTAATTCACTTAAAGTAAGTCTGTATTTCATTATTTTGTCAATTTTTATTTTTACTTTACGTGAAAAATGTATTTCATTATGTAGCAACACCTTTAAAACATGATAGTGAAAATTCGTATATTAGAAAGGCCTGTAAAAGATATTCAGATCTAAATGAACCTAACATGAAATATATTCAGATACAAACTCTACAATTATTTACAAACTTTTTTATAAAACCGTCAAAATTAAATCAAATTAACTGATATTATAAGTACATATAATCAAAACCTATAAAAACATTGTATAGAAATTCTGCGGAAGACATTTTATGTTTAATATAAGCGTTTTAAAATCATCTGTACTTTCCTGGTATTAATTAGTATTTCTCTTTTTTTCCTTACAGGTGAGTTGCATCTTTATTGGTACACCGTTTCCTATTTTATTTGTAAGTACTTTTTTTTCTCTAGTTTCAGTGATATTATTTATTAGTGAGTGTTACACTGAAAAATTATAATTAGTACTTAAGACTGTGTTGCAAATTTTGAGATAAATTCAGTATTCCATAATTAGGAAATACGTGAGCATAGTAGTAACACTTTTTAGACTTTCAGCTAATCACTTATTTTATCAAAAAAAGCTTGAGGCACTCGAGCAAAGTCAAACACTAGTTTGAATCAATTTTAAACTGATATCAATTTTTCTCAATACGTTATAACGTTAGACTTCTTTTAAATAAATTGATGCAGGACATGGACTGTAGAATATAAGATATAATATTTATTCGGAAGTAGTTTAGTAATACATCTAGTATGCCATTAGAGTGTAGATCGTTGCCTCATATTTTTTCTTAATATATTACAAAGTATTAAAATGAAAATTTCATGAAACACACGAACCAAGAAAAATAGCGTTATAAAATTCTGTAATATGTTATTGGTGTAGAGAACATCGAAAAAATATTTAAAAAGTAAATGAACCAATATATTCGTGATAATATAAACCTTATAAGGGAACGTTTATATAAATTCATTACTGCATTTCGTCGGGATTATTGTAATTTTTCTAGTATTAAAAGTAGCCACGCATTGTAATTAAATTTTAAAATAGTAAAATAATTATGTTCCTGGCAAAATCGTCGCAATAAATAATTATTTGTTGTTTTCGTTGTTCTCACTGACGTATGTTTGTTTCCCTCTGTACTGAGGAAATGGGTACATTTTTCTGTTTTTTTTTTGTGTAAAACCACCGCCGATTTCTTTTATCTCCATTATCTGTAGTCACACGTGGAATTGCTTGAGAATTTCGTTTATATGTGAAGTTAATATAAGGTAAGGCTCGGTTGTTGGCGTAAGGGGAGGAGGAGGAGGTAAAAGGGGGAGGTTGTTAATGAAAAAGCCACGGCGTCGGAGAATTTCTAATTTACATAGCCTGTGAAGCTGTGATTTCCCCCTACTGCTTAATTAAACGTGTACTTTCTCCGCTTTTATGAGACGTCGCTTGCCTGTCACTATGGAGGTTTATCAGAGGTGGTGGGAGTTACCAATACCGCCTGGTTACGAGGCAAAGATTTCACAATGGAGAACCCCACCCCCCTTATTTTCTCACAATGAAAGGAGTATTTGAAATGCCCAAAAGGTAGAGAGACTGCTTAGGTAACGCAGAAATCTCGTGAATTCAAAATGTAACTGCAGTGCTACGTTAAGTTCCTTCACATCTCTAAATAACATAGTCTGAAGAGTCGATGGTTGTCTCAATTGTGACACCTGAAGTTTTGTCTGCTCCTCGTTTCCTTCAGATCCGAATTTATTCCTACTCTAAATATAATATTATAATTAATGTGGGAATTAAAATTATTGGTTCAGAGTTTCAGATATCCAAGCGTATCAACTATCCATTTGTCCTACTTTTCAATCAAAATTAAATACAAATATATTTAATATACAATAATATATTGAGTTACTTGTTGCGTTAAAATAACTAAATAGTTTCATGAATTCCCCCTCTTAAAATGCTCAGCTGCAGATGGAGAAATAGGCTGTAAAACGACATTGGACTGTTTTCTAAGAATATTTCGAATGACTCAAAACGCATATCAACTCTTCAGTATGTTCTGAAAGTAAACAAAATTACAAAACCGGTTTTTGGTCTGGACACCTTCCCGACACATTCTTTCTCTACTCTTCCCCATCTCTTAACACGTGACACTGTAATATGTAGCGCTATGATCGCTCTCAGTCTCGTATTGGGGTCGGTAGAAGGCGGAACTCAGGGCTGTTATGTTAAACGTATACTTCTATTGTCTGCATTTTAGCCTGGTTCATTGGGACCTCCGTCACCCTTTTGCAAGAGATATTGAATGTATTTGAATCAACTTTAAGATGTGTAAAGTAGCATGTCAGATTGATTAATAGTGATAATAAAATTAATAATTTTGGATTAAACACGTTAGGTTGTACGTTGTTATAATACTAATTTCACAAAAAAGTCTCTAAGTTGATTATTGCTTAACTGAAAGCTTTTTCGATAAAATAAACAGAAAGAAGAATTTTAACTTTTTATTTTCCGTGGTTCATATAAAAATATGGGTAAATTCAATTAAGAAGTATAAATTTCAGCGTTAATACAGGAGTTGAAATGAAATAAGCAAACCTTATTTGAAATACTGAGCATATTTGATCCAGAATTGGAAAACTAGCTTGTCTGTTAATATTTTGCTTTTAATTTCTCTTAAAGCTTGTAAATCCATTTCTACACTCTGAGGAACAAGAGCTTCATATCATTTCTGAAAGGAAAAGAAACAAATTTGTGATCTTATATGGACTATTTTAAGACTGTACGAGTATTCACAATCTCTACCACTTGTGAGGTCCAGGACTGATTTTTAAACCAATTAAAGAGGGTTTGTTCCCAATGCGTCGTGCCCTATCATTACGTACCACAAAAACCACCCACACTTTCCCTTAATGTGGTGTTCAGCATTTACATTTTAATTACAAGTTTAAATTCTCCGCTCTGGTCTTTCCCCCCTCCCCTCCCACCTCGAAGTCGATTTCGCCTTTGTCATAGCGACAAAAATTAATTAGTGCACTAATTTTACATCTCGAGTTTATATTCTCCGCTAAATGCATTCTCTCTCTAGCCTGTTCGCCGCCCTCTTTTTTAATTATTTTTATAACGGTATCTCCATATCTCTGGTCCCTTGCTCACTTTCTCCCTGTCTCTTTCTCTCTCTGTCTCTCTCTCTTTCGTCCTCTGCTGAAGAAAAAATTAAGTAGGGTGGCTCTTTTATTAACTTAGCCTACACAACATTCAATTTCACAAGTACAGAAATAATAACAACAGAAGCTCTTCTACAGAATCTCCCTGGCTGGCGACTATCGCGAAGGTAAAACCCGGAGAAAAAGAGAGAAATGTTAGACCTAAAACAAATGGCAGATAATTTAGTAGTGACTAGGAAACAGTTCAGACGAGACATACTGCGTTTGTAGCTGTAATGAGGCTACGTAAAACCGATAAGAAACTAAAATAAGTTTTTATTCAGATAACGAGACAACAAAGAAATAAAAAATAATAAAACTGTCGAACGAATTATATCAAATAAAAATTTTAAAAATCTACTATTGCATAAACTTTAATTGTTGTTGTTGTGGTATTCAGTCCTAAGACTGGTCTGATGCAGACCTCCATGCTAACATTTTCTGAGTAAGCCTTTCCGCATAACTACCACATCCAACATGCTCCTTAATCTGCTTAGCGTATTCCTCCCTTGTCTTCCCTCTTTTGTTCTTACCCCCACACACTTCCCTCTAATGCTAATTTTACGAGATCCTCAGGTCTTAAAACGTGACACTATGAACCGAAATTTCTCAGACTTATGTTTACGTAGGCGATACTTATTTCCTTTAAATACGTCTCTCAGTATGAATTGATCTTGCAACACAATTTGAAGTATTTGATATTTTAAATAAAGAATTCTGGAAAGAATAAAACAAATAAATATAATGTCAGATAGGTCAGAACATGTTTAATGTCTCCTTCATTGGCTACTTTGGCATTCAAATCAATGTGAACAGGAAAAAAAAACATTTCGATCCTAATTTTGGGAACGTATTAATAGTTGACATATATAATTAATTTTTGTTCCGATTTCTCTTATTAGTAGGTATATAAAATTAATGTTAGAAAAGTAAAATATATTGTTGAGCTCCATTCCATAATATAATTAATAGGAAAGAATCTTCGATTCAATAAGAAGGGATGTATAAATGTTTGTTTGTATAATCCTTATACAGTACAAGTTTGTCGCGGGTCTCCGGAGACAAGACCTCCAGATTTAACGGTCCTTAATCTTCGGACGTCTTGAGTGGCCAGGAAGAAGGTGGAAGGGTGAGCCGTGTTGGCCGGGTGAATTATAAACACAGGGGGTGTGTCCGGCGCAGAGGTGATTATGTTTGCAATCTCGGAATAGAACAGGGTTTTCCCTTTGGGACTCTGCGCTGTCCGCGGGATTTACGCCCTCTACTCCTGCAGGTACGACGAAAACCGAGGTCAACACTGTTACTACCTATTAAATATGAATCAGTCCAACCGTAACAGCAATTAATAAATTAAAATCTACGAAACTAATATCGTAAAACGGCGAGTCAAGCCACCAGACGAGGAGAAGGAACAGAAACGCTCATGTAATGGAGACTCGCTCATTACCTGTCAGACATTAACATTACCTTAGTAAGTTTAGCCTTACAATTTTTAACCAAAAATCAGAATCGTTTTGATATTTTTAACTAATAAATTGATTGCTATAAAGAAGTGGCGACGCAATTCTAATTCTTATCGTTGAACCATTATCAAATATTAACTATTGACTTTCATGTTCCAAATTTTCTATTATATAGAAGAAAGACACGAATGGAAAAATGTTGACCGAACCAGGGACTGGAAATCCGGACCTCACGTTCTCCGCCCTACCTCTGAGCTGATCTGAGTCGCCATCCAAGGACCGATTCAACATTCCTCCATTCCTGTAAACTAAGCCAGGCTCACCTACAAGTCACTAACCACATTCGTCAGACCCTAATAAATGCGTGAAGAATGGACATTGCATAAATTGATCAAACGGAAAACGAGACAACCGGGGCTCGAGTCCCTGGTCCAGTCAACATTTTTGCATTCCTGTCTCTCTTCTAAATTATCGATATGCCCTTTCTTATGCTTCAATTGAAGCATTGATAATTGACCATTTTCTCCCAAAGTGATTTCGTGGTGTCCCAATTGGCATTTATGGCGGATATGTAAACATTTATCTGAATTTTATTTTCTTAAAAAAAACTTGCCATACAGTCTTCGATCCTGGCGTCTGATACTTGTGAACTTTTGTATCAGTCTCAGTCTGTTGCAACCTTATAGTTACCCTTTAACTATAGCTGGACTCAAGTCTGATTTTCAAATCACTCACTCCATCTCTGTTAGTCCTGACGCCGCTCACGTTCCAAAAACCCTAACAAACCAGCCTGCAGACCACGAGAATTATTAGGACAAAAATGGTAAGTGCCAGAACAGTTTTCTAAGGCAGTGAATACGTTGACAAGCATAGATAAGTTCAAAAATGATGAAGTTGTTAGTCGAATCTATAGTATATCATTGCTTGACACGCTGATCGTTTTCACCAGCTCAGCGGGGTATGTGAGACTCTAAGGGAGACGGACGAAGCAGGAATATAGGCACGGGTTCTCCTGATGAAAAGATTAGTAGGCGAAGAAGAGCAACAGCAGTTCTGCCCCTAGCAACAGGTGCAAAAGACCGAACGCTGATAATGGCCGCTTCTGCGGCGCACCCGCCCTCTGCGGTCTGCAAACCGCGTTCACCACACTGCACAGTCGAGGGACGTCCACCCAATAGTCACAATGTGCGCCCCATACGCTCAACTGCCTGCCAGTTGTATGTCTCTGGAAAAGAGGAGGCAACAACGGTGACCGCGGCACAGCAAGAGTACCTCACGGGTGCATTTCTGGTCGCTGGCCTGCAAGGAAAAAGTACCAACTAGCCTTCATTTTGGTTTGCGGTCATCATTTTACAAATACAAATCATTTAATATATTTTAAAATAAAATAAAGACAGGCCAAACAAATTATATCCGCTGACCGTAGTGTGCCAACATTCTGCTAGAGTACTGATTTAACACGCAACAAACCTTGTGTATCAGAATGAAATCTTGACACATCGATGTGATAATCATGATTTAAACAACTTAACCGTGCAACGAAACATTTGGAATAAGATGAATAGTTGTATTAGGTTATATAATTAGTCAGACTACTTTCTCAAATTTATTTAATTTCAAAACGTCTATGTTCATCGAACAGTCGACGTTCCAGAAGAATAACCGAGCGTCATTGTTTACCGCAGGCAGCCATAATATTATCGGCAGGCCTGAAAGAACGATAGCAGGTTGGGCAGTAAAGACGTACTTGAGAGAGTACTGAAACTGGAGAACAATGGAGGATCTGCCACAAAAGGGGTCTTACAATATGTTAGACACGGGGGAGGCCATCCCCTGCTCCATTGTTTTGGTAACGCCGATGCCCACATAGCCACGTAAGTTTGAATGAACCATCCTCAGCAGACTGTCGACGGTTGGAAATCGTTTCGCTACCCTCCCAGGACTTTTAGGACGACAACCTATCATTAGGCAGCTTACGCCTGGTGCATTTTTCAGGCAAGTCAAACTTTAGAGCATTTGCATAAAACAGCTCGTTATTTACAAGGGAAGCCCGGGCGCGTGGGACTTGCACAAATGGTTACTGCACAGACTTTGAACACGCACAAAACAGACCAGACGGTGGCGAGGGCGGAAAGGATGGAGGAAGGGAAAAATAAAATAAAAAAATAAAACTGGAAATACAGGCTCAAAGGTCGGCCGTTGCGCGGAACACTTGTTGAGAATTTAAATAAGTGAGTAGTTGTGAGGCCGCGAATAAAGGCGCCTGTACACACGCACATTGTCGACGAGAACAAACACGGATTGTCAGATATCGCATTGTTGTCCCCTCATAGTCAAAACATACATAGAGAGAGAGACAGAGGGAGGAGGAGGGGGAGGGAGACCCTGTAGTTCAATTAAAGGATCAAAGTAAACATTCAGGGGAATGAGGCAACGGTTAAATAAATTAGCGAACGTGAATGGGAAATACACGGATGCTGTTAAGTGAGGTAATGCAACGGAATGGTGTTCATAATTCATTCAAACCCCATCTTATTATCGGACCTCGGGATTAGATTAAGGCCTTTGTGCTTGTAAAATAATAATTTACTATTTATTTATTACCAATGATTTTAGGTGAATTATCACATCGTCTTTGCAGTCTCTACTCTGGCTATATTCAGATTATATCATTAAATTATGTCGTGATCTTTGTAACAATCGTTACATTTTTAGTAATTATAAGGGTCTACCTAAATACAAACAATAAAGTGGGATCATTCGCACACACAATTCACTCACGAGTATGCACAATGGAAAGTTTCGCTGACTACAATTAAAAATGATGATGGAACTCACGATTTTAAATGAAAAGGAGCTAGTTCATTATCAGCCCCACGCTGGGCGCCAAAATGTAATGGGCTTACGTCGCTAATGTAACTTATTCTATACGTAATTGATCATAACGAAATTATGACGGCAAAATAATTTAGCAATTTATTATATTGTTACATTATCTCGAACATCATAATTTCAATATGATCAATCACCTATAGATAAAGTTAAATTAGCAACTTAAACCCATTTCAATTACAAAACGAATTATTCTCTCTCATTTCTATTTTAATTGTTTTTTTCTCGAATTTCAATGTAAATTTTATTTGTATATATTTTATTATTCTTTTACGCGCGTTTGTTACATGTGCTGCCTTTTCTCTTTGGTGTATGTCTTTTGATTTTCATGGAGACAGAACTATATTACTTTTTGACTCAAAGTTCCATCAACACAATATAACTATTGTCCCTACTATAGTACTTAAATTTTCCCTAATATTTTATTAATAAAACACATTAGTATACGATTGAATACTACTTGTCCAAATTTTCTCAACCCAAAAGTTTTTTCGTTCTGCCTCTTTACAATTTTCTACGTCACAAACTCTTACTGCCTTCAAAGGCTGTTATATGTATCAATTACAAATCATTAATTCACTTTTGTTCTTGATAAAAAAAACTTAAAGGATCGAATTAACACGTGTAGCAAACATTGTTTATTTGACAAAACCTGTTGGTTTGATTGTAATTATCGACGTATTTAATAATTCTTTGTTTTTTTCTATTTCCTGACCAGAGAACTAATTGAATAAATCAATAAATAAATCTCAATCAAGACCAGGTACATGGGTAACGTCTACACTGCTCCACGGTTGGACTATCGTCGAACTTTAAACTCAATTACTTCGTAGGCTATGACGTGAATTAGTTTATCTACTACAACTACAACAACATTCGTCCGTGAGCTGCAAACGTAGATGTTAGAAGTGAAACCAAAATTTTATTCCTAAATCCCCTGCTTCCTATAGGAGACGCAACACACGTAACAGAAATATATCCGTCTATTCTAGAAGTACTTGTGCTTAGAATATTTCCATGCTATTTTTTCTATTAATATATAATAGCCAAGTAGTCATTTGAGAATTAATTATAAATAAAATTTACTTGTCAACTATTATATTTCCTCAAAAATGTGCAAGTACTTTTCCTTTATAGTTAAATCATAACTAACTCCGTGGTCATTATATATTATTATTTCTTTAGACGTTTTACGTATTTAGTCAATTTTTAATAGCTGCGTTTGGACTTGTGAGTGGATGTTGCCCTCAGACAAACGAATTCATCTGAGACTTAACTAAAAACTGTAGAGGGATTTAAAAGAAAGAGGCGGAGGAGGCTTATAAAACCACAACATAATAGTTCGTCAGTGAGAAGATATTAATTAAGATGGAATGTCAAGATCAAAGTATCGTGTCTGTGATGTAGTTCTCGGCCACTGATATTTTTTGGCCCCACGTACAGTGACAGCGATTTCGTCTGTTCGGCCCGTTGTTTCCGGTCTTCTTTCCGTTTCTTCTGTTCCAAACAAAATTTCAGTTGTTCTCGCTCCGCAGTCAACGAACCAGGTGACGGGATCGTCTTCACTAGAATCTTTGTTCGAGGAATCGGGAGGGAGTGGGAGGAACTGTCGGGGACGTCTTGGAGGTATGTCCACGTGGGCCCCAGCCACGTGCTGACCCGGGCCCGGCCAGGTACGTGACGTCACAGCGACAGGGAGATCAATGGAGCGCGAGGAGCCCGGCGAAGAGGAAGGGAGGAAACGCTGACCACTACGCTATCGGGACCCAAGTCCAAGAGTACAACAGTTGCCAACTGAAGGCGATCAAGATAACTTCTCTGACTACAAAAATTGGTGGAACGAAGTTTGTAAATTAAGAGTCTGTTGCCAAACTTATCCTTGTGTTTCCTTGGGTCTTCACCTGGTCCATCAGCCGTATACTTTAAGACACTTAATTTCAGCATCAATTTTGTAGAATCACCCCTTTCTCTGAACAATAAGCTTCATAATGTTGACAAGTTTCCTCTGGCTTCCAATCGGGCTAGCGTGTAGTAATTCCACGACGTTTCGATAGCTATCGTTGAGGGAAAACCTTCTTTCGATTAAGTCTAACAATGACAAGCGGATGAAAACTCTGATGTCGGAACACTCCTATCTCGAGAATATATATATAGGGAAAAAATTGAGGCGGCAGCACTAACGAAGAAGGAATTCGGGCATCGGAGAGGAACACCCTTAGGGGTGGAGATGGAGGGACGAACACGAAAACAACTGAGATTGGTGTTACTTCCGGATTTGTCACAGTCGCTCAGTTAAAAACATTCCCAGGGTTATAACCTGGGTTAAATATTTATTGAAACGCTACCTACCATTGCGCCATTGTCCCAGGTGGACTGCGATTACTATTATTTGCAGTAAATGATTTGAAATAATTGAAATATTATTTAGAAGACAAGAATGGAAAAATTTCGTACGGATCCAGGACTCGAACTCCCTTTCACATGAAATTTTATTATTTGGTGTTATAGATTTCAACTAATCGAATTAAATGAACTCTGTAACTGGAAGTAATTTAAAATGAAATCCTCCCGACGACGATGACAGAGTATGCCACTGAAACGTTATTTATTATTAAAAAATTTTAACTGGGTTTTGGTATTGTTGTAGTGATATTCAGTCCTAAGACTAGTCTGTTACAACCTTCCATGCTAGCCTATCAAGCCTTTATATATCTACATAGCTACCTCATCCCACATCCTCCGTAATCTGCTTAGCGTTTTCTTACCTTAACCTCCCGCTTCTGTTCATACCCCATAAACTTCACTCTAATGCTAATTTTACAAGGTCCTCAAGTCTCAAAGCGTGGCCTATTTATCCCTTCTCTTGGTCGTCATACTCTGCTTAGAACTTCCTAGTTCGTTACTCTATCCACAAAATTTACTTTCACCATTCTTCTATACAACCACATTTTGAAAGCTTCTATTCTTTCTGCAACCACTATCGTCGACGTTTATCACCCACATAACGTCACACTCATCACGAACATTTTTAGTAATGATTTCCTAATATTCATACTTGTATTAGCCGTAAATAAATTCCTCTTTTATGCGAAAACCTTCCTTGCCTGTGTGTCCTACTCATAATGTCTATTATACTTCTACAATCCCTAGCTATTTTGCTGCCCAAGTAGCAGAATTCCTTAACTTCCTTCAAAATATCCCTTCCCAATCTAACACCCATTACTTTGATTTTCCCTCTATTAATCCTCATATTGTACTCTTCCTGCCGAACCACGTTCATACCATTTATAATGTTTGCAAGTCTTCTTCTGACTCCCCTAATACTACAATATCATAAGTAAACCTTACGGTTTTTATTTTTTCTCCTTGAATTTTGATTCCCTTTCGATATTCTTTTTTAATTTTTTTTCATAGCCTATTCTATATATAAGTTAAAGGGAATGGGTGGCAGACTGAATCCTTGTCTTACTTCTTTCTTTTCTTGCCCTTCAATTCTAATTACAGCTGACTGGGTTATAAAGCCGAAAATTATTTATTTATAATTTCAGTTGTTATTTCTCTCTAAGAGTAATGTTTAGTTAAACTGGTTTGCTGATGGTCCGGTAGTGAAATATTACCAAAAATTTTCTCATTATATTAGTGTTCAACAACCGTTTCCGGAAGATAATTGATATAAAAAAATGAATCGGTCACTTAAAGAAGCAGGCATTTAAACAATTTCTCTTTCGGAGTATTCAATATGAGAGTGTAAGATAGATACGTAAATCTGTAGGTAGACTCCAAAATCACCAAATCTAAACCAAAATAGATTCTGTATGTGATATATTCTTCAAAAAGATTCTGGAACGTTGTGATTAAAAGGAAGTGATTTGCGGGTTTGTCTATCCGCTTCTGAATAAAAGCAATGAATGAGAAAGTGGCTTCGAGAAGCGGAAGGCTACTGGAGTGACTAACTCGAACTGGTAATGGCACATGCCGTCGTTTTTCTATCAGACTAATAAAACTGATATGCTAATCCGTTAAATTGTATTCCTTGCACTTTTCCAAACGCCGTGTTCGTCTGACCTCTTTGAAACGGGAGAACATATTTTGCAGAGCCACGTTAGAGAAAAAGCAGCAGCTATTGCGATCGGCGGGCGGGCAATTTAATTTAGAAGGCAGTGACTGTGTCAATGTTGCGTTTTTTTGCCCCCCGCCCTTCCGTCTCTGTAACTGGAAACCAGCCGTTCGTAACTCTTGCAATCCATCAAGAGGTCGAGTGTCACGCCGTGTAGCTTGTAATTCATGCGTCACCAGATATCCACAAGAGCTGCGTGTGTGTTGAAGGCAATTTCCCGGGGATTCCGGTAATAAAAGTCAACGGCACCTCTGAGGCGACAGTCTGGTAATGGCACGAGACGTCGGCCATATTTCATACATCACAAGCCACTTGCCGTCGTCTTTCTGTCAGACGCCATTATTACTCCTCTTCGTCACCGTTCGAGATGATTTCGTTTCTGTAGACTCCGATCCTTCTCCTTCCTTTGTCTACTCCTTTTATTTTTTCCTATACATTGACATAAAGAATATTATTGCTGGACGTTATACGCTTCGATTTCATTGATTTTCCCAATAAATTTCTTGCTGAGAAATGTTTTTTTAAAAAGAATAGTTCTAATAGTAAATCATAGTGATAAGCAAGACTTCTATTGGCTGGAAAGACTTAATAATAATGCAGGTTTAATGAAAGAAGCACAATAATTATATTCAAACCACAAAAAGTCTTATTTACGATACTACATTAACTTTAACGACAATATCTTTTGAATAGAACTTCAACTGTATCGTTACTTTTTTATTATTATTTGTTATGATTTTAACGGAAATATTGAGATTTAATCATCGAAATAGTATAATGAAACTTCTTCTCTGTACAACTGATGAAACTTCTCAGGGTTTTGTATTTTAAATTGTTTTGATTGTGTAAAATTTTGTCCTACCATTGAGTGTCAATTACAATTTCTCATTAGTCTTGGGTATTAATGTGACATTGAAAAATGTTAAAACTGGTTCCTTGTAATGAAAATTTTTAATTAATCGAAGGTACCAGTAATATAAAGTTCTATTTCTTCGTGAGGACATTTTTGGCATAAAATAACATGTTTACAAGTTACTGCAAATTTTAGCTTGTAAGTTATAATCAGGTTTCGAGGTTTCCGATACTGTTTGTCTGCTGCCTGCGACTTCTTTAAAACTTGGTCCGTAGCAAATCACACGCGTGGACTTGCCCTTTCAGAGTACATCAACATTGCTGCGAAGAATGGTAATCCTTCTCGGTGAATGGATTATTCATTTATTTTGAAACCCATCACTCGGTATCTTTACTCCAACATTGCCGGTCTCGATCTAATCATCCAACCCGCAGCCGCCAGACTGCATTTTGTGTCGCAGACTCCGTGTTATGTCCTTCCCTTAGCGCTTAAAAGTAGCAATTGTCTTGTTTTCATGACGAATACGATGATGATACTGCGTCTTGATCCTCATGTGGGTCCTAAAGCGTAATTTACAAATACGACCATTTCAGGTTTTTGTCATATTACATACGTGATGTTAGAGTTTTATTATCTTTCGATACCTGAAATTTTAAATTATTTTAACAGCTAGCTGTGCTTAATTCCTAATTACCTACTGATGGCAATTTCATCCATTCATCATTTATGTTTCCTACGAGCCTCAATCTAGTCTTGAGGTTACAGTAATTTCTCATCCCTCTCCTCACTATTTTTTAAACTACAATATTTACAATAACCACATAATTTATCTTTATTAGGCGATTATTATTTCGTAGGAGTCTGCTTTGTGAATGGGAACAGGATCTCACCTTTGTCGTAAAACTTTCGGATATTGTCTTCCAATTATGTTATGTTTTCATAAAAGTAAAATGTTTTAAATAATGAGCCTGCTGATATTGTTTGTTTGATTACTGTTGCAAACGGTTTCCCGGCCTCCTGTGGTCTAGTGGCTAGCGTAGCTGCCTCACAACCCAGGGGTCCCGGGTTCTAATCCTGGCATGGGCTTGGATGTTTATGTCGTCATGGTCGCGAAGACCGAGATTAAGACTTTCGGAGAATCGATACGCTGACCACGTGTCACTCCAAATTTCGGAATGTATCATGCAATATGACAGTCTGCTGTCGACCCGGTAGGCCCAGGCCCTCAATGGGCTATAGAGCCAAAGAAGAAGTATTTTTTGTCACTTCTCATCCGTTTGTTCTTTTGTATCCTGTAGTTCCTGGAAAGCAGCTAGTTTCTTTTAAACTATTCGTTGATTCTACTTTTATGGAAATTAAGTTTCAGGAATTAATTGAAAACTCATTTCTTCTTTCTAATTTCGTAGGTATTTTTCCCGCGCAAGAGCGCGGTAAACGCGTATTAATTATGAAATTACTTTCTCTTCCAACTTCCTCCGCTGGCTGGCGTCACTAATTCTCTTCTAAGGTAAACGTCGTGCTCCGTTCGTAGGTCATAGTTGTGAATTGTATTTGTTTTCAGTTTAGAGAGTAAATAATTGTTATAGGAAATCAGCTGAGAAAAGCAAACTTCAAGAATTAATTGTCTCATAGACAACGAACGACATTACCTGTAAAAATTAATAAACAACGGAATAAAGTATGAATATTTTGAAATAATATAATCAAATTACATATTTACATCTGATGACCAAACGTTTCGAACTCAACTAACAAGAGGAGCAGCCAACCCGTGCATTGTAAAAATTTAATAGGGTAAACATTCGGGTTCTCAGTTAATCTTCTTCGGTCCCAATACTATTTATATTATTAATGACTTTTTTTGTATCATTGCGTATTTCGTAGACACAAACATTTTCTTCATTTTGGAAAAATCGGTACAGTTAAATTTATTTAAAAAATATTTAAGACGAAATTCGAAGTGTTTAAGCAAAAAACTTGTGAATGATCTGCAAACCTTCAGTAAATTGTGTACTAAAATAATTTTAGTAGTACAAAATATCTGTCTGTCTGGATGTTTGTCTCTAATAGGCTCCGAAACGGCTCAACGGATTTCAATGAAAATTTGAGGTATTGAAACACGAAATTTACCTTAAAGTTACGTATATGTTTCTTTTCCATAACTTGTTGGGAAATGACCCCGGAATTCCCGGGATCCGAGTTCCGCGCGAATGAATAGTAATATAATAAATGTTGTCCATAATTTATGATCAAAGACTCAATGAAATAGCCTTTATCTTTGGACTGTCCAATGGCTGATAACCAAATTTTGATTTGATAATGGAGTTCTCGAGAACGCAGCAGTCAGAAAAAAAAATCGATACCGTCTGTACATCTCTCAGTCTACATCGAAATGTATTCACTGATTTTATATTGGGACCTGCTAATTGAATTTTTTCACCTCTTTGGATCCTAATTTGGATTTAACAAAGGTGTTCTATTCCACAGATTAAATGTAGATCTCTTTTTTATTATTTTATAATATAGTTCCAGATGAGGTCTCAATTTTATTAAATTCCGATTATTCTGACTTTATTGGCTGTTATATTTTATAATTAACGTCGGATAAATATTAATGTGAGATGCTATCCGCTGCTGCTTTTTAATGTCAAGGATGTTTTTACTTTTTATATATTTATGAGTATAACTTCTCTTATTACTTTGGAATATCTGATACATTCATTAGTTCCGTTGGTATTAAAACATTTGACCCCTATATTATGTATAATTTTGGATATATTTTATGGATATTCTTCCTTCGTTATATTTTTCACGTGTCTGGATGGCAAAAGTTGTTAATCTCAGCCCTTGTTGTTTGTCCAGCCGCATTGAAGAAGACACGTGAGGTCCCCTGGCGATGTAGCGATTACAGTGACACACCACCAGGTAGCTGCTAAGTATTTGATAGCGTTTGTGCATTAAGGTAATGAAGGGTTAGCGACAGGAGAGAACAAAGCGCCGCCGGAACCCCTCCACAGAGATTAGTTAATGCACACAGGTCATTCAGATTGTTTTCCCTATCCGATGTTACTGAAGCTCTTGCAGACAAAGTTGCCGAAAAACTGTTGAAACAAAAGGAAAAATTGGATTATTTTATTTCCAGCTACTTTGTAATATGTAGTCCATCCTACTGGTTGGGAAAGAAAAATAATAAAATTAATAAACTTAATTGTTTAAGTCCAGGTTTCCCAGCTGTAAACCATCGACGGGGTAAAATCTCTTGACGAAAATCATTAATAAATAACAAATAAGGGATGAGATGAAATATTTTAAATTTCAGATCAAGTAGTATTTTTCTCCGTTTCCTATTTCAATTTATTAGTAGGAGATTTCTGGTAATTCTCGATGACACTGTAGACGACGATGCTTGCTTATCTTGTTTAGATCGTGATTTTCGTAAGCTTGAAGCAAGCTGCCTTACTTCCTGGGATCTGGCCAGATACGAGGGGGAAGGATGGATGTACGAACGAAGCGAGGGACTCCAGAGGGATTCTGGGGTTAAATCCCTTGAGGTGAGTCGCAGAGCAAGGTAGCAGCCTAGGGGGCAGGTGAACGAGAAACAAACAAACCACAATAACAAGGAAGTCGTGGGTAATTAGGGGAGATGCAAAGTCTCTGTCGCAGCTCAACATCAAATATACCCCGTTTTCGAGTTATTACTACGGATAAGCCTGAACGCTGTACGGTAGAGCTCAATATCCAGATTTTGATCTCTATTTCTTAACTATGTTGCGCACGCGATATAGAGGTTGGCGACATAATGAATTATTTATACATTTAAAGCGAATAACCCTTTTAATATTAAAGTACTGCCTCATTTGGAAGGGACGGATTAAATGCTAAATTATTCCTGAGAAATTTATACGGTTTGATGAGAAGTGTTTGAACTCGTGTAAAGAGCAAACAAGAGTATTGTTGACGTGTTTCGGATTGCAAAAGAAAACTAGATTTTATTTTCTTGCATTATTATTAGTCTTCCCTGGCTCTGCAGCCCATTGAGGGCCTTGGCCTACCGGGAGGTCACCTTACATGATACATTCCGAATTTGGACCGATACGTGGTCAGCGTATTGATTCTCCAACTGTCTTAATCCCAGTCTACGTGACCATTCATGTATTATTGGCTTGCCGTAATTGAAGGCAAGAGGGAGAAATTCGGATAAACAGATACATTAAATATCACATTCAAGGAAGTGCATTATTTTTGGCGATTTCATTTTGTCATCACCTTTGCTCCTCCAAATTCACCAAAGTATATTGTTTGCAAAGCTGTAATTCCTCTTACTTTCGATACTCATATAGACATGAAAATTACCAAACACAAATCCGAAAAAGAAAAATTAGTCTACTTTTTTCGACAACTCTGGGGACTCATTCTGGCCACGAATGATATTTGAGTAACATTTCTTTTATTATTTTCATTATCTACGCATGAGTTTTACCTTAGAAACGAATTTTCAAGGTCGATTCTCTAATAACTGTCCCAACATTATCACTCAAAACTGGACTTTTTGGGACGTGGTTGACTTTGATGAACGACTGACTTTTACGAAAAAACTAGTACCTTAATGAATGTTTTTAACTGAACTTTTTCTATTTTCTATTTAAGGCTTCATAGAAGAAGCTGTAAAAAATTCATAAAAATCGGAAAATGGTCGCGCGGGGATTGAGTCTCAAATTTGGCCACTTGACATGGTGATTAACACGGCCTGAAGGTAACAAAGCTTGATTTCATAATTTTTTCGTTTCATTAGAACTTAATTCAGTATTGTATCAACAGGTACGTCCGTATTTATTGTTTATGAACTTAAATGTATCATGGCAATATTTTCTCTCGTCGTTTGGACTGTTTTGCGTTAAACGATGACGTCACTGTTCTTATCCCGCCACTGATCCTTGGCAACTGTCCTGCCCGCATGCTCCCGACCTCAAATCGATCTCAGGAGATCAAAAGATCGACAGCGTCACGCATAACTGAGATACGAGATTACCTACACGATATCAGATCTGCGTTGTTTTGAAATTTTAATGAACTTCAGGTTCCTCACATAAAAGGCAAGGAATTCATGTATATTACCCATTAGAAAACCTGTTTAAAATAATTGTCAATATATTTGTGAAATGGCATGACCGTGGTCCTGAAGAAAGTGTTAAATATGAGGATTGATAGAGAGAAAACCAATGTAATGGAGTGTACTATGGGAAACACTGGAATAACAAAGGGTTTTAGGTTGGGAAGGGATATTTTGACGGAAGTTAAGGAATTCTGCTACTTGGGAAACGTAATAACTAGGGATTGTAGAATATAGTAGACATAAAAAGTACAATAGCACAGGAAAGGAAGGCTTTCGCTAAAAAAAGGAATTTATTACAGGTAATATAAGTGTGAATATTAGGAAATTGTTGTTAAAAATGTTCGTATCGAGCGCGGCGTTATATGGGTGCGAAACGCGGATGATATGAGTTACGGGAAGGAAAAGAATAGAAGTCTTTGAAATGTGGTGCTGTAGGCGAATGCTGAAAATCATATGGGTGGATAGAATCACTATGGAGGAAGTTCTGAACAGAATAGGGGAAGAGCGAACAATATGGAGGACGTTGACCAAGAGAAGGGATAGATTAATAGGCCACGTTTTAAGACATGAAGGTCTTGTAAAATTAGGATTAGAGGGACGTTTATGGGGTAAGAACAGAAGACGGAGGCCATGGATGGAATACGCTAAGGGAGGATGTGTGATGTGCTAGTTATGCGGAAATGAAAAGATTTTCGCGAGGTAGGTTAGCATGAAGGGTTGCATCAGACCAGTCTTAGAACAATAACAACATGAAAAAATATAGAAATCGTTATACAATACAATTGTAAGTCTGCTTATGACAAGTCGAAAGGTGTGTAAGAATTTTTTTTTGACAGACTAATATATGGATAATGTGGTTTAAATTATTTCAGATGAACGCAATGTCAGTACGTCGTATTAAAAATTAAATGACTGCGTTTATGTGTCTTTAATGTTCCTCATCGTTATGGATGAAGAATGATGAAAAGCATACCTGGAAAATATATACTATAATGTTTATCTTTCACTGTGTTTCTGGGTGATCCTCCAGGCACTCTCCCGTTGAAGAACTCCCCCACTGATTTCACGAAGTTTACAATTCTCGGGTCTTGGAGGCCAAAATATTTTTGGCACATCTTTGATTTAGTAAAAATAGGTGGCAATTTTTTGGCCTCTGCTGCGAACCTTAAAAGTCCTATCATCGCAGATTAACCATTGGTCATTTCTGCGACGTAATAATTATTTGCATCTGTTTTCGCAGTTGTGTTTGTAAGGCAGGTTAGCGGGCGCATTGATCGGGGACTCCCCGCACGTAATGAGTCACGTGGTCGGGTACACAGTGGCTCGCCGCAGTAATTAGCTGCCTGTTTATCCCCAACACCTGCCCAGTAAATCCAAACCCGTCGCTATTACCTACCTACCCTCGCTGCTTATCGTGCGTGCCCAAGCTTTCGTAACATTACTCAGCAACTGCTCTCATCTCCTGCCAGGGTTTTCTACCACAATTTCCCGCTGCCTGGGAAAACCTATCATCAGGAAACTACAAATTTTGAGCCACGACAGATATCCTTTCGATTTAAGAAACTATCTTGCAATTGTTGTGGCAACGGACAATGAATTACATTATTTTGAAGGCGGTCAATACGTAAACGAAAAACCTTTTGACACTGCCTGATCCACCAAAATCAGCAGAATTAGGTCAAAAGTGTCGGAAAAAGTCAGAGAAGGTGCAGTTAGAAGGGAAAGCTTTGATTTATGGACAGAACGAATAAAATTAAACTATTAGCTATAAGTTGTCAGTTGGAAATTTATTGTAGGGTGTTGTTGATTAAAATTACAAGGCACTAGGGTTTTCATCATGTATGGAGATGTTGTTACCACTTACATGGATGTTAACGAGCATCGAATACAGCTCATGGGAAACAGTTGAATACACTGCGCATGTTCGGCTAAGCTGCTTGTCCCACCATACATATTCAGAGTTCCGACAGTAACATTCCTAGAGTATTTTACACGACGCCCACAATTTTCATAAAAGCTTTAAAATTTTTAATAAACCACGCTTTTCCAGAAGAGAATAAAAATAATTAATTATGACAAAATACTAATTAAAAAAGTTGTTTTATTGAAAACTAAAATTTTTAAAGCTTTGATGATCGTACAATCTTAAACTAAAATCTATTATTTTCAGGATTGATTTAAATAAACATTTAAATCAACAATGAAAACTAGTTATAAAGTATGAAACTAAGTCGAAACAAATTTATTTTCTGGACAATAGCAAATAATTTTTTCAGATATAATTCATTTCTCAATTCACGTTCAGTAGCTAACCCATTAAGACGACTCTGAGTGGGCATGATTCTTAAATAATCTATTATAATTTTTAATGTAGGTAAGGTTGTTTCGACGTTGACAACAGTTATGTGCAGCGTTATCCAAATTCTTAAAGCAATAAATATTGCGCAGTTGTAAGGGAAGTAAATAGAACTTCGTTACATGTTGAAACTGAAGGAACTGGTCCTATTTCGTCAGCTCGTTCTGCAGAGTTAAGATTGGGGTATTCGCTGTCTTTCAAGACGTTTTATATATTTCTTTCGCGCTCTTGCTCTGACAGTTCAACCGCTCCCAAATTTTATCGCCGTAGGCAGTCGCCTACCGCCTAGGGCCAGCCCTGATTCTGATTGATGGATTCAAGGTCACATGTTTCGTGAGAAGTGGCACACAATGAGACATTTGTGGGAAGTGGATCGAGAGCGAGTGTCTTTGTCCCCCCCCCCAACCCCTTCCCCCCTTCCAGCGACTTCCTTTCTTGCTGCATGATCGAAGGTAAATTAATTTCAGAAAATTCATTTCCTAGTTGGAACCCGTTCAGGGAAATATAAACATTACTAATTTTTCAATTAATGGGACTTATATTGTGCTCTCATACAATAGTTCGTTATATATTAATTCAGGAGCAGTAGAAATTTTAATTTATATTTTGTTGCCGGATCATAACTTTTTTAAGTAATTAATTTAAGACTTCAAATTTCATTCAAATTAATTCATTTGTTCAACACTATCCCCGATACTATTAAATACTGGAAAAATAATTCCATTTAAATTAAACGACCGATTACAGACAACGCTTTATTCAATTCCTACAACGTTGCGTCCTCAAATTTGGGACTTCAAAAAGCAAATTTCTTTGGGATTTAAAATTTTTAAGTATGTAATAGTCCTGGACAGCATCCAAGGACAATATAAAATAGATATATTTGATCCTCTACTTTCGTCTAAATTGATGTAGAATTACATAGCTATGAAATTTAAATACTGAATAAATTTACATGGGAAAGTATAAATGTGGGTACGAAACGTCGTTTCAATTGAATAATAACTTTGTTTGTCTGTGATTGGTCGTTTAATTTAATTTTTATTTTATTCTTTTGAAAAACAGACATTAAGTAGTATCTCAAATACGAATTCATTTTATTTAGGAGTGTGATTGGTAACTCTTAATTTGTTAGAACTACCAATTTAAATTAGAATATTACCAATAATATTTGTATATATTAAAGTCAAAACAGATGGCGGTGTTTTGGAAAAATTATAATCATTCGCAATTCCTCCCTGATTATGAAAGTTGAGAACGACTAAAATAATTGAATATTAGCACTAGTGGAACGGTTCATCCAAATGAACAATACTCATTTATTTCTTAACAGCTCAATTCTTCCGAACCTTGCTTGAATAATCCATTTCGATCAGATGTCATAAATTGATATATCACAACCAAATAAGTGGATATGTATTTCTCTTTAGGACACCACGGCTTTGGTTCAGTTTTGAGTGATTCAAATAATGGATGCTGATCTCTCTTGCTGATCCGAGGATGACCCTGGCTAATGGTACCGTGCATTTGCGTAATTGCTCTATTGTGCTGGCCTATGTAATTGCTAGCTGCGTGGGTGTGCGTGGACCCACCCTCCGGCACGCGGTGTAGAAATTCACTGGTGACCGCACGTGGTGTTGACGACCCCCGTCCTTGATGGACTGCTAATGGGATCTGACCACGTCGCGTCTCAAAAAAGTGAACATTTCATCTGGATCCGTGTGTACTTAGCGGCATTCCAAAGCATTCAGGAATTTGTCAACGGTGTATGTGGCTGGAAACGATGATGGTCACAAACTGATTATCCCCGAGGACATACACAAATTTCTCAGCGGTGCAAAATACGAAACGAAACTAATACTGCGGAATCGATTTCGTAATTAAATACAACTCCACAACTATATTCTTAATATACATTAGAATTTCCAATTTGGAAGCTCAATACGTAAATATGAATAAAATGGAAGCCAATAATTTCAAATCTTGACTCGAACGGATATTAACAAATAGATTAATTACTGCTGGAAAGGAAGTTATGAGCCTTATGGAGCCAATTAAATAACTGTTGACTTCAATGCATTGGTTCATCTGATCCTCAGGTTTATCTTCAGTTTCTTCCATAAATCCCTCAAACAAGTCCGGATTCACCAATTTCCCGAATTTTCGATAGCTCACACCATTTAAACGTTTTGGTATCTATTTGCCATGCCACTTACTGATTTATCCAAAGAATTTCACTAACTGCACACTAAAAATCAGAATTACCAATATCGAATACTTTGCGTTCCGTATTTCAACAGAATTATGGTAGAGCTAGAGGCGACTAGACTCATTCTCACCTATGTGAGCAATCCTTTTGTTGCTTTATTTTATTGTCTCATTTTCTACTTTGAATCGTAATTTTGGTGTACAGATGCATTTTTGATTTGAGGCCATTACTAAAAAATAATTGTTTCCTTGAATTCGTCGCAATTAATTTAGATGGTATTATGAAATCACACATAGATATATTCCAAGAAATTTACATCGTGGCATTAAAATGGTATTTTCTTTCAATACGGAATGAGGCACTACCATTGGACGTTTCACAGCGCGGATGAATAACCACGCCGTAAATTAAACACAAATAAGCGTATAGTTTCCTATAGCGCACTGTGAAAATAGTAGAACAATTTGCGGACGTTTTAATTACTACAAATTAAAACACCTCCAGGACACAAATAGAAAGTAATTAATTTATTATTGGATTTAGACTTATCGCGTGTATCGAAGTTGTGGTCATTGTGAAAATATATTAATATTACAATTTTCTATTGCCCGCAATATTTTGTGTTTCTCCCTCCTAATGATAGTCCTAATACGCTGTAATATGAAATACGTATACTTTAGTTGAATTTGAGCGTTATAAAAAAATATTTTTCATTGTGATGCAAAACTAAAAATTATATCTATTACATAATAACCGAGTGCCCGGTGATACCCAGGGTTTATTTCCATTAGGGCCAGGTTCACGGTTATTTCGACAACACGTGATTAAACCGGCATCGTGAGCGTCACATTATTTTAACTTTCCCATCTAAGACGGAATATTAATTTCATTATAACCAGCTTGATGATACAAGCACAGTAATGTAGAACAAGTCTAAAACCCCCGATTTAGACACCAATCTCGATAGACTTATTACCTTTCACCCTCTTCCGACTCCACTCAACAACTTGACAAGGATATTCAAAGTCGTAAATAAATTTAGAGGCTTCCATAACCCACACGGCTATATTCGCCTTTGACGTAATGTCTTTCCACCCCATCACTGCGAGTTCCCCGTTCTGGTGTCAAATATGGTTGAAATACTAAATAAAAACATCCAGGAGAAACAGTATCAATCTCATTGGCCCCGTAAAACATGTATCAGGCAAATATCCACCGTTTCTGTACTTTTTTTAAAAAAAATTTCCCACCTATAGGGTTCATGTTTTACCTCCACAGTGATTGTTTCCGGGTCTCAAATAACATGAACAAACTTTGTTCGGAATTTCTCCACGAGTTTATGCGGAACGTACACACAATTTTATTACAGAAACTTGCCCAGCGCCAGCCGTTTCAGGGTAATTAATTTATATTAGCACATTGCAGTTTTTAATTCGACAGTAACCTCTTTGTCAGCACGTGATAGATCTTCACATTTTTTAAAATTTACCTTCTCATACTCCCTAACATAGAAAACGCACTGAAAATAGGATTTTTTAGAAAGTTAGATGTGTATAAAACATAATATAATTTCAAATACAGTTCATTTGTTTGATGTCGAACTAATACATAAATAATTCACTGATTATGTGTGAAATTACAAAACACGGAATATATCAGAAATCGGCAATGCGAAATTGAAATGTCAAGCTACGAAGCAATGAACTTGCACATGTATTGATGAGTAAATCAAATGCCTCAGATTATTTAAATTACTAGGCTGAAAGTTTTGGATAATATCATTGTTTTATGTGAGAATTCAAAAATATATAAATAAAAATATTGGTCGGAAAATAAAATAAAAAATTCTGGATTTCAACAACAATGGCCTATAGTTAAAAATTATCCAGGTGATCCCACAGATTAAAAAAAATAGCATCAAAATCCGTCAAGCCGTTTAGGAGGTGAGTTACGATCTGACGCACTCCGGAATTTTATAAATAAAAATATTGTATTAAAGAGCAGAGAAATGTTTTATTAGTGTATTCTAGTTCCATGTGTATAATTTAATGGTATGACGTCTGCCTTATTAATGCTGAAAATATTGGTATGGTAATCTTTTTGACACGTTGAATGAGTGGGTTCCTCTTTAAGTGTCGTGCTTGTAGCGAGCGGGGAGACTCGGCGAAAAAAATAAAGGCAGCTTTAGGAGATGCAACGGCACTGTTTTGTCTCTGGAAGGCGGGGTAGAAAAATTACTTGGCGTTTTCTCAATTACGCAAATAGCGCGAGGTTGGCGCTCTTCCATTATTGTCATCAATCACCAGTTATGAGAGACGCGAAACGCACCAGGGATGGACAAACACGAGAGTGGGCCCTCTGGCTGGCTCCGTCATTAGCACAGATAGCAGCAAGTGTTTGCACAAGCACCCCGTAATTAGCTCCCCCTCCCACCTTCCTAGTTCTATAGGCTATAGTTTTATAGTTGGGTTGCAGCGCGCCAGGTGACTGCAAATACGTATGGCCTGTAGACCGTTGAAGGATGTAGATCAACTCAAGCGGAATTTCAAGCCTCTTTCATGGCGTACTGAAAAGAAATTCCTCATAAACTTAACGAAATGACAAGAAACACAAAATTTTCAGAATATAACGTTACCAGATTGAGTATTCTATGCAGGGAATACGAATCCTGCTGAGTTGATATTCTGCATTCCTTCTTGCATGTATGTTTAGAGAATGTCTTATTGGATAATAGAATCGTGATCGTGACCAGCGTTGCGGCAAAAACACAATTTTTTAATATCCTAGTTTGGTTGAATTTATTGTTCCCGAAATTGAATTACCCTGGATGCTAACTACAAACCATAAACCTAAAATAATACACACTAACTAAATGAGTTCCTGAAAAATAAAATAAAATTATAGACTGTTTACTTTGTTGTGGCGCCACACTTTAACTTCAATAACAGGCACACTTCCTTGCTTTCCTCTAGAAATTTCCCAGAATGCAAGGTGATCATTGGAAGTACGTAATGAGTATAATTGTTCATGGGACGTTAAAACAGACTGAAACAAAAACTATATGTTTCAAAAAAATCTGTAGGTAATTTGTTCCAATCCTTTATAGACCACTTTAAAAACGAATAATTTCCGACGTCAAATTTAAAGTTGCTTCGCCCTAATTTTTGGTTAATCAGGGATTTGAAACGGTGAAATTGATAGTAATATATAATTAATCGTAATGAGATTTGCAGTTAAGATTATTGCTCGAGTTGCTCTCGGACATGTTGTTTAAGTATTTTGAAGAGGGCTCTGAAAATTAATGTTTGTTATCGGACTTAGTTTATGGTTCATGATGACAGCAGCGCAGAGTATGTGATAAAGGCGAGGAAATGACGCTAGAAATATACAGAATTTCAAAAAATGTTATAAACACAGACAATTTAGACGCTTATTTGTAAAAAAATTAAATAGTGTTATTAATTTTTTCTGTATTTTATATTTTCCTCTATAATTCATCTTCGTACTGTTATTTCCTCAAGAAACTTCCTCTGAGAAAATTTCCACCTCTAGTAATAATAAATACAATACAATAGTACCCAATTAACTCTGTTATTCTAACAAATAATTTTTTTACAAAACGAGAAGTTTACTACTATTATGTGACCCACCAGCTGACCTTAAGTTCAAGACTCACTTATATGAAAATATTAACGAAAATTGTTTTGTAAATTATAAAACAGGTTTAAAACCCTCATGTTTGACGTCCTTTAAATATTTATTGCGTTTTTCAAAAAATATTTAAATTAAACTAGTAAAAAATTTGTGGTCACTGACTGTCCCACATTTACCCGATGGTTTGGTCTATGACTATTTATAATCACGAATTCTGAAACTTAGACTACATTTACAGACAAAAATATCTATCGAGAAAATTTCTGCGTCTCGACGTTCCTTGTCTATTGAATTAAATTCGTAACCTTTTGTTTAGAACGAAAATTTTAACAGTGTTCTAATTAACAGGCCACGTTTTGAGACAAGAGAGTCTTGTAAAATTAGCATTAGACGAAAGCGTAAGAACAGAAGAGGAGGCCAATCATGGAATACGTTAAGCAGGCTAAGGAGGTGTCGGTGTGTGGCAGTTATGTAGAAATGAAAAGGCTTGAATAGGATAGCACATCAGAGAGGGGGGACTCGCCCACTCGAAAACAGCCATAAAAGTACTGTTCACGTTCCTGGCTCATAACAGCTATTAGGAAATATATAAATGGTTCTACAACTATAGTCTTTTCGGAAATAGTCATAAATGCCCCTGAAAGGAATGTGATTGTATGTGGTAGTGCCTAATTGCTGTAATTGTTAATGGGGCGTTAAAATACACTAAAAAAGAATAGGTTAGCTCAGAGGATTGCATCAGAGCAGTCTGAGGACTGAAAACTACAAGAACAACGGCTCTGGCCTTCAATTTTAGTAAAACCATTTATTCTCTCTATATTTATTTCCTGTTCATATTAATTATATATAAACCGTTCTTTCATCACATTCGTCTGTTTGAAATCAGTTTAGACAACGCGATTTTTTTGGGTTCACAATAACGCAGAAAGCGTACTTTCTAATGGCTTTCATGGTTAATAGAACCTGGGAGAGTTTTGTTCAGAATTCAAGGACTCTCGAGTGGAGTGTGTAAGTTCAGGACTCACAGAATCTTGCCCTCGCTCAATTAGGAAGTGTAATTGGCGTATTCAAAGATGCCCTGATGCAAGAGAGAAGTAAAATACAACACGGTTGAGCGAAGAACGGCAAATTTCGTTCACTGGATCTGTGCCATTGCTAAACTCTGACGGGTACGGATGTGTATTTAATATTATTCTCATTTCCAGGAGCAACGTTCCCAGCCGCTGTTTTCGTGTCACTCCTGATTCGCCATAAGCAGTCATTTTTCTTTCAGAGCACGTAGCTTCCTTCCTTGCCACCTGTCCTCTGATGACGTCACGCAGTTTGGTAGTTCCGTCTTGTAGGTTATATTCCATTCAGCTGGCTCGTCGACCTAATGTGTTCCGACTCTGGTACGTCACACCCATGGTTCCAAAAAGCTTCATTTGTGACCGTATATGTCCCCAACATACATTTTCCAGCGCCACTTTGCCTCCTTTTATGGCTGATTCCTCCTCTCAGCCAATGTGTTGCTACATGATGTCAAGAACCAACGAGACAATACAAATAAATTAACTTCTGCAGGCATTTCAGTATGACAAATAATTACTTAGATAAATGAAGTTAAATGCTAGACGTTGATTAGAGTTCTTAGCTTATTGCGTAAAAACGCAGACTATATAAAGACGAAAAGTCACGTATTCTTAAATTTTTTTTAACTGTTTCTCTTACTAAAAACTGCCCGCAAATCAAGGACGAACTCATTAGTTCCTACTGTTTTGCACTTCACGATCACTAATTCTTCCCTGAAAGACTTTGCTATTGGATAACTAACCAGGCAGTTATAAACAGAATAAGGGAAGAGAAAACAATTTGGAGGACTTTGACCAAGAGAAGGGATAGATTAATAAGCCACGTTATTAAAAAGCTTGCGCAGGATAGTTTAGCATGGAGGGTTGCATCAGAGCAGTCTTAGTAGACCTTTATTTGAAAATGTATGCATTTTTCATGTTTTGCATCATCACCAGATGTACAATATAAGAAAACAAATTTGGTACTTCTGAGTATTTATTTACTGTATATAGCACACTTTAAATTTGGAAATAAATTACTAAATGCGTATGGCAGAATAACACAGAAAATTATGTCAGAATTTAGTTTTACTTAAAATAAAAACGTATTAAAAATGGCACAACGTATCGTTTCTTTCTTTGCAACCTCTTCAGATGATAAAAAATAGATCATTACTCTTGGAAACGTTTCTCTTTTAAATTCATAAGATAAATCGAACCAACATGCACAGATTTGTACAACTATCGAGTTTTGTCACAAAATTTGGGATTTCATCAGGTACGAAGGCGATATAAATAATATGGGTGCGAAACGCTGACGGTAGGAATAGCAGAAAGGAAAAGAACAGAAGCTTTCGAAATGTGGTGCAATAGGAATGCTGAAAATCAGATGGGTGGATAGGGTAAGTAACGAGGAAGTTTTAAGTAGAATAAGAGAAGAGAGGACAATATGGAGGACTTTGACACAAGAAAGCGGATAGATTAAAGACCACGTTTTGAGACATGAGGTTCTTGTAAAATTAGCAATAGGGGGAATGTGTGGGGTGAGAAATTATGAGGAAGGGAATAGGCTAACAAATAATGTAGAAATGAAAAGGCTTGCGCAGGATAAGTTGTCATGGAAGGTTATGTGGTGATTCATGACCCTTACATTCATCGGGTAAAGCAAAAATAATTTAGTTTTTGTTATTTACGTTCACAGGACGGAAGGCGAGAATGGTTTGGTGGGGCCGAGTAGGCGGGAAACGTCACCGTCTGCAACATTGTTGATTGCCGGGAGTGCATTGTAGATTCAACAGTTGGTTCGGGGAGCTCTCCTGAGAAGGTCGGGACGAGAGAGAGAGCAGTGGAGGAAACTATATGCGGAAAAGTTAATTTCGTCATTGTTCGAGAAAGAAGATTTTGTTTTGTAGTAAGGAAAACAAAAAGAGGACATTTTGATAGAGATTTAAGCTGAAGAAGAGCCGCTAGAGGAGACGTGCTCAGCGAAGGAACATCCTGCACGGCAAACCAGGAACGACGTCACCAGGCCATTGTTAATATCTGGTAGCGGTATTTTAACCCGGTTTTCCACTTAAACCATTCTCGTTGATTCGCGATTTTTAACACAAATATATCGTTCGTCACCCGCGTTCCCGGGAGCAGCCATTTAGAAGCTGCGTAGAGTATTCCTTTTGCTTTACCGACTGAGCCAATTTGATTGAATTTTACTCGTAAATTTATAATTAACTAAAATTTAATTTGAGTTAAATTTCTTCTGGAAATTTGATAACGTAATATTATAATTAAATGGAATATTCAAATTAAATACATTATTATTTAACAATTTGATTGTACAAAAATATTTTTGTTGGTGTAAGCAAACGAACACCACAGTTCCATGAGACCAGTCTTAAGACTGAATACCACAACAAAAGTTTTACGAGCAGATAATGGAAAATTCTTTAATATTATTTTCTCTTTTAATTTATAGACAAAACTGAACTCTAAAGTGTGTGTGTAAATTATGTAATCACCGCTTGTTGTTGAACTTAGCCTTTACTGTAATGCGATATTCTTCTTTGACATCGCCTTTAACTCTTTGGTTAGGCTTTCCTCCGTTCGCAATGGACCCTATCAGTACGAAAGATCCCCATCTGGGTCACCGTATGTTTAAATATTAGACCCAGCGCTTTCCGAGGAATATAAATCGATTTTATTGCGACGACTGCGTTACGAGCGAGCATCCCTTGTAGACGATACTACCCCGTGTTTCCATTAATATTCACGAGTGTGGGCAGTTTGTCAGCCCCAGTTTTTTACGGCAGGTGTATCAGCTCAGCCGCACGGCGTTCCGCAGATGGACACCAAGATATGGCGTTGACTGAGTACGGCACTGAAACTACCGCCAACCCGGGTTTTGCGACATTTGTTAAAGCTTTGAATTCCACCAGAAAACGTCGAGTTATCATTATTCTTTCTCCCTGTCCACTGCTCGGCCACTGTGTACATACATCGACGTTGCCGACATACGAGCAGATGAAATTATCCAAGTACTACCAAAGTTTATATCCATATTAGTTGCTTATTACATAACTCAATTTGTCTCCACGTAACTAACTGAGCGCTTCTGATAAATGATGGACATTAAATCACAAGCTCAGGTAAACGCAAACATTACTACAATTGAGAAAGTATGACGTGGAATATCACGCTGAAACATTTAAAATGAATAACGTAATTTATAACTGAGCTGATCTGACGTTTAAAATTTAATAAATAAACAACAAAAGGGGCAATTTACACAATAAAAATTCAATATCAACAATGAAATACATAATTACGACGATTCATCTACTACTATGGAATTTCATCAGGTAATACATATTAGCAAGCAAACTTCTTCATGATGTTAACCACAAAAAAATTATAAATAAATTAAAAATTTGATACAATACAAATTGTTAAAATATATTGTACATGATTAACGCTGAAATGTGAAATAAACAAACATACAGTAACTGATATATATTGTAAGTTCCTGAACTCTATGGTGTATATATATATATATATATATAAGCATCGCGGTGTGTATTTTTTATTACAATTAATTTAAATTCTGACGCATAAGTAGAAAGACAGTAAGTAAAAATTTTCAATTTTTGAAAATATTTCACAGATAAATCTATTATAATTAATTTATAAAGACAAGTTCATATATTTTTTGTTACGGATAAAACCATTTGTATTGTTTTATGGGGTTTATGCACATGTCGAAGCATAAAAAATCTTTATCCCTTGACTTCTCAAAAGCATTTTTTTTTCTTTGGACAGCAGAATTCAAGAATTATGTATGTAGAATATAGATTCGTTGAGTTACAACCCGGGTCATATTAGAATTTAAAACCGGCGTTTCCATGAGTAACTCATTCATATTTATCAAGTAAATACCTGAACTAATGTTCATTTAAACAGACTTATGTAAAATTAACTACATGACACCGAAATAGCCACTTAGTGAGTTTCTCTATATAGAAATCGTTAAAGAGAAACTGTATTCCATAGAACCACCGTAGCACTTTATGTTTCCTAATACTAATAAAAGAACAGAGGACTTTAAACCAACAGTAGGCATAGATTAATAGACCACGTTTTTTGAGACGTGAAGGTCTTGTAAAATTAGCATTAGGGTAACGTGCGTGAGGTAAGAGCAGAATAGGGAGGCCAAGGATGAAATCCATAAAGTGGATTACAGAGGATAATGAGTGTGGTAGTTATACGAATATGAAGAGGCTTGCGCAAGACAGGTTAGCATGGAGGGTTGAATACCACAACAACAACTCCTCCTTATTTCACCCACCGACCTTCCTTACACAGTTCTGAGATGTTTTCCCGCAAACCACATCGAGCGAGTTTCTCTTATTTTGAATTTTTATTTGGCCGAAATGTTTGTAAATCAGCACTCTAGGAATTTATCTTCACAAGTCGAGTTCGTCTTATTTATTTACAAAATTGCGTCTCCTTTTTAAGGACCCCCAGCCTACTTTGTACGTATCTATTGATATAAATATGCGATGAGCATCAACTGATATCAGTTCTATGACAAAACTACCCAAGCAAATCCGATAACGGAACAGTGTCATAACATTGTGATTCTAGTATGTTGTCGATGACGTCAAAGACAACATCAGAGATTAAATATTTACGTGTTGATGAGTTGACTCAAACTACACCTCTTGATGTTTTTCTAAAGTAAATATTTATTTCTGACAGTCAGCTCTGTTAGAACTCTCTCGTTGTAAATTGAACGGAGCTTGGACTATAGCTTTTAAAATTTATTCATGACGAAACCGTAATACGTAATTTACTGAAATGAATGCGGTCAATATGGTTATCGCGTCCGTAATTGTTATTTATGATTGATTGTGTGTTTTGTGCCAAAGTGAAATGAGTAATTATCAGTTAAATTGCTGGAACTGATAAAAACGAGAATTCGTATAATTAATCTCAATATTAACAATTTGCTGTGAAAAACTGTTTAGTTTGCTTGTGAATTTTGATGTTTTTGTCTTCTCTTTACCCGCGTTTTGCGGATGTCGATAAAACTGCAAACGGTCATACATTTTTTTATTTGAAAAACCGTTTATCATTTATCTTCGCCACACATATTAATAATTTGGTAACATTTTATTTATTTCAATTAAGTTGAATAACAATAAATACTTCACTAATAACGTATGGCCATTCCCATTGACTATTTATGCAGAATATTTTTAAAACGTCCTTGCTGAATAATAAAAGTATTTATTTTAGTGTTTCATTTTATAAAATTTACTTTTTGAATTCGTTTTGGAAAAGAGTTGTTAAAAAATAACCTGATTTACGACAAATTTGGTAATTATAATTGCTCAGTTTGCGTAAACTTTCTGATTATCATTCAAATTATTAATTTTTTCTAGGCGATAATGTCTCATTAATAATGTTTATACATTACTTACTATCATTTCATATTTATTTACCAGCAATGCAGAAATTGTAAAAATGGAAAGAAAACTTTAAAACGGAGCAACAAGAATTTTTTTGCACTCTTAAAATTAAAAAAAAACACAAAACCATAGAAATTAATTTTAACACATTCTACTGGGTTTACATATATTGGAACAGTTCTCGGAGTAGCTCCGTTATTACTTTACTAAATTGTAATTTGAATTCCATTATTTTTCCATCGGTTCATATCGCTAAAATCTCCCGAGTTAACTTCTTCGCCTTAATACTCTTTATAGATTTTTTTAAAGTCAAAAAGAGCATGCCTTGAGATTCTGATTATAACAATAAATCAATTTTTTAATTTAACAAAGTATTTCTTTAAAAAACAATACAAGGAAAACAAACATTTCAACTATTTTATAATTATTTAAATAAATTAAAAATCTGTTATGAGATAACTTGTCTCCGTACCCCAATAGCAAGCCGAATTTCCTTGAATTGTAGGCAGCCAGTCATAAAACTCCCTCAGTCTAATCAGCATTTCGTGTTCCAAACAGTGTTTAGTAAGTAAATTTTAACTTGGTTTATGTTCCTTAACTCTAATTGACAGAGATCTATTAGTCAGTAAGAAAGCGAACAGTCATTATAAGAAATTTTATAAGCAACTTTATGACAGTCGAAAGTACTAACTAAATCTTTATGTTTTTAACAAAGAAAGAGAATTGACTGATTTTAAGATTACTCAAATATTACACTTTTTAAATAAAATTTTTAATCTGATAGACAAATGATCAAAAAAGGGTAAAATATTGTAATTATTAGAAATATACTTTGAAATACAATTATTAGAAACATTAAGAATACAATTAATTCTGAGGTTACTAAACTTAGAAATAAAATAAGAGTAAAGCTATGCCAATAAGATTAAAAACCGTAGCTTTTTTCTGATTTATTGGATGATTAGATAAAAAAGTTAGCACTCTACCAGAATAAATAGATTTACGATACCAATTGAAAGGTTATTTCTTATTAAACAATCAACAGGAACTTCAAGAAAATTAAGAGAACAATCTTTTTCTAATTCAAACGTAAATTTAATATTAGAACAATAGTTATTTAACTGAGTAAATCATCCAAAACGACACTTTACAACAAAATAAATTATATGATGGTTTGTTAAATTTTATGTTTTGGCTATGCTCTTTGTGTTTTGTAATTTAGTTGATTTAGTTTATTGACAAGGACCTGAATGGATGGTCGAAACGTCTACTTTATTCTTCAAAATTTTGTGTACAAGTGAGGTCGGGGCGTTAATTCTTCATATTTATTTGTTGTTAAAATTACGCAAATTGTTCCTATAAACCGAAAAACGTGTTTAAAAGGAGGGAATTTGAGTTTTGTCTGTAGTTGTCAGTATAAATTAAACATTTGAATGATTATATTCCGTAAAGTCTCCGGACAGAATTGGTCAGTCAGTAGGTTAGTAGATTCGGCCGCTACTTGTTGCGCCACGGTCGAGACAATCCAGAGATTATAGGCCTGCGCACGCCAGAGATGAACGAAACGACTTGAGGCTAAATATTGGTCCCCGCCGTCGTTATTATTATTGTTTTTTCAATGGCTGCTACTTTGAGATGTTGCTTTCTGAGAGGCTCATTTCGCATCCGTCCTTTCGCTCGTGCCTCTCCGAAATTAATATCGCTTTAAGGCAGGAGGGGAGGAGAGAGCTCTTTATCGCGATCTGTGTGTGCGGCCAGGGTAATTACTCCACCCCCATCCCCCTTCAACAGCGGCGAAATGTGTCACATTTTCACGGACTGTTCTGCCTCCGTAAGTAGGAAATTAATACCAGGCCTCTCTTGATTAACTTGTGCAGTGTTATTCCGTCGTCTTTGGAAGCTCGTCGATACGAAGAGTACAATAGTTTGTATTATCTCATTGAACGGCAGCATAGAGTTTCTCAATTCCTTAACAAAATTCAATGGAAATATATAACTATACCGTCTCTTTAAAACAGTAAATGTCTTATTCACAACCCTACGAATTGTAGAGGTATTGTTTTCTCCACTTGCCTAAAAAACTTTCTAACCTGTTTAAGGTTCACCCTGTCACTAACGAAGCTAAATGTGCTCATAAAAGACTATAATTAAACTGTTTGTAATTTTTGTTGGGGAATTGAGATATATTTCACAAAACAAAAATTCAGACAGTCAGACATAATTTTTCGCGTGCAGTAAATGTACAGGTGTGAATTCTTTGGATGTGACAGTTCCGGAAGTTCCTCTTCACGATAAAAGCAGTATTCACATCATAAAACCCGATTAATTTTAGTGCCATTTAAATATTCGATTGCTTTTAGTATGTCATCGCTTCTTTGACGTCGAATGTGGTAGCATGTAATTCAATCTTCTCTCATTCATCGAAGCGATGATAAAAAAAAAGAGTGAATAGATGAAATGGGTGGCACATCGCGTGCAATTCATTTTGTGTGTGTGTGTGTGTGTATATATGTATATTGTGAATAAATCCAAATTAAAAAGCTATACACTTCGAAATTGAAATACCTGACATACCTAAGCCTCTCGCTAAATATACGATTAAGTGATATATATAATCATTTATCGATAAAACATCAGCGAAATTAAAAAATATTAGCGAACGAATCGCTTCCCATAAAAATTGCCCCTTTCAAATAATTTTGATATGTATGGCATGCATAAAAATTATAGGCTTATCTGTTACATTTCCATCCTTATTACTTATCCTTGCGAACAGTTTTAAATTTTAACGAAAAATAAAATTTGTGGGGAATTTAAAGTAGTTAGTCTATATCCCCTTACTTATAGTAATTACATAGCTTGTGCTTAGTTTTTAGAAGTCGAAGACAAATTTCAGATATGTAAAAGTAATTTATAAATTCAGGTTTTGGTGTTGTTGGAACTCAATAAAAATAGGATACTACGGAAAATCAGTTTATGAGATACAAAGATTGTGTTATTATTACATTCCGTATTTTCCCTGTAGCTTCAGTCTTCAACTTGTGTTCGACAGACACGTCGAAATGTGGCTCAATTTTAAAGTATCAAAAATTATTTATACAATTGGTCTTTAAAAAATAATCATCCAAAAATTCATAACTATTCAATTTTTAACCCGACGTAATTGAATAATCTGCTGACCTCCTGTGATCTACTGGCTAATGTAGCTGCCTCACGACACAGACGTCCCGGGTTCGAGGTACTTAAAAAATTATTTTTATAGTTGAAATGGCATACATGGGCCTTACATATAAAAAAGAAGTTCCTCACACACAGCTTGTTTTATTCCATTTCCACGTCGACCCGCTCTTATTGAAAACTCCTATATTTAACATCGGACGTTAAATATATGATAATTCACTAGAATTTTGCCGAAAATTGCAACTTTTACTTACTTATGTTGTACAGTTAATATTGATTATTTTCCATATTTTACTGGTTTTAATAAAATGTACGGCTAATGTTAAAATCTTTAAACAGATGTCTGTTGTAAGTTCAGAAAAATGTCACTTGTGTCGTGGAGGTACCATCACTTCTTTAAGCAGAGGATGTTTTATAATCTGAAATTTGTTTAAAAACTACAGTCGTACGACTGATAGGACCAAATAAAATAATACAACTGTTTCTAAGTTAGAAAAATTCTCATCAGTTCACATGAACACTCATAATTTCATAATAATACTAATGTAGAAGACCGATAATTATGGTTATTAAATAATTGATCAGACGCCCATTAGGTGATTGTCATAATGCGATCTGTTTAAAAGAGTCGTACTCCAGAATTGTGATTGCTATTAGCAGTATGAATACTGTAATTAAAATGTCGTGATTCGCGGAGGATAATCATTACGAATTGTGTGCCTTTCCAGTATTCTGAGTTCGTCGTGTTATTAGGGTTTTTTGAGTTAGGGAGACATTGAATTGGTCGTGAGCTTTCAGCGTAATGAGTGCAGAAGGATAGGCGCCTAAAATATTTACGCGATTTTGGATTGGTGGTTGCCACCTCCGCGGTGCAGTGGCGTGGCACAATTTGTTTACCACCCTGTACTCTCTTCTCCTTCTCCTCTCTCTTTCCCCGGGGACTTGCCAAGGAAAATTACTTTCTTCCAAGCAGCAGGGCAACCTTTTCGCTCTCGCCCTCGCCGCTCATCTTCGGACTTATATTTCTTTCCTTTTTTTAAAAAATCTTAATTGCTCCGGACGAGTAGGAAATAATTGTTCTTCCGTAGCGTCGGCGTCGTCATCGGCGTGAGAGTGGGATAGAGTGATGTAAATAATGTTGGCTTTTTAACGTTTCACGACAACTGGGAAAGAACGTAGTGACGTTAGTTTTGCATACTCCTGTAGAAATCAGTGACGCTTCAAAACCAATTAAGTACAGAGAGATCAAAAAAATGTCGCTCACGTTTAAATAAATTTGCCTGTGATAGCTCGACCGATATTACTGACAAGAATGTAGAGGGCATTGAAATGTTTAATGGTCACATGACGTCTGAATAATTGCGGAGTAAACTAGTGTTCATTGTTGAACATTATTTTGCCAATCGTTCATATGTATGTTGCAGACTGATTTCGCGTGAAATATCCGGATGTAACAGTACTTAACAATTAGACGATAACCAGATTAATGGACCGTTTCCGTGGAACCTGATCACTTACAGACAAAAACAGAACCGGGATATCTACGCGACTTTTCGATCACTCAGTAGATGAGTGACAGAACTATTACACATTAAATGTCTTAAAAATTTTCGTAAAAAACAAATCACGTTGGTAATACACTGCCTGTAAATGCCATATATTTACATAATACAGTTGAACGTTGTTTATCCGAAAGTCAGCTATCCCAAACGTCAAATATTTCCTCTACATTAATTTTTGTTGTTGTTGTATTATTACTTAGACTGGTCTGATGCAAACCTCCATGCTAACCTATTCTGCGCAAGCTTTTTTCATTTCTACATAAATATCATGTCCCACGCCCTTTTCCATCAAGTAAAATCTCATGTATCAAATTAAATATTAGATATTTCAGTCGCTAATTACCCTGGTAATAGATGCGACTTAAAATTAAGATTAATAAAGAAAAGCAGTTGGTAAGAAGTTTCACGACTCTTTCTCTGCCAATTGGCGTTCTACTGTATTTATTTACTTTAGTATGGTTCTTTGACAATGGAACACAATTTTAAAAATATAAATTTTTTAATGGATATTTTATTGTGTAGGGTAAAAAAGAATTGTTCCTACTCGTCTAGAGCACAGTTTCAAATAAGCCTTCTACAGCATATAGTGGGATTAGAGCTAAGTGTAACTTATAAATTCAGTCAATGGAGGATAAGTGGTTGCTTTACGTCAGACAAGACTGATTCCCGCCTTTAGATGAATAGTTTCTTACAATTCTGAATAAAATGTGGTGCTATGGAAGAATGCTGATAATCAGAAGGGTTGATAGAAAACTAACCACGATGTTCTAAGCAGGCCACAATTTGAGACATAAGGGTCTTGTAAAATTGGTATTAGAGAGAAGTGTGTGGGATAAGAACAGAAGAGGTAGGCCAAGGATTGAATACGCTAAGCAGATTAGGGACGATGTAGTAGTTGTGTGGAAACGAAAATACTTGGACAGAATAGCTGAGCATGGAGAGTTGCACCAGACCAGCCGAAGGATTAAAAATTACAACAGATTCAATATTCCCCTTTTCTCATCGCATGAAAGTTCTTTCATCGACAAATTTGATTTTATATATAAATATGAGAGAGTACTTGCTGAGTGGTACTCGTGAGGGTCGCAGGCAGTGGTAGAGTTTATCTTAGGCAGCTAGCGAGCGGATGGATGAGGCGGCCGAGTTCCGGGCCGCTGGAGCTGGAGGCACACCTGCAGCATCTCCCTCCCTGTAGGGAATCAGCTGCTCGCTCGTATAATTTATGGATGGCTCCTGGAGGACCAGATAATAGCCGTCTGGTGCTCCTCCGCAATCAATAGGCGTCGGCGTCTTGCCCATAAAAACCTCAGCAGCGGCGCCGTGCCCCGTCGCTGGAAGTCATATCAGTCATCCGCCTGCACTCTCTGGAGGGACCTATATAACACCTCCGGAAAGGGAAAGAAACCTGAGAGGTGACGCAGGGTCAGCTAAGGACGGGAAGCTTGCGCAGCCTCCAAACAAAATACAGCCATCCGCGAAATGGAGTCGCATGAAGCCTAGAACCTCTGGGGTGCGATTGGTTTGATTTTGCCTGTCACATATTCGACTGATATCAATTTTTCTGGTATTTTACGTGTGCTCCTCTAGTCAATATTTGATTATTCGGTGCCATTAGATACTAAAAGTCTGGTGTTTTCAATTTCTCCTAAAGAAACAGACAATCATAAGAATAAGATGGTCTCAACTTTGCTACTGCAAAAATAAACGTGGTGATATAGATGAAAGACTCAGCTCTTAGGATTTGTATACTGTAAAATGTTCATTCCGTTTGCAAGAGGCTGGAATGTGTAATCATTATGCATCTGGGAGTTACTGTGGAGCCATAATGAAGTTACATTATTAGAGAATAATCTTGGAAGTGAAACTGAGTTGCACAAAGAAATGTGGCATCAACTGTCCGATAAAGGTCTCAGTTATCTGCTGGGTCTATTATTATTATTCACACCTCCTCAGCTTGCGATTTGTGATGGACCTCCTTTTAATACCTTCACGGAGTAACGAACGGGCGTAGACATTATAATTATATAGCATGTAAAGCTGGTGCACAGACACACCGAGCGAATTCCATGGAACTCATCCACGACTGGAATTTTCATCAGCCAAAAGCAATGTTACTGGATCCATGACGTTGCACGCGTGCCACTGCAGTTTAAAGGTTTACGTGAGGGCTAATTTACAAACTGTATGCATACCAACTTTGCAATTCTATTATGAAAGTTCGGTTTCAAATCATTTTATGTATGTCTAGTTACATACTATTCAATTGTTTTTTCGTGCAGTATTTCTGTTCACAGCACGAAATTCCTGAGAGAAGAGATTTATCAATATGTATAGTATTTAATTCAATTATGTTGTAAAAGCGTTGTAAAATTTAAATTTCCTGTTTTTACGCAATTTCTTTAATTAACATTATTTCTACAGTTAGGCATAAAACTGGTTCGTGTAGAAATAACCATTTATTTTATCAATATTCATAGTGACACCCACCAACATTGTCGAAAATGTATCTCATGTCAATATATTTCGTTCGTTTAAATTGTATTTGGTAAAAATACATTGAAAATGAATTGTGTTAATAAATTAGAACTGAAAGAAGTTATTCCCGATATTGCTGGAAATAAACTTAACTGTATATTTTGAGTTACTATATTTCTTAACGCTAAGGCCGGTCCTAGCTAGGGGCGTCCTCTGTCTTTTCAGTAAAATGTGAGATCTACTTTTCTAGAAGAGGCGTTGAGCAGATAATTATATTTGAGCAATGTCAAAAATATTTATAACAAAAAAATTAACTATGTATTATAATATTACTTGCTTTTCCTTGTCTCTTTTCTTCATGAAAATATTTCCAGCTTCAGCATTTATTTTGAAACCGTTTAAATAAATAAAATATTGTTGGTTCTGTCACTTCAAAATATTTGAAACGATTACAACACAGTTTTCTGACTTCAAAATTTACAATAAATAAAAAGACGGCCAAAACGTCAGCATTGTATATCGGACAAACTAAAAGAGCTCTAAAAACGAGCATTAAGGAACGTAAAAACAGCATAAAATTAGACATTCAAAAGTACACTGTCGTGTCCAAACACATACATGTTAATGATCATAATTTCGATTGGCAAAATGTGGAAAATAATTACTTCTCGAGAATTATTAGTGAAATATTGTATATCAGGTGCAACCCTCATGTTAATGTTAAAATTGACACGAATAATGTGGACAAAATTTACGATACTCTTTTGTTGTGTAGTTTATAACGCTTTAATATTCTTCTCCATTGTTAAAATTTAACTGCCGGAAGCACTCATTGTTTCTACATCATTTCGGCCGTAACCGTCGCTGACACAAAATTCTTCACATGTAAATTCAATAATCTTTTCGGCTGAGGGAGCCAGGGAGTAAATATAATGTATTAAGTTTTTAACCATGGTTTTTATATATAAATTAAAAAATTGTAACATAGAACTCATATTAGGTTTGTAGTAAGCCTGAGGAAGTCTCAAAATGGAGATGAAACGTCGTTTTTGTGAATAAATAGCCATATATTTAATGCTGACTTTTTGGTCGTCTTTTTATTTATTTGTACTATTGCTTTACAGCGTCTCTGTTGCATTTCCCAAGACACGCATTTCTTTTTAGATGTCATATACTTTTGTCATCAAACCTGTTACGGTTTTGATTAAGTTTCACCCCGATTTATCTCGTGTCATATTTTCGTTTCGGTTATTTCCCTTGTCCGACTGGATCTGTCTCCGTGAGGCTGAAGACGGAGGCTGTAAGCTCGTTAAGCCTGAGCCCAGGATGGATTCTCGTCTACTTTAATGCGGCCGATAAATGAGGGAGGATGCGCCGGCTTATGTCAATATTTTATAAGACTCCATCAAGGATCGCGGTCGCCCGAGTCGGATGAAAGAGAAGCAGTCGATTTGCCGGACTAATGCTCCCAGAAAGAAAGTCAATCTTGTGGTCGCCGTAATTCAAGGCAGATGGTCATTGTCGGCAGGAGTTCTTCTCAACAATGCAGCGGCGAATCATTGTTGCCGGCCACTCCGAAAGGCCTATTCTTCTTGAAAGATATGCATCAAATTACATAACAAATGTAGGAGAAGCCAGGTCTACTAAAAAAACCTTTTTTAATAGATGAGCTAACATTTATTTATTTTAACAATAAGTGTGTATCGCTTAGTTTTTGACATAAAATAAACATTTAAATAATAAACCTTGGAATTTTCATATTTAGTACCGAAATCCCTTAATTAGTATGGTTGCGAAATACCGTATAATCAGAGCCGCGTGAAACTGAATGAAAATAGTTGGGATGAAAATGCCTAAGTATTGTTCTTGATTCCCTATTCGTTAGAATAAATCTCCAAATGAATTAGTTTTGTTTTCTAATGACAGAAAATAATAACAATTTTGAGTTTTGATATCACAATAAATTAATTATTCAGACTCATGATTATAATTGTTCATCTGATGAGGTTCCAAAACATTTAATGATTCGTAATTGCAAATTTTTAGTTTCTACAAATATCTCTGACAAGTTAGGTAGCTTATTAATTTATGAACTATTTTCATTACTTTCACTATAAGCGATCTTTTTGGTTGTCGCTTTCCTATTTCGTCTCTGTCACTTTCGTTCAAATAAAACAGAATGGTATAAACAGAGTTATTCACATCGGTGACTTTCTGGCAACAAAAATATACAGTGGCTTTGTATGAACAAAATTTTGTAGTAGGATAAAGTTACATAAAGAGTAATTACCTTTTCTTCTCAGCTTGGCCTGGTCTTGTTGCTGGACTCAACGAAACATCAGCGTTGAACAATGATGAGCACTTTGGAACTCCGGAATGGATCACGCCTTCCTCTCGTTGTTCAATAAAAATTCTCTCTCCTCTCTGGGAGGAGACATTTGCCCCACTCTATCGACGTTTTTGGGGGACAACGTCATTCTCCTTACCACCCGATTTCACCAAATCTCACGTGATTTGGGAAAAACCCAATCGCGCCATCGTGTCTGTGACCTGCAACTTGCCTCACGTCGCGTGTCTTTGATTCCGTACAGCCAAATTCAGCGAAAAGTTGTTGTAAATTACCATTACAATATATAACCTTGTCTTATCTTTGGTTGTCCAAAATGGTATTCCATCTTCATCGCGAACATTATATTCATAAGATCACTTCATGGTACTCTTGGTTTTTAAAATCACTGCACTTATATTCCCTTTCAATTTTTATTTCACTCCTGCTATCTCGTCCCACTATTACTCTTTTCTTATTCTGTATTAACTACATTAACTTTCACCGCGATGAACTACTTAAAACTCTCCGCGAACAACTAAACATTTTATTAAAATTACGTCAGCGTCAAACACACCTGCCATGCTACACCACTAAGATTTCTTACACAACTAAGATTAATTTTTACCACATTTATTATCAAAATTTTATCATTTTACGCCTCTGTCAAGGTTTGAACTTGTTGTTGAATAAAGAAATACTCCATCAATTAGTCTAATGATTATGTCTATAAGTAGGAGTATTCTAGCTTACAAAGTAATTAGTATATAGCCACCTGCCAGTTAGTAGGGAGCGTATTATTAAAGTGTGCTCTGACGCGTTGAATAAGAAAAAAATATGTTTCCTGGATCTACACAACTTTACATTTATCTAGACATGCAGATTCAATGACGAATTATGAATCTGTATTTTTAGCTAGACTTGCTGTAAGGGTGAAGTCTGAGTACGCGTAGTTCTCCGTCTGCTCCAGATGATTACCACGACCAAGCCAGTAACTGCAGCTGCCGAATTTACATGACAAGGTCCTCGTTTAACAACTTTGGCGGCCGGCGGGGCTTTGCATGAGCCGTTTTCCTTCCAACTACCATAACATTTGATTACCGTGCGTGTCTTAGACGTGTCCGGGACGGGAAATATCCGACGTTCCACTTGTTCGTCTTTCGTCTTATTCTTTCCATTCTTTCACAATGTTTTTCTTTTCTATACTCCCCCCCCTCCGTCCATCCCCATTATTCTTCCCTAGTGCAAATGATATTTGTAATTCATGAATGTAGTATTTCGTACTTGATAGAAACAATATCAAATCTCAAGAAGCTTTCATCGATAAATTGCTTCATAATCATACATGAAAGATATTATATTTAATGTCACATTAGAAATAATTTTTCTGATGATAATAACGTAAGATATTAATAATACTTCATAATGAGGAAGTGCAAAGTAGCCAAAGAGACTTGGCTCCAAGAGAAATGCAGAGCGGTTGAATATTTCATGGTGAAATGGAAAAACGCAGCTCATAGGAAAATCAAAGAAACATTCGGAGAGATGAAAAATATTAGCAAGAACATCAGGAGAGCGGATGGGAAGCCAAATCGAGACGAAAAAGAAAAGGCAGATAGATGGAAGGAATATCTATAAGAGTTGTATCACATTGGAAATCTATATCAGTCAGTAATAGAGGAAGAATAGGAGGTGTATGGTGAAGAGTTGGGGGACAACATTGTATGGTCAGAGTTTGACAGATCTGACCAATTATAAAGCGCCAAGAATTTTCTCCAGGACCACGTTCATACCATTTATTATGTTTTCCAAGTCCTCTTCTGAATCCCCCAATACTACAATAACATCGGCAAACCGTAGGGTTTTAATTTCTTCTTCTTGAAATATCATTCATTTTCAAAATTCCGTTTTAACTTTCTTCATTTCCTGTTCTATATATATATATATATGACACTGCATCTTTCTCTAACTCCTTTCTTGATCTTCAATTCTAATTACTGCTGACTGCCTTCTGTAGCAATTATGGATAAATCGATCAATACATCAACAATTTATTGAGATTTTATAAAACCGATGTTTCTCGTGATTTATAAATTATGGAATCGTACATTAAAGTTTATGCCTGACTAACTAAAACTTAAAAGACCGATTTTAGCTAAATAAATATTAGATTTTTTCCAGAAATATTACAACTTTTTAGGAGCTGCGGAGAGTTGTAACTAATTCTGGAAAAATCGATTATAGTCCCAAATTCAGATAGAACTAATTATAATTACACGTTAGGAATTTTTGTACAAAAACAAGAGCGATGCCGAAAACTTGGCTTGTAGAAATTTACCATATTTTTTTGTGACTGATAAAATATATGATGCGTATTACGCATTGATGTACTGTTGAAACCCTGCTCCATTTTGATTAATAATTTCATGTTTATTCCATAAATTGATTATTGGTAATAATTGTGCAGTTATGATTTTTAAATTGAAAAGAAAAATTTATTCACTTTATCCGTGTAAAAATCAATTAAGGATCTTCTATTGATGCTTCGTCAGTAGGTATTATGGAAGTCATTTTATGTACTAATGCTATAGATCAAATGAAGAAAGTAAAGAACAAATATAAAATGTAAAGTAATATCAAGTTTGGTTTTGTCAAACTTCGACTGCATTTTTAAATATGATCCTGAAAATCTTGTGTCGTACTTCTCATTCCGGAAATAGTGTTTGTGTCACAATATTATCATAGATAAATCAATCTGCAAATTAATTTAATAAATAAACAATTTGTCAGCAAACAATATTTATATAATATATTTACGACGTTTCGTCCATATTTGTGGACTTCGTCAGGTAAATTTTAAATTGATAATACATATGGAAAAGAGTCGTTGACTTCGTTAAGGCCGAACTCATTATCCATTTATAATTTACCCGATGAAGTTGACAACTGTGGAATAAACGTCGTAAATATATTAAATAAATATAAATATTGTTTGCTGAGAAATTGGCTGTATTGTTTATTTATTTAATATTATCTCTGTTATCGTTTCGTCTTAGGTGGGTGTGTTCTGCGAACTACAATCTTTGCTCCATTCTCGTCGACAATGTGCCCCTTTGTCCCTGTGTCGAACGCGTGTTTAAGGAAAAGTTTGTAAACTGTTCTCTCTAATGACTGCGGAAGAACGGTACGAGTTTGACTGTAAACAAGAGTTGGTTACGAGCCGCGCCTTGATTTCCAAAATGTCTCTGGTCGACGAAGCTGACAGGTTCATAAGGCGATTCAAGGTGAGCTTCAAACTTTTAGTTAATTTGCTTTGCACCGCTGACGTCCTTGTACTTAATTTCGGACTGAGCGTAATTCTTTTAAATGTGTTCCACGACCTGCACGTAACATGTTTTCCGGAAACTGTAGCATGTACTTTATAATATAAAAATAGCTGTCATTAAATATGCATATTTGTAAATGTAAATTATTGAGGTTAGGAATGTAATCAGTGAAGTTTAGAAAAAAAATTAGTTTCACTTATTTTTAATTAGTCCGATATCTAATATATCCACTTAAAAAGCGCAAGTAATATTCAGAACAGACTCCAAAATAATACATGACAAAAGTACTCTCAAATTTTCTGCCTTCAATCCAGGTCCATTACGTTTACTAGTATACAAACAAATTTTATCCGTAAGCATTAAATGTTTTGGAACCTCATCAAATGCACGATTATAAAAAATCACGAGTCTATTATTTATACGGCCAAAAGTCAGAAACTGAAAAATTTAAATTAAGACGTTTCGTCCTCAACTTTCGGGACCTCTTCAGTTCATTATACAAAAACAAATATAATAGTTTATACAATTATTATTACATATACATAGTAAATAAACTTTCTAAGATGTAATTACTTACTATTTTAACCTTATTGTAATTTCGTGTTACTACTGCAACATCCAAGGACGAAATGAGGGAAAACAATGCCAAATAAACAGTTCGCAAAACGTACATTGTTGTGACCGATTTTTTTTAAAAACTACAACAATTGAGTTTCCCTTTAAGAGCCATTTGAGAAATTGTTGACCTATATAATTTTTTCAAATTATTTCTGTTTTTTTTAAGATTTGTCTGTTAAAAAGGTCATATGTATTATTATTATTACAATAATTTCATTTCAAAGTTTCAGGATTGCAGAATGAAATTATAATAATACAGCCCTATATTTAATTTAATTGTTGGAGTATCCGTTTTTACATTTATAGAATATAATCGTATCTGAAGCATCTGTAATTATTTATTTTAACTTTAATTATAAATGCATATTAACGGTTGTAGAACTTTGGTATCATGTATTTGAAAAATCCCCATTCTATTTACAAGGAAATTAATAAAATAATATGGTTGTGAACCATATTTGAGAGTTCGCTATTGAAATTGTAAAGATCGTACGTGTTACTGCGCATATCGACTGCCGAAAACTACCTGTTGTAATAGTTACACCTGTACAGATTCCTGGAATTGTAAAGATTTCATTGAATGTATAACACCTTCGTAGTGTCATATCTGTGTTGCGCAGACGCATCGTGGGGTTCGATGCGTAGTGACGTCATCCTGTTACTGTTCATTGTAGTTGCTATTTCATAGTTGTATTAATGTATTATTAATTGAATTAATAGAAAAAAAATGTACAAAATATCGTATTAAAGAATTTTTCGTTCCTCCTTTGGAACATCATCAGGTGTGCAAGTATAAGATAAATTTGGTTCTGATGAATATAATTTATAAATGAATACACCGACTGATTGAATCATAATTAGATTTAATGGGGAGTCCGAAGACCCTATCTTAACAATTTTAAAATAGAAATTTTAGGTACTATTTTTCAGCTTACTTTTAACTTTATTGTATGTCTATGGAAGTAGAATAAATTATTTATCTATAATTAGAATTTTAATTATTAAATTACTTGTCAAGGTTGTTTTGATGGAAAATTCTGTTGGTTTTTATCCGTAATTATTTATTTTTCTTTCACCATAAGTTAGAAATAATAGGTGATAATTTCATTCCAAATCTACAACAGTTCCCAAAAAAAAACTACCCAAGAAGCACTATTTTAACATTAAAATTTAAAATAAAAAATTAACAGCTTATAAAAAGCAATGTATCGTACTTTGAAACCCCATTGGGTGAAAATAATCGTACAAAAATATTTTACATTACGTCTATTCAAGAGTAGATACCCAATTTACAGTTTTTGTTTATTGACATGATAAACATTTCAGGAGCTTTCGGCTCGATGAGCCATGTTCATCTGCAATTTTATATATAAAATAGGATTTATATGAAAGCTCCAGAGTAAAATACATGACACAATGAAATGTATATCATGTCAATAAATGAAATTGTGTATCCACTCTTTAATATCAACTTATAAAAAACAGTCGTTATAAACATCAGTACTTAGTTATTACGTCTATTCTTTAAAAATAAATTGTATACAGATAAATCAAACAACCACTTTTATTCAACCGTCGTGAAATTTTGGACTTCATGAGGGAGAAAGATGATATAAATAAATTGTTTCACATAAATCTACTAAAATTTGGTTGCATCAGACCAGGACCAGTACTGAATACCACAACAACAGATGTTATGATAGTTATTAACGTCTGTAAGTTTAAATTAGTGTGTAAATGAGGCCAAAAACGGACAAAAATTAATACAACAAAACTAAAAATAATTTACCACAATTTATCTCGACCTCTTCAGGTTAAAAAGATCAAACTGAAGAGGATCCAGAACAGGGCTGAAACATGTAGTTGTATTAAATTAGTTTTGGTTTGTTTTATTATTTTTTGCCCTTTTTTGGCCTCATTTAAACATAACCAGAAATTTAAATAAGCTGTATTTTGTTGAAACTAAATTATTCAAATTTCTAGCTTTAAATTAATTTCTTTAAAAATATAAATAGTGCTAACTTCCATATTTAATGTATGTCATTACCTAATTTTATATTTTGATCTCCTTTTTTATAAAGTTTTATGTGTAATTACATAGGTTCAAAAACGTATGCTTGCAATATTTATATTTTATTAACACAATTAATTCAAAAATTAAAATATAATAACGAAGTAGACACTTGAAATAAGTAACTTTATCTACAATTTCTTTGTCAGTAGTTGAGAACCTTAATAAATTTATTTATATATCCGTTTTACGTGATGAAATCCCAAATTTTGTGACCTAACTACATAGTCGTACAAATCTCCGTGTACGGTGGTTTGGTTTATCTTTTAAAAGAAAAACGTTTCCAAGAGTATTTTTTTGTTCATCTGAAGAGGTTGCAAAGTAAGATACGTCGTGCTATTTTAATAAGTTTTTCAATTTAAGTAAAACTAAATTTATGACAATTTTTTGCGTTATTCATTCCCACGCATTATTTCCAAATTTTATCATTTATTATGATATATATACAGTACCAAATTTATTTTCTTATATTGTGCATATGGTGGTGATGCAAAACAGGAACAATGCTTAAATTTTCAAACAAAGATCGTGTTGTTGTTGTGGTAATCTGTCCTAAGACTGGTCGAATGTAACCCTCCATGCTAAACTATCCTGGCTTATTATTAATCTATCCCTTCTCTTAGTCAAAGTCTTCCAAATTGTTTATAACTACCTGGTTAGTTATCCTATCGACCCATCTGATTTTCAGCATTCTCTAACAGCAACACATTTCGAAAGCTTCTATTCTTTTCCTGTCTGCAACTCCTATCGTCCACGTTTCGCACGCATATAACGCCACACATCATACGAACATTTTTAGTAATGATATCCTAATATTAAAAATTATATTATCCGTAAGTAAATTCCTCTTTTTTGCGATAACCTTTCTTGCCTGTGATATCCTACTCTAGTTATTCACAAATAGCGGAATTCCTTACCTTCCTTCAAAGTACCCTTTCCAATCTAACATCCTTTGTTATTTCACTATTTCCCATATTTCACTCCATTACCTTGGTTTTCCCTCTATTAATCCTCATGTTGTACTCATCCTCCATTTAGTTTTATACAAAGACCGTATTCTTTATTATTACGGATACATTACTATCCGGATGGAGTCTCTTTCCTATTACCGCACTTTCAGATCAATTGGCCTGCATCGCTTCACTCTTCCGTTATTTCTGTATTCAGCAGTGGCTTCATGCGGGTGTTTGTCTGAATTTCCAGTTTATCCTGATGTTTATTACCTCTCTCATGAATTGCATCCGTGATGAAGGGCACGCCTAAATCTTGGTGCACTGTTTGATTACTCACATACCCTAGAGCATCAACCACAGCTCCGATGATGTTGGACTCGATGCAACATAGTAATTTAAAATGAATATTCCCTTAATCTATTATTTTGGTAGGTACGTGCAACTTACTACACGACTACATTTTTATTATATTTACATCTGGGTTCTGTGAATCTCGACTGTTGTATGAATAACGAAGTGTAACATTATGGTTCTACAGCACTGCCAAATAATTTTCTGCGTTCTGATATATTAAAATAAATTTAACTTCATTCCTGGTCCGTGTACGTCTTAATTGATGAACATTTTTTTGTATTCTTCTTTTTCTTACGTTCACCGAGAGAAGCTATGGAGTCATACACCACAGGCAAAATGTATTGTTACGAATTGCAGTTTTTCATATTTTTAATTACTTCTCAGTCTGAAAAATTCGTTATATTTGAAATAAAACTTGAGCACGAGTTTTGCGCGGTTTGTGCCCCGAAGCCGAGTTGACGTGACGTACGTCTGTAAGAATAATTTTTAGAATAGAATTTTTTTTAAAGCTGCTGCAACCGAGAGTTGAAAATTATTTACAGTTGTGCATCGCGCTGAATTACTGTCAGTATTTGCAGCAGTCAGTGTGCGTAAATATCGTGGTTAATGTTGCGTGAATTATTTCATTTCAGAACAGTTACGTCGTAATTCTGTGACGTCAGTCTTTCAGAAACGCTATTGCAAATTATCAACTTGTAGTCATTGTTCGTAAAATTAGAATTTAATATAAATTGAGGAGTCGTACAAAGTAAAAACCGCCGTTGGTGTTGTAAACCAAATGTTCCTTTATTTTACGTCGATATGACTGCGAATTTAATCTGTTACATTCCTTCAATTATTCAGGATTTCACTGAGCATTTAGTTGAAACATTTAATGATTTAAATATATGCCTTCAACGACCAGAAAATTATTCCTACCTAACCTTTTTTCGTTATTATGACTCTTATTTAACTACAACAGAAGCTTTCCCCTTTTTTATTATATAAATTACTCCTGGCTTTCACGTCGTAACTAATTTTATTCCTCAAACCCATATCCATTATAAAGACTTTCAACAGTAAAGGCCTTGATATAAAATATTCAAGGATGTGCATATTCAACAGAAAAAAAGCCAATTAGTCAGAAAACCACTATATTATTCAACACAATTACACAGTTTCATTACGACGTTTCGTTGAGCACTTGGGACTTCTGGTAAAAAAAGATACACACATTCCTTCAGATGTTAACTAAAGCCAAAAAATTAGAAATTTGAAGTGACCATTATTTTGTGAAAAATAAATTATTCAGATATTTACTTTTTAATTAATTTTGTTAAATTATATAAAGAAATACAAACTTACATTTATGAACGAAATAATTAGACGTTCAAATACATAATATAGCGTCTTATACTGCGTCCATTGACGGTTTCAACCAAAACGTGATTTTAGAATACAGAGTAACATATTGTTGACTGTTACTTAAAACCATGTGAATTTGTGGGAAATTAAATAATTATGTGATGCAAAAAATTAAATCAGGGTATAGTACATTTTGTTCAAATTATGTATTCCTATAATTTTTAACATTAAATGCAATATAATTGCAACGGATATGTAGCATTTCACTTATCAGTCATGATGATGTTTTCATGCACTATAATCGACATTTTAGGGTTCGCTTGGTTTGAACCGCATTACAGTCAGAACAGTTAATTTAATCAATAACCTTGATTAAATTTAGTTATTTATCAATTTAAAATCAACACGAAATTAATTTATTTTGTATGTTTGCAGTCTAAGATAATTTTTTATTAATAAAGTTTGAACTGGTAAATTGTTATAGAACTACTTGATTTTACATGTGTATTAATAAAATTTTGTCGTGTAAGAATTTAACAAAGGAATATTAGTAGATGTTCAATGTGGTTCTTGTGACGTGGCATCAAACTGATTGTAAACCAGGAGTGGCCAACTTTTTTGCATACCAAGGTCCAATTTTTTGACAGACGAGTTAAGATGCGCCATATGGCTCAAGCACATTTGACAGCGTCATATGTTCATGATTAGGAGTTGGCAAATAGATATGAGTATAGGATCTGCTTCGCCTAGACGATGAAAAGGAATAACTTTGAGGCAGTTAAATTAATCAATTTACTCCAGTTTAATGAAGCAAATCTCAAGAATGATGTTCCTGTACGAGAGCGTGATGGCTTCATGATGCTCGATGGTGAAGATAACTCTGGACTACAGCTGTTGGCACTGGGAGCGAGATCGACGTCCAAAGCGCCACGTTTGGCGCATGCGCCCGATTTGGCCTCTGTTGTAAACCATTGAAAGAAACGACGGAAAACATTCTTAAAATGTGAGATTAATCGAAATATTGTATTCCTCAGTCGAAATTTTCACTCTTCCTGAACTTATAAGCAACTCGACGGCCATTCAAATAATATTTCCTTAAATTAACAGATGCGTAGTGATGTAGGCATTTAGTAGACAAAATTTCTTCGGGTGTTGAAACTTTGTGACCTGCTCGCGGAAAATCAAGACTCCTTTGGTAGCTCTCGTTTTGAAATTCATCCAACCCTGATTTTTTTACGCTTTATGTATCCTTTGTAATATTAGAAACTAGTTCGAACCTTCCGAATAGTCCATAGAGTGTAGGATTGGCAAGAGATTGATTTGCGGTCAGTCGCCAGCGGGAGGCAGTTTGCTGCTAATCTCCATATCATTATAAACACGTTAGCATATTTAATGTGTAATTGGCATTGTTATTCTATTAATCCACACCGTGCGCAGGTCGAAAATTTCTTTCTGATGTTTTCTAGTTTGCATAAAACCAACAACTCTGTTAGACACCTCTGTTATTAAATTAATTAAAATGTAAATGTTAATTAGAGAACGCGCGTATATTTTGCTGCAGTTGACAGGGAAACATCATGCTTCGCAAATGTTTGTTCGGCCCCCCGATCAATTTCGCTACATGACAAATTGGCCGTGTTGGTCCCCCTGAATAATTTGCTGTGCTATCTGCCACTTCGTGCCAAAGGTTTCCCGGACGAGCTGTTTGCTCGTTCCCTATCTATCGTGTTTCATACCTGCGCCAGTCATTCATCTTCATTCTTCACTCTATGCACTTTTAGTTTCACCCATCCCTACTTTAATCACACAGTTATTCCATAATTAATCTTATTTTCGGTATCATGAACCAGTAATTTTAATTCCCGACCTCATAAATTCCCTTTATCTTTTTTCTGTGTTCACATAATTTATTCTTGTAGTTATCTCTTGCGCCTTCAATCTCCGTGTATGTTCCATGCGCCATCAGATTCGCCCGTATAACGTATCAAAGCCGTAATATGAGGTTTTATCATGTCTTTTAATTAATCCCTGTTTCGTGCGAGCCCTTTCATCCGAATATAATAACTATAGGAATGTCATATTACGCTTTTAATCACACATTTTAATTCGGCCGCCACACCAAAATATTTTTAATACTGCAAGTAGTTGCGCAAGGTGTTCAAGAAGTTTTTACTGTCAATATTATGCTATTTATATGAAATAGTTTCATTCAGTCCCTGGTTTGATTTTATATATAAGTATACAGTAAATAATTAATGTTTTTTCTCAAAAATATTATTCTATTACTTAATATAGGTTCCTTTTCTATATAACGATTTAATCATTCCACGAAAGACATTTAGAATGGTATTTTCATGATTGTATTAGTTTACTTTGATATTTTTGTTTTTACATCTAACTTTTAAATTACATAAAGCTGTAGTATACAACAAATATTCAGTTAAATAGACAACCCGTTCGTACTTATTTAAACCTTATTCAGATAACGTTTTCCATCACTCCAAACAGTTAAAAATTTAGTATATATTTTAATACCTTTTTATCAGTCTAAGAATTATTTTCATATTAATTAGCATACAAATTTGTCAATTGTTTAAAATATCAGGAGCTGTAGGTTTATTTATACCGTATTCGTCTGTAAAATATTCGTGGAGTTAAGTGTAGATATGGTAGACAATAGTATAAGTATAGTATGAGATATTAACAATATTTATAAATATTATATATCAGGTACAAATTATAAATCTTGTCTTCTCTGAAGAACTTAATCATATCTTATTGTAAGTTAAACATAAACATATGAATGTAAATAGTAACATAGAGTTAATAGTAATTAAGCAATGATAACAATTTATGTACAATCTCTGGATCGTTTCACATTCCTCAAGCTCTGCTTCTCTGTGGGATCAATGGAATTTGATTGAATACTAATACTATTGACAAAATCTTGTTGCTGCAGCTGTTATAATTTCTATAGTTGCTATTCGCTTAGTTTTCAACCCGCGTCTCCCTGACCGTACATTTTTTAATATATCCCTCTGATCCTCTTTCTGTGTGGTAGACGTTGTGTACCTGTGTCGCTTTGGCGTAGGAAGGGAGGACATTAGGGCCCAGATGACAATCCGATATCACTAGGCGCCGGAACAGAATAAGAGGCGAGCGTCTTTAAAAACGCATCTCCGACACTCGGGGGCGGCATCTGTCATCACAGCTGACACTAATTGGCCCAAATAGAAGGTAAATTGCACCTCTGGCACCACGCACCTGTCATTTCTGATTATCGTTACAATTTTCGAGTCCATCTGGCGTCGTAAAGCTTCACCTTCCGCAGTTAGAGACCAACGGTGAGGACGTGGACACCTAGATTAAAATCAACGACAAATATCAGTAATTTGGTGAAAATGTCTTAACCAAAAATAGCATCCGATCTTTATTCATAAAATGGACACTGAAAACAGTGTACGTCTATAGGCTGGGACATGTTGGAATAAAATTACAGGGTAGTTGATGAAATAAGTGGGGAATTTATTTTAATAAAACTTAGTAGGAAAAATATTTCAAAAATTCTGAGGTACGGCGAAGCAATCAGATCTCTGAATACTCGAATTTAAACCGTGGTCGATACCCTCCCTGGGCGTCAAGGATTGTAAGACTTGACAGCGTACCTTGTTGGAACACACGCTCTCCTCAGCGTCGGCGGATTGATCTCCTTCAACGTCCGAGACCAAATAACAGTTCCCTCCAACTTGATAGAGGAAAATGTTTATTCTCACCGCCGTGTGCAGAAGCATTGAAAAATAAAGCTTTTACATCGATATTTCAAAACCAGGAAGAGCAATTGGTGGGGGGAATCACGTAGTACTCAAATATTTCAGTGTTTTCCTGGTTCTCGTTTTCTGCTTGAGCGTGGTAACGGAAATTACATGGGTCATATCTCTACGTGCCGAAATACCATCTCTGGAGATTAGAGGTGGCATAGGATCTGGACATACTGACGCCATGTTCAGTTCCCGATCCTCGCTAACTAAATAACTATCGCGCTACACGTCGGTCATAGTTGTCATCTGTCAGTGAGTGTCTATCATAAAATAGGTGAACCTCCTGTTGTTGTGGTATTCAGTCCTAAGACTAGTCTATGCTACCCTCCATGCTAACCTATCCTTCGCAGGCCTTTTCATTTCCTCAACTAGCACAACCCACATCCTCCCTAATCTGCATAGCGTATTCTATCCTTGGCTTCCCTCTTCTGTTCTTACCTCACACACTTCCCTCTAATGCTAATTTTACAAGACCCTCGTGTCGTAAAACGTGGCCTATTAATCTATCCCTTCTCTTGGTCGACGTCCTCCATATTGTTCGCTTTTCCCCTATTCTGTTTAAAACTTCCACCCTTCTGATTTTCGAATGTTATAGGTGCGGAAAGGAGTGTAGCTAAATTAAGGAGCGAAAGTTTCTACTGGCTTGCCATCTTTCACGCTAAACCTATGTGTCAAATCATTAAAAAAATATTCAATCTTGACATTCCGTTGAAGCTTGGAGATTTAGCACAAAAACAGTAGGGGTTGCAGTATATATATCAAATCAAATATCGAAACACTTTTATTTCTTTAACCATTTTGAAGATATTGAAACACGGTTGTCATGGAATGGACGACGAAATAAATGACATGACAGTCGATCGGCGCAGGTATTAATTTATCGTGACATGACACAGCAGAAGAGTCTTTGCATTTTTTTTCATAAAGTCTGGGTCCCGCAGATACTTGCTCTCGGGGAGCTGGATGACATATTTTAGATCAAGGAAATAAATATGTTCTTCCTGACAGTTGTCCCGTGTATCACGATTGACGAGGCGTTAAACAAGTATTTGTTTTGGCCAAATCAATTTTCAGCAGATCAAGCAGGTTTGAATTTTGAGTTTCACCTCAGAGATCAAGCCCAGTATATTATTTTTATTAGAAATATTAATCATAAAAGATCAACAGAACCATCGCAGCTGAAGGTCTTCAAGAGTTTCAATATTTTTTCGCCGATTTGCGACGGCAGCCGTGTTTGAATTTCCGCAGATTGAGTCGTATTGGAGTTCTCGATCGACTATGAGAGTTGATAATTTTCCTCTGGAGGTAGGTGGGGGGGGGGGGATGGGGTCCGCGCAATAAACTGTCACAGCAGTTTCCCGGACGGCGAATCTGCTACATGCTCTGCATTTTATCTGCGCCAGTCGCGATATTGATGAAACACTGCAGAAGGGCCTCGTGCAATTTCTCCCTCGCCGCCTCTTTCAGGATGTGAAAACAACCAGAAAATCGCGCCGTGGTCCAGCATCCGCCAGAAAAGATATTTTTACTGGCTATAAAAGCTATATAGCGCGGTCGATAATACTCGTAATAAATCGGCGCGGGTCGATAGCGCTGCGGGACTCCCAAACACTAACGGTTTCGTTTGCCTTAATTAACTTAAAATTCGAAACGTACGCAGCCCGCTTCGATGGTGGCAAGTGAACTGTAGCAGATTTGGCGACCAAAACCGTTTTAAACTCCAGTTGCAAGGGTTCACACAGGATTATTCACAAACTCAAGAAACCATCCTGATAAAAAAAATTATTCATCTAAGACGCCTGAACAAAAAAAACTCCAATAATATATTTGTCCACTTAATACATAAATATCACCGTTTCTCCCTGATCTGAGGAGAAATACCAAATTCTTGGATAATTGCAATATATTCATTAAGTTCCATTACAAATTGTTTTCATTCTCAGCCCACTCACCCCCACCCTAAACGGGGTAGGATGTTTCGTATTTACAATCAGTGCAATTAAATTAAATTTAAGAAAAATCTTAACACCTTTTGTGTTTTCTTTCCTTAAACTTATTTAGCATACGGTTAATCACTTTATCCATTTTTCCTTTCGTAAAACGATTTGTTTGCAACTGCACAGTCTTTGCTAACATTTTCCCGTTGATTTTCTTTCTTTATCTATTCATTTTGGATACAGCATCATGTAAGTCGTTCTTATAAGGTGATTCTGACTGTTTTTCCTGTTGATCTTGGAGAACACATTAGATTTTGCCTTATGCAGTAGTATCCTGTTCCGCCCCGCATGCTACTTTCAGTTTAAGCTTTTTCATCGTCAGTATAATCTAATTTAAACCTAATTCGTAACAAAATTCCCAGCCAAAGACACCTAGTTTACGAATATATACCGTTAAATAGTTAAAAGCTAGGTGTTTTGTTGTTTAACTTTTATCGAAATGCTGCAAAAATTATATTGACAGACGTAAGACGCCAAAATAAGAGTTCATTCACAAGGCTCACTCATAACGTGGTCAATTCGGCTTCCAGGACTTCACCAGTAACAATGTTCCATCCCTATTTACTAAGCTCCAGCACTATCCAGTAAAAAAATAGGTTTTCCCGTTCTACCCTGACTTCCCCTATTCCGTATATTAACAGTAAGATCTGCAGCTATTACATTTCACGAATAAATATATAAATTAAGCAAGGAATCTAGTTTATAGCAGTGAATCTTCTGACATTTCTGTTGCTATTTTAAATATTTATTGCACAGAAACAATTAAAATGCTTAAGTTGCTATTATTTTAATTAATTAAATACCCAATTTCTAACGAGAAGATAGTTTTTATCATAATTGTTGTTTTTACATTATACTCTTTCTTTTAACGGTTGTTTTATTTTTTCAGGTAAGATGTTTTCTATTCTGCATGACTGTGTCACAGTGTGGTGAGTAACTAACTGCCGTGGGAGGAATGCCACTTGGTCTCTTTTTTTATCTCCATCTCGTTGTCGCGACACTAGAATAGTCCGTTCTGAAGGAAACAAGACAGTTTAAAATTTGTGTCCTGAGGCGTAAATTTGTTTGAGCAACCTTCGTTTTGTCTGGAGAAAGAACCGTGCATTCCAACCTATTGAAGTTTTTCACTGATAATTTTATTAATCATTAGCTTACGGAGGAAGGACTTTTACAGATATTTTCTAATCTTCACCATAGTCACTGTAGTGCGAACCTACGTTATCTTACGTCATTCATACACTCTTCTAGATTTTTAACACGTCATATTACCGTTTTTACTTTGTGTTCTTTCTACCTCAAATTGTTTGATGACGTGAGGTTGGAGAGAAGTGCATCTGTGTTATAAGCGTAACATGAGCGAGAGAGCGTGAGGCGAACATTCTCAGTCCATCTATTGTTGGAGCAGGATTTTTTTATTGGAGGTCACGGCTCTGTTGTTGAGACATCCTCGCAGCCGAGGACGGAAGTTTTAAAAACCGGGGACTGATCCCGGAAAACGGGGACAGATCCCCCCCGCCTCCGTAACATAATTGAATTCCCGGACATCGTCGGGCTATTTAAAATAATTTTCAAGACTGATTAAACACCTCTGGGGTTGTAATACATAAATACTGAAGTTAAATATGAGCCATAATTAACTTATAGTCCTTGAAGATGATTATTTATTTAGTTTTACGATGTAATCATATAATGCACACATTTTTCTCGCGTTTATGTGGCATACAAACAATTAAGATTTGTTGACTCTCTCGTACATGGCGGATAAACATTAATGTTGTACAGCTGCAGAGCATATTTAAATGCAAAACGCTAGTATTTTTGTTGCACGGAGACCTGTCGCCGTGGTTTGATTAGCAGCGAGATTAAGGAAGACGCCGACAACAGACTGTAATTGCATTGCGACTTCTCTGAGTAATGGAACCGCGCACAAACTCGATTTTCGCAAAGACGAATTCTGTTATTCCTCCACCTCGGATTTGATTGAAAAGAAATGCGCCTCGCGAGATTTTAGCCCCTTCTCCCAGTCCTGACGTCGGCTAAAGGTATCGCTCCTTGTATACATTTTACAGTGAGCCGCAGAAAAGGACAATTTACGCCGGATAAGACATTTTCTACAATATTTTATTTGAAATATATTCGCATCTTTGTAGGCAACCCTCCCGAGGTTTGGGGAGAAGTTATTATATTTCCATTAATATTCTCAACCACATAGGCCTACTCTTTACTCCTGTACGTTCATCCCCCTTTAGAAAATAAATCGCAGCACAAATTAAACTTACGCAGTTCTGCCCGAGTAACGTTGCCGTTTATGGACGAATTTTGTTTCATAACAATTCAATTACAGCCTCATGAGAACTCTTCTCTTTTACAGGAACTTATATTAGTCTATGTTTAATTTCTCCTAGTAACTATCTTTCACTATTTTTCAGATTTGATATCAGTTAATCCTAAATCACAATAAAATCTTAAAATAACAGAAACTGAAAATTAAATGTCAACAGTAATCAAAATAAATATGGACAAACTAAAAAGTTAAAAATTGTCAGTAAAATCTTCATTGTATCCATACAACGTGCATCTTATTATGATTAAAATATTTCATACACACTTCCTGTCAATAATTACATCCTCAAATTTACTTAAGGGCGTATTCAGTTTTTATTCTAAAATCATATCGCACCAGTTAGAGAAAATTATTACCAAACCTTATTTAAAGAATCGATTGTCGGCATTTTCATTTTTAGGAACAATCCTCAAGAAGGACTATCAGCAGTCAGGTTTGAAATTTTAAATAGGAAGATAAGTCGTTTAATAAATAAAAAATGTACCCAATTTGTCGCCAAACAGTTTAATTATTATTTAGTTAATATAATTACAACTTTTCGTCCATCTTTGTGGAATTCATCGGGTGAATTTTTAAATGGAAAAAGTTTTTAAACAATGTGGATAATTTTTTCCAGTGACAGTTGCTACCGAAAAAAATTGATAAATCGTTTAGGTATTAAATAATTTTACTACGATTTACTTTAAGCTGATTAATAACATTTAGTGTGTAATATATTTTTCTAATTGGGATTAAAGTAATTAACTTTATAGATAATTATGATCAATATCTTCGGACTTTTGAAAATAAATTATTTTGTTTATATTTTATATTTATCTATTTCAAATGTAACCTAAATGAATAAATCAGCCAACTTTTCAGAAATATTTTATAAAATCCAAGTTTTCATATTCTAATAAAGTTGAAATTTGCATTAGGTATCGTTCTTATTTTTGTAATTTTTACAGGCGCACAAATATAAATATTTTGGTAAGTTAATCTGAATAATTTATTTTCTGTGATTTAATAAATAATAAAAAATTCTAGTAATTTCTATGGGAGTATGCTTAATACATTGCAACCGATAAGAAAATCTTCACATAATTTTAATTTTATATTTATAATTTAGACTATCATCTTTTTATATTTGTGCACCTAAAGAGGTACTAAAAGATTGGTTAATTTTTATTTGAATAAAACGTGCAAATAATTTATTTTGTAATATTTCTGACAAGTTGGCTATTTTCTTCGTATATAAATTTATTGCTTTTTTTAATTGTTTGTCTCTAGTTATTGTTGCCTACTCAACAAAAATTATAGTGCACCCTACGACTTCTCGAGTGATTTGTCATTCTGTATAGCAACAGAAACGTACGTTCTTCTGTCACTAACTTCATGAGTTTTATTTTTTCTCCTATAAACTCGTTACTATCTCTATATTTTTCCGACCTTTAAAATTTTTACCAATATCGAACACTTGAGGACATATCGTTAATTAGAAGACTTTTTTGGGTAGACTCTGAAAAGTCAACGAAACGTCGTGTGTTTTAGAGGAACATAAATCGGCTGGATTCCCGAGAGAATTTTCGTTCACTGTCTTCTTATGTGGAGTCTTGAGACTAACCAGCACTCTTTTATTTTGTTATCCAATATCTATACTGCAATAGACTTCTATTGCCAAATGTTCATTTGTTTATTTAAAATATAAATGTTTAAGCATCTTAAGAATACAGATAAACTGAAAATTAAATTTGTAAAATTGTCAAAATAATAAATCGGAGAAAGCTGAAATGTAAAAAAAGTCAAGAAAACTTTGGTTGTATCCATGAGGTAAGCCGCGTGCATTTCTCTCAGCTCCCTAGTCGTTACATATTTCGTCTCTCGATTTATCACAGATCTTGACAATAGAGCATTTCTTTTTGTGCCCCTTCGTGTAGACTCTCAGCACGACTCCGAGGCCAAATCTGTTGCATGCAGCTAAGAGGCAGGCGTTCTCGTAAATTTGGGGTCGCTCCGGACTTAAAAACAAATTTTCCCCGGGAAATAACGCCCTATTATCGATGCGCTGTCACGATAACAGGCTTCGTGAGGGTTTTGTTTTGGTTTCCCCTCCTGGTGTTTTTTTTTGTGTGAGAAAAGAACAAAACTTCCTGTGGGACTGCTTCTTCATTTTATAAAGGGTAACTTGTGGTTTCGTACCGTCCTCACGCACTTGCACAGTGCACGCATTACATCGGCATTCATTAGTATTTCTGTGTGATTAGGAATACTATCAGACCGTTTCGGTATTTGTTACAGGTGGAATCGAAAAACGTTAGCTCTGAAGAGCACTCGTCCCTCTCAGTTTATTTTTTTCGTATTAAGCTGGGTTATGATATTTTTAAAAGTTAAAATATGTTAATTTAAACGGGGTAATTAGTATATTTTGTTATAGTGTTTGTTCATTATCTAATTAATATTTTAAATAATGACAGTAACGTCCCTCTCCAAGGGCATTTCCTCCCTCATGACAATACTCCCTTCCAATTTCTACTCTCTCCTATTCCGTACCTCATACGACTTGCTTTTTCTTTCGACCTTCATTTGGAATGCTAAAAGATTCGTTGCAGATTTGTAACTTAACAGTAAGCTAGCAAATTCTATTATTAACTGAAACAACTTGTATACAAAAACTGGCCGGTTACCCGGACAAACTCCGGGACTTATTTCTATTATCCTGGTTCAGTATTCGACGGTAATGTAATTAAATGTGATTTAAGTGGCATAGATCCCGTTGCCAGGCCTCTAAGAAAGTCTTATTAACAGAGGGAGAAGATATATGTAATGGAGCTATGGGAATCTCTAATTATTTACCATTTGAATCATCATGATTCCAATACCCGTCATTTCCTTTACAATTCCCTACTCGTAATTACGGAGATCTCTCACTGTGACGTCATCACTCACTCCGCTGCAATCTCTAGCCGTTTACATGATGCGTCATCAACCCAAAAAACAACATGTTTTAAACAACTTTGCAATTTTATGTTGTCAGAATCATCCAATTTAAAGAGCATAAAATTTAAAATACACAAATAAGCAGGTTTATCGAAAATTCTAATTGACTATTCTTAGCTTTTGATGTAGAAATTTGTCTTAGGCAATTTTAGTTTGAAATCTGCCGTGGTTACTTGAAATGTGGGAAAAATTTTAATTCAAGAAAATATTTCGTATTTATCAAAAGTAGAAGTAACACTAAGTATTCTCTGTACCGTAGTTTCTTTGACGAAGCGAAATCCGATCACACCCGCCGTTTACGAAGAGCGTTACTCGGGAATATAGGGATTAAAAATGGATATTTATCAATTCTCACCAAATTTTGCGTGCTAAACTGTTCGGTGTTACGGTTTTATTTCGCCTCGATCGTTCGTAATATTCTTACTATTTTCAAAACAAGTTGAAAGTGACACTGTTTGGTAATATTTTCTTTTTATTAACTACTTCATGTATTTGAAAATTGTTCTACTTGGAATTCTATAGTTCCCACTATGTTTTTTTAAATAATCAATTATTAAACAATTAAAAACATCTTTAACTTAGCCAATTATAACAGTAGCTCAATAATAACTATGTACTTTTTGAAAGTTTAAATGTGACGTCTCTTATAAATTATTAAAACAATTTATTTCCCTTCAGAGACCATATTTCTTAAAGTTTAATTAGCAACAACTTTTCGGTATATTTTCATGCCTTCGTAAGTATGAGACAGAAGAACATATTTTCCAGTCCTGTGTCCACATTTAAAATTGAACGTGTTATTGATTAATAAAACAATTTGTGACCTTTCACAACTTTGTTAATAATTAAATATACAGAAATAAAATCTGTAAGGGGTCATAAATTGTAGTATTACTTTACTTTTTGTTTGCTACGAAAAGTTGCTTAACGTTTTGAGAGCATAAAATTAAATATAAGTAAATCTTGACGATGTGTAAATAACGCATGTAAAATCAGCGATGGTAAAATAAACACCGTTTCGTTTCGTTGAGAATTTGATCAACTTAAATTAAATAGTCGGAAATGACTATTTATTTTTATTCTTCTTCGAGGACTTCGGTAATACCAGTTTTATATTTGTATGAATACGAATTTAATTCATTGTTTCTGAATTTTCGCGTTTATTCGTGGAGTATTCTCCTACTTGAAACGACGTCGAAGCAGTTGTAATGCACATATCACGCAAGGTGAAAGGTATTTCAGTGCATGATATACGGCCAGTCTTAGATTTACAGCGATTTCTTGCTCACGCCGCGAGTTTTATTTATGGTTATTTTCATGTGTTGTGAATGTGGTGCCATATGTATGTTCCCTACCCTCTGACCCACTTTCGAGGATCAGCAGATCTGTATGTACGTTGCACGTGCTGCTTCCTATATGTTCGTGCCAGATTCTTTCCTATTTCTGTTGTTGAATTCAAGGCATTACCTTGACATTGGTTTCCAAAAACAAAAGAGAATCAATACACCAATTTCTTAATTATAAATTTAAGCATATTTCTTCAGTTGAAATGACGTTTAATTTCAGCGATTAAAAATACCACAATTGCTATTATTATTAATTTTTGGAATCAAATTTTAAAATTATTTTAATTGTTTTTAGGACGTCGAGGAGACTATTTGAGTTAAAAGATGAATAAGGGCAATTCTGGTATTGTTAATCCATAATTTTTAGTTAAATCATATTCCCCTGTTTAATATTGAGAAAAGTAATCTACTTACCTATTTGATGAAGACTAATTGCATTGTTTGGGTGGTCAACGTGTAGGCATTAGGAGACAAGTGAATTTTCTTTATTTTTTCCCCACTAAGGATTACACATAAATACTACTTGCTGTAATTCCGAATATACATTTAACGCATTGGCTTTTTAATAGTTAAATATTTTGCATTTTTGCTGTCTAAAATTTAACGAAACAATTTCGTTTTCAAAAATTGTTCGCGAGGTGGACTAAATATTCAACAGGACACATGATACATTCTGTAGTGTTGTATTTATATGTCACATTGAATCAGTGTCCTTATTCTATTGCTTTTTAGTAAACGGTGTTGAAAAAGAATTTTTTGTTGGAAAGGTTCAGTTATCACCATTGTTCCTCGCTGCTCCACTAGGTTCTCAGCATTAGAAAAGGGTTCAGACTTCGTTTTGTACCTCTGAATGACTTTGGGTATTGAAGGCAATTCCGTTTGTCCCCGCTAACGAAAAGTAATTGCTGATTTTCGGAATATTATCCTGTTCGTCTGTTTTGCGCAATGCGCTTTGTAATCTTGAAGAGGCCGCGAGGTTTTCTGTTTGGATGGCATGAGTGACTGGCATCAGTTGGAGCAGGGAGTTGCGGCGCTGGACATCGTGGGACAACTTTGACAAATGATGGTAACAAACTAAATGAATAGGGTGTATCTGCATATCACCACCATTTTCGTGAATAAATAAAGTAATTGGATAAATATAGTGAAGTAGTATAAAATTACAGTTACTGACCACATCATTTTCATAACATTTTTAGGGAACAGTTGGTAGTGTGTGATTAAGGATACTGGGATTGGACCAGCACCTAACCCCGTGTATGCCCTAGGGCTTTACGGGGCGAATGCGCGTTTACGGCGTGTGAAGTCCTAAAAGGACCCCTCGCCTAAGGTGCTCATTCGTCAGTCGAGCTGGACGAGCGGGGTTAAGCAAGGATTTCTCCGAGCCACTTCCCCGCCCGTCCAGCCCTTCATCTGCGGAAGTGTTTGTTCTAACCTGTATAAGAATAGTCTTACAAAAATTACCTTGGAAATAAGTGAGGAATAAGTAATACGCTTTTCTTGGCCATTGTATATTCACTATATATTACGATGGTTCAATTAATCGTTTCCTTCGCGTCATTGAGGTTGATTTTGTCATCTGCTGGCTTTGAATTATTATAATTATTCCTGCTAGTTGCTCCAGCAGAGGCTGCAAGCAACCTGGCGGCAGTATTCCACGCACCATTGTCCATGGAAGAGTGGCAGTCGGAGCGGCAGACAAGAGATGCTTACTGCCCTCCTGACGTGTCCGTGTTAAGCGCTTTGGAACAATGCATTCGCCTTCTGCTCATTGTGAGAGCCCCACCTTATCTTACGGCTTCCCACGGCACGTGGTTCCTGGATTCCCACGGCGAAGATCACGACCAAACACTTCGGCCCTTCACTCTACAAGCTGTGTTGCCAATTTTTAATTATCAATTTCATTCCTCACATCCTAAACCACAGCTAAACCTATAGTCAAGGATTGAGACTGTCGGCCACTTTTACGACGTTTGGTGGATTAATATAACCAACGTGGAACACCCGATTTCCTTTCTATTTACATTATATATGTATACGTTTAGAAAGTGGTGCTTTTTAAACATATAATGCTCAGTTCCTTTTCGAACTATACTTTGAAGTTCCACTTTACATAAGGACTAAATTAAAGCTTAATCATTTGACAAATATCTTGTTTACAAATAAACAAAAATAATTATGCTCAGTAGTTATGATAACAGAACCAGAAAAACAGTAAACGAGTCCTGATTGTTGTAGTTGTGAAATAATTATTATATAAGGAATTACGTAACAGAGTTATTTAAATTTGAAGAGAAGCTGAGAAAATAGTTAACTAAGCAAACTAATTGACATGCCAGCCATCATGGAAACGCGTTAATAACGGAACAGTCTTACGTAATGTATTATATAAATAGTTTTTTTTTCATTAAAAATGGCAGGCCTACGAAAAGTAAATCATCAATCATTGAATGTTGCAGAACTAAATAAAATTTTAACTATGCTTGAAGGGTGGTGTTTTGTCGTTGGTGACATGTTAAATAAAGCTGTGGATTTTAGGTGTATCCTTTAATCTTGGAAACCACGTATGAGGCTGGCGTGTCCTTAGTTCGACGCAATGAACCAGATCACTATGGTCTAAATTCTGTGAGCGGCATTTTTGAGCTTTCTTGTGCATTTTGTGTTTATGTTGGCTACGTAGCCTTGCACTTGAGAGGGACCGGTTCGTACGATATGTCAAGGTCTGGTGGCTTGCTGCTCGGCAACGTCGCATTCCTAGCCACCTGCGTGCCTGGAGCCAGGAGCCTGGAGTCTGGACCCTCCAGCACACGTCATCGAGGAGTCTCGGCGATTACACTCAGCTTCTGTGCTTCAATCCTAATTAGATAGAAACTCGGCTCACTCGGTCTCTTCATTCCCCGTCGCATCTCCAAATTTAAGGTCTTCATTATCGTGACGGACAATTTCATTAAATTTTCCAACATAAATCAGAATTTCTCCTGTACTTTCCAGTTCTTATCTAGCTCCATGTTTTAATATGAACCTAACAGATTTATGTCGTAAATCTAAATTAATCAGAGTACAGCTCAAAATCAATTTCTGGTTATTAGAAGTTGCTGGTTGTCGTCCTGTTGGGTCTGACTTCATTCATAAATTGTAGTTGTGTGAAATGACGCCTGTATAAGTGACAAATTCGAAGAAGATTTTATTTGTTTCTTTTTTGAGTCGTAAATCAGCCTGTAAGACCTGCGGAGGAAGTGCTAAGAGGCGTCGTTCCCTCTTCTAATCTCGTGAGGTCAAGGCCAGTGGCTGAGGTCTGGTGCCTGCATACGTCCTATAAATTAGCACGTTTCATCCGCGACAGTGATTTCTGAAACATAAATAGATACTGATTTATGATGGGCGGAGAACAAACACATCCAACTATTTCAGATTAACAGGCTGAAAAGATACCTCCAACGATTCTTATTACAGCATGCGACTGACTGATTTTTATTTAAAATAAACTATGACACTATTGTAATCCATTTTTTCCCAACGAATACTGAGCATTTTCAAAATATTGATCAATCTTTGTGACCCTTTCGTTTGTACTGGCCACTGAATCTGTTGTTTCGAGTCTATGTGAACTAGAAAATGTTGAACCTTATAGAATCCTGAGCTTTTTCTTACCTCTTTGCTCTAGTCATGATGTGATCAGAGACGGTGGCTCGCGATTCTCAACATTTATCGAGTTGCGCTTGTATTTCCACCACTCTATTTGTCTCGTTAACATCCCAAGGAAAGCTATTCTATAGCAGTCACCTGTTAACTTTGTAACATAATAAGCAGAATGCATGGATATTTATCGCGCGTCCAAAGTTTCAATAAAATTGCAAGTCGTCATGATATGAAGTATAAAGATAAACAAATCGACTTCATTGTTCTCAGTACTCGCTAAATAAAATATAAACTTTTTTTTTCTCATTTTATGCTGTCTGCATTGAAGATAATAATTGTATTAAAATTAAATTTTAAAACAATGACGATTTTATTCTGTTTTAATTTAAATTAATATTTTTAATGAATTTTCGTCATAGCAGGGGAACACTAACAGAATGGATCGTTAAAACCTTGCAGCTTTTTTTGTATATTAAGTAAACAATTGAAAGTATTTGTGCTTGACGGTATTGAACTACGTTCCGTACATCTTCAAAACATCGCCAAATTCTGCTTGGGAATAGCTTGGTTATATCGTAGGGTAATGTATTTATAACTTAGTCACGAATTATCTGTGTGGTGGGTCCTCGGGAACCTTTATAACTTTTAATGGATGTCCTTTCAAGTCCATCTGACAACGTTGTGGTGTTTAGAATGCCAACCAATGATTTCTGACGTCACGTTCTTTGTACGACAGGAAGTACGGTTCTCAAAACGTGCAGGATACGTCGTTCCGTAGTTACCATCAAAATGCTGGTATCCGTGTCGGTAGAGAGGGAATATTTGCATCGTGAAGTAAAATACAGTTGTGTAACGTAAGCAGAAAGCAGTTACAGTTGTTACAATTTTCTATTTCCGCCTTTAAGTATCTACGGAAATTTATGCAACATGTCGGAATTCGCTTTGAGACAGAGGGATAGACGAAAGAAAATACTAGGTCAGGCGCCAAAGCAACAGAACAGGCGGCTCGTGGTGTTTAGATGGAGAGACAGGGAGGTTAAACCCCGGGATTGTAAAATGACTATCAATTAAATAATATGTATTTATATTTAAACCAAATATTCTGTATCCTTAAAAGGTAAATTTTTTTGTCTACGTGATGAAGTCCACAAATTTTGTTTGTTGGTCACGGAAACGAGAAGGTTCGTCAATGAGGGTGGGATATGTTAGAAAAACGACGACAAAATTTACGTCTCGGGGCTCTTTTTAAAGCGTACGCAGGCCAAAAATCCTGGGAAGATATTGCATCAAAGTTTTTAGAAGTAAATTATTTCAGTAGAGGGGATCATCATTGTAAAATTGGGCAGTGTAGCTTTAAAACTGACGTTGGGAAATTTTCATTTTTAAATCGGACTGTAAGGGATTGGAACAATTTACCTGCAGAAGTTTTCGAAACATTCCCTGCCAATAGTAACGTGTTTCAGGGAAGAATTAGGAACTGTAGTGAAGTGCGACGAAACGATATATGAATAATGTTTTTTTTAATCTTTTTTGTTAGGATTTAATTTATATTATATTAGTGTAATTATTATTTGTAACATTTTATTTTTAAGTTTATTTTTTGTAACTGCCACCGAGTGCTACTCAATAGCAGTATTAATAAATTCAAATTCAAAAAAAAATTGGCCGCAATCATTTATCTAACATCATTTTGGCAACACGTCGTCCAATTTACGTTGTGTATTTTATTGTTTACTAAATACTAAATTAGAACATTTTAAAGGTGTTTATAAAATTGACTTGCTTGGCAAAAAAATAATCTTATTAAGTTCTGATTGGAATGAAAATATTCTTTTCGGTATAATGTTTATCAGGAAGAACTTATCCGTCAACCACCTAAATAGCATGTATTTATTTAATTAAGCTACATTTTGGTACTTGCTCGGTAGCTCAATGAAATCTAGGAAAAAGTACGAAACATGCATTTACAAGATCGTCCACTTTTGAAATCTTCCCCCGACCGGATGTTCGTTTTGAAGTCCAAGGTCATCATTTCGCAAATGTTCAATTCTTTGGAACTTATAATTATCCCACGTAATGACTATGACTTTACGACCGGTCATAGAAAATGACAAAACCGTCGTCAGCAGCGACTATGAAATGAATTAGGCCCGAGTAGTCGTAAACCTGACCACACCGCAAGTACCAGCGACTCGATTGCATTCTCAAGAAACGGAGGGATGTCTGTTGAGCCAACAAATAAGTCTCCTCGAAGGCTGCCTGTACTCTGCAACGAACCTGTATAGACAGTGAATTATCCCGCCGCGATTTCCATGTAAAGAGGTTCAGATTTCACTACGTATTTAAACGGGAAACCTGTCCGATGCTGCGTGAGAGAGTGCGACGAGTTGCTCAGTGTTCTCGATCGTATACTGCTGTAAGAATGAAAGTTTCCGTTTTGCAATATAATAAGATGCGGTTTCACGACGTCTTCCTGGCCGGAACAGACGCAATTAAAGTCCTATTCGACGTAGACGCTATACGATAGCCCCCGGCGTCCCGGCGCTCGCCGTAAACGCAAATTTGCTTATTAAGGAAACGTAATTCTTTTCATAATTGCCCTTTTAATTGCAGCTTGTTCTTGTTATTTTGCGAGCTTACGCGCGCACACAATTACGCGTCTTCTTCGTACGTTTCCTCCCGGCGACTCACATTTCTTAAATCAGCGCACTCCAGGAAGGCAAATATTATATCAGCTCGTTTCTTTATTCTCGGAATTGCGTATCAACGTATTTGTCGCTTAGGTCGTTCAAATTTGTCCTGTCACGATTACTTAATTTTTAAAAGATATCATTCCATTACTTTTTTTGCGTATGTCAATTTCTAAAAAGGAATCATTTTAAGTGTAATTAAATTTTGAAAAATACTAGACTTTGATTTTAGGAAATAAGTTGACCTACAAAGTATGGCAACAGTGCAATGGCTTCAATTTTGAAATTTAATTCATTCAAATGCAAAATTGACGGATTTTAAAGTAGTTTTTCTATTAAGTAACTTTGGAATATAATATTTTATATTTACGTCTATTTTTTATTAATAGGATTAATTTAATGACTACTTCAACTGACTATTATAAGTTAAATAATAATTTCTTCATCTGTAATTGAAGTTTCTGATCATTTTTGTACTCTCACCAGTAGAAGGACATAACACTTTAAAGATATATCATTTATCCATATCCATTTTTATAGTTATAAAAACACTTTAGTGTTTCATAGTGAATCAACAGTAAAATCATTGTAAGCTAATTTACTTACTGTTTTAGGAGACAATAAACTTGTTTCTGACTAATGATTAATATATTTTTTTAAATTATAGTTCAGTCTGTTAAAATGGTCGTTAAATATATCTGATTAAATTCGGTATAGGTTAATTTTAATAGTATGAATATCTAAATGATTATAAATTTATATATGTAAAAAAAATTATTTCAACACCCTTCAAGCATAGTTAAAGTTTTATTTAGTTGTGCAACATTCAATGATTGATGTTTTACTTGTCGTAGGCCTGCCATTTTTAATAATTAAATATTTTCATTATTTATACTTGCAGAGTTCATCTATATTATTATTTTTATACTTTCATACCTATCGAGTTTCCAATAAAAGACAGGAAACTTTGTGTTACTTTTTGTGAAATTTGACCGGATTATTTATTGAGTAAATTGTTTGATATTACACTTTGAAGCGTTCTTCATTTAATTTTTCAATAAATTGATTGTTTACTGGGCTGTGTGAAATAATTGTAAACTTCATTCTTTGATGAATCTGAAAGAAATATATTTTATCTGCAAGTCTAATAATTTGTCAACTGTCCTGATGCTAGTTTAACAGTTAACGAATCGTTCATTTGTTTGATTGGGGGACTGAAGAAAAAAAAATTAATGGACGCTTGTCGTGGCCCACAAGACTTACTAGGTCACTGTCTTTTAAAAGTAGGATTTTTTTTGGTTAACAGGCTACATGAGGGTGATCCTGAAACAGGGAACTCCCCTTTAATAGCATAGGAAGGGAATTGAAAAGGTGAGATGCGGAAGGTAAAGCAAGGTAGCCAAGGGTTGACTAGGGCCCACGGGCTGTGGTTTAAGGATCCTACCCGATGTTTCACCTAAAGAGATGCAGGGAAAACCCTAGAAAACCTGCATCAGGTAGGTCGGGCATTGGGTACTATTCTCACGCCCTTCCGAATGACGGGAGACGAGTTTGCTATGGGGTCGCAGCATTCCCTTCTCCGTGTCTCCACCAGTTTCGGATTTGTAACAAACTTATGATTGGAAACACACCTTTCAACTAGGAGTAGAATATAATATTTAGACTATATACAAAAGCTAAAAACGCGCTAGGTAAAATAATTATTTAGACAATTAAATATCAGGAAGAAATAAACTTACACAACTATTATTTCAAAGGAGCCTACCCTATCGTGACGGATATCGCTCATTCAAGTTCACGTCCAAGACTGTCGCCTCGTGGATCATGATGAATCATTTACACGATGATCCCGCTGACACGGAATGCGAGTTAGTGACCCCGATCTCCGCGTGGCAGTCGGAACGTGAGCGCTAGACCGTGAAGATCACGCACCGTAGTGCCTGGTGTTTGGTTTAGAAAGCGACGCCGGAATGCATCAGCGCATTCCATAACCTACCATTTTACGGAGGCAATGGCTGCAGAAATAATCTCGAGAGTCTGTTGTTCTTGAAACGCCAATCCTGGATTTCTCAAGAACAAAAATACGGTTTCTTGTATTACTTATTAGAATGTAACGACCTCTGCACAGAACTAAATGCATACTAAAAAATCACTGATATTTCACATGAACATTGTTTTTTTCAGAATTTTATCACATAGCTGTGTACCCGTACTTGCCCGGCTATTTATTTTAATCCGAAACAGGGGTTTAATGCAACACTATTCTCTCGTGCAAGGTGTAGAATGCTAACAAATCTTCGCCATATTGAACGATACGAAATATGGCGGAATTATTATTTCTTTACTGTAACGGATACTTCTAAGCTTGTGCAGTGACGTCTTAGAGCAGTGCGCACAGAAGCTTTTAGTCTGGCTTTAAACATTTATTACCTAAAATTCCTTACACCTTTACGCTAGCTGTTTTACAATCTTATTATAAGTATTTGGTTTTGTTACAGTTTGTCCATGCGTTTAAATTTCTATGAGTAATATACAAACAAATGAAATTCCATAGATTTCATTTCAACTCTGTACGTATGTATTAAATTAAGATTGTTTTCTATGTCCTTTTCAATTTAAACTGTAAAATAACACGTTATTGTTTGTTTTTGTGGTATTCAATCCTAAAACTGGTCAAATACAATCCTGCGTAAGCCTTTTCATTTCTACATAGCTACCACATCCCTCGTCCTCCCTAATCTGATAAGCGTATTCCATCCTTGGCCTCCCTCTTCTGTTATTACCCCTATTGCTAATTTTACAAGATCTATCCCTTCTCTTGGTCAACGTCCTCCAAATTGTTCTCTTTTCCCCTATTCTGTTCATAACTTCCTCGTTAGTGAGTCCTTCCACCCATCTGATTTTCAGAAGTCTCCTGTAGTACCGCATTTCAAAGGATTCTATTCTTTTCCTTTCTGCAACTTCTACCGTCCACGTTTCGGACCCATTCAATCCATGTAGTTATGTTTAAATAGTAACAATTCATCCTAAGAAACCGTGAATGATTTTTAAAGTAGAATATACTTATCTACGCATTGCAGCCACAATGACACTAAGTAGTTGAGCGTGATGCTGATATTTAAAATTTACAGTAGAAATAAAACATTAAATGATTATAATAATTTAATATAACAAGGATTCATAAAATCTGATTAAATTATTAGTCTCTCTCTTTACTTAAATTTTTAGAATTTCAGACTTGTAAAAATTTTATATTTTATATCGAAGAGATTTCAAAAACAGAAACGACACATCGTCCAAGTTTCATATAGTATGTTACAATTTTTTATTTTATTAATATATACATATCAGACAAATTTGCCTGGTGTTATCATTTATATTTGTTTTCTTCCTCTAAAATTTTAGCGTTTCGCCAATCTAAATTGTGGTTATTTAAATAAACGCTTTTGGAGCCCAATGTTTATTTATCGATTAAATTGTTTCTGTCATTTTATTGTATTCATTTAATCTACAACTGGGGAGTTTGCCCGGTAGCTGGTGCATGAAGTTACACTGAATTTACAATATACAATATACTAATATAAATATTTCAAATGAGTAATATAACTAATTGTGAACAGTATTCAGTTATAAAAGTTATAAAAACAAAAATGATAGACAATGATCAATTTTGAAAACATATATATATATATATATATATATATATATATATATATATAATTTGCCTTGGCCAGAAAATAAAAAAATTGGAATTACTTCTGAAAAAAAGATGTTAACTACTATAATAAGACTTCACTTTAGTTTATTCTTTATGAATGTGAATCTAGATAATCACTTCAGTACACTATACCATAATTACAAGAATAAGTTAAAATTCAGTCTAAATTTTTTCCCTTTGAGGACTTGCCAAACACACTTCCAGTTAAATTGTTCCAGTAATATCTTGTCCTAGTTTATTTATTAAGTCAATTTATGTCTTCTCTCGCAGGTATTTCATCCCGAATTGATCGTGGTCTTCCGTTTGGGGATATCTGGTCAATTCTTGCCTACCTTGCTCTTCCTTCCGCATCCCCCCTCTTCAATTCCCTTCCTATGCTATTAAAGGGGAGTTGCCTGTTTCAGGATCACCCTCATGTAGTCTGTTAAACCAAAAAAAATCTGGTACTCTCTACTTTTTTCAAGGTTTTCAGATGATATATTTGAAACAGAGTAATAACTATAAGAGCACTTGTAAAAAATTGTTTTTAATACCTTAGAATTTCTTTTTATCGAGTGTGACCATACTTAAAAATAGTAAGGTAAATTGCTTGAGTTATGGGGAGTTCGTGTCGCAGCTGCACCGTATCTCGGCACTTAAATTGCAAACTAAAATTGTTGAAGTCGTGTTTTACTACCGCTAGAAGTAATTGGCGTAACGATATGCTCAGACAAGTACAGTATAGTGCAGTAAAGGGAATGACTGTTGTAGTCGTGTTGGGCATAAACTCCATTCACACTATAAAGGAAATATTCTTCGAATGTTGTTCTCAGAAACAGAAAGTGAATGATGATTAGTGATTATCTTTGAGACTACGTCCAAAAATTACACAAGTATAATTTTATTATTTTCTCGTAATAATTAATAAAATATGTATTCGACGTTTCGTAATAAGTTGAACTCAACAAAGCGGTTTCCCAGTGCGAAATAATGATTGGAACTCGAACCACGTGACTGATAAAATACGGTAAAACCCGGGTCTAGAATCGCTCTTTTGAAACTACTGTTTCTACGTTTACTTTTCTTCCTGTCACACAAATCGGTTGCTGAAGTTCAGCAACGTGGATTTAAGCAGATTTATGAAGTCACAAGACTGCGGACTGAGAAAATGTGTAACCCAATCTGTGTAAAACGATATGCACTGACGCAATTAGTTATCTAAACTAAGTGTCTGAAATACTCGCGTTTCACAATTATCTTTCCACGCAATACTATCGTACAAGAACTCGACAATCTGTATATTCATATTTTTTTCTGGCAACCGATAGTAGATACTTTTATATCTTCTGTCTGGAGTTATATTTAACTTGTGTTCATTACATGGACAAACACACTGATAAGATAGTACTAGGAAATTGAGAGCTGAATTGTTTCTAATCGTATCGCAGTAAGACGAAACTGAACTTCCTCACCACTATTCTGTGTCGAGTTTCTTGTAGTCCATATCTTGCTTACCTGATTGCACTTCGCTGAAGGAAGCGTCGAAAGTATTCTACCAAAGCTAAAGATATTTTGTCATAGGTATAATGTTTGGTTTTTCTAAGCAAAGTTTTTTTTTATTGCAGAAGGAACGGATCTTCAATATGTTATAACTCCACTACAAATAAATTTAAATTTAATGTACAATAATGTTTTCCGAAACATTCGTGTGTGAAATAAGAAATTTGAGGATGTAAAGTGTTGTCACCTCGTCATATTGTCCATAAATTTGTTCCTAAGAAGTCTCGGAAAACCGAACATCAACTTTGCAATTTGGGATTGACAGGAAAAACCCATCAAAACGTTGAAGTTAAACCTTAGCAGTAAATAAAATACAATAAAAGTTAATATGAATATTAAAAGGATCTGCACGTGGCGAAGATGGAAGATGAAAAAAACACTGACGATGAATCCCGGAACTCGTTATGGTTGTATTTAAATAATTTATTTTCATACTGTAACTGATTCAAATAAAGCCATTACGTATTCTATCTTCTATCTGATTAAAACCTCTGTTGTTCGATATTTTCTATTTTCTCGTTCCTTTCGGACTCAACATCCATTCTCAATGTTTGACTTTTTGTACGCGTTAAAAAGAATGAAATATGGCTTAGACCGTCACCCTTTGGGTCACTAATGACAATAGAAATTAAAGCAAAACACGACGTTTTCCCCCTTAATTTGGGACAAATCGTATATTAAGAATTACTCGATTTTATGTATAATGTCATTCTTAAACAACTTCAATGGCCAAAATGAAAATTTCTATTCTAAACTTTAATTTACTAATATTTTAATATATTTTTGTCTGTTTTTTGGGTCGCATTTAATTATTTTGTTCTTTAAGAAGGAGTCATATCTTCTTTAACTTTGTACGTTTTGTTTATTTTAGGTATGACTAATTAATATGTTGTCTGAGATTGGCAATATTCTCGTTAAACACCACGAATTAGTACCACGAAGAGTATATGTGACTGTAAATATGGTTAAAAAATATTAATCTTCGTTATTTTTTGTATGACACAAAGCAAAAAATGGTATCATATTTCTGTTTTTAATGTGGTAATCTTGTTTGATTTTCGATAAACGGTTATCGTATTTTTTAATAATCTTTAATATATATATATATATATTTACTATCGAATAAATAAAAATATCAGACAATTCGATTTCATATATGCCTATGCTAATTACATGTTCAATAACGCTTCATGTGTCTTTCATAAAATAATTATTTATTAAATAATTTAATTCTAAATATTTTGATCTAAACATTTAAAAATGTGGTTGCTTACACTCTAAATAATTTGTATATTAATTGAATTTGATCCTTCATTTTTAAAAATTTAAATGAATATTTTATGGTTAGCTTTTTCGCTTAGTATTAGAGCAGTAAGTGTGTGAAAGGGTGTAACTGTAACGCGAGACTCGTCGTCGGCGTCGAGCCGCGTCGCAGCGGCGGTCGCCGCGACGCGGTGGCGTGTGGCCAGAGGACGAGCACGCACTGGCGTAGCTACCTTTCCGGGACTGCGCTCCAGGGTCGCAGGGCGCATGCTCTGCAGGCCACGCCCCCGCACGGGGGTGGCGGGGGGCAATCCCGACCACCTGAAGTGAAGACGGAAGGGGGCACGACCCTCTCCCGCCCCGCCGCGTATTAACAAAAAACCTCTCTTCTCCAGGAAATGGACACTAAAAACAGCGCTATTACGACCAATACCGGCCCGGCCGCCATGTTATTTGCCCCACTCCTTTCAAATATATTATAATAAATATTAACGGCTAGTTTACAACCTGTGTAATTGGTGCGGCTCGTCTCGTTATTAATTAATTAGCGCATTACAATTACAGCGACGCGACACTGCTCTTTCATAACTTACCATGGAAATGCAATTGATCTCTATTTATGTTGATAATCGGAACTGTAATTATTTTGGTATGCTGCGCCAACGTTAAAGGAGCTGGTGACGAGGAGTTTGCATTGACATCAGGTGACGAACGTTGAATTCAGAATAATGGCTCAATGGAGAATAATAGACTAGGACCTTGGAGGAGGGAGACATGGAGAGAGCCTGAGTCGTTAATGGGAGGCAATTGTTGGGTTAGGGCGAGATCAAACCGGTGGAGAATAAATGAGGATAGACCAATGCTTCCCAACCTTTTTTCTACTCTTCTGATACTCTCTATGTAACATATCTTCCCCGTCACACCAAAACCTCCTATAAGTCACAAGTAACATTTACACTAAATCTAAAACAAATAATTACATTGTCTAACACTGGATAGATAGAACTATGTCCATTGCCAGAACGTATACCAGGTTTTGGAATGTTGTAAAACTGTTTATTCTGATCTTTTTTAAAGCAAATAACCCGGATATTGATAATTGAGAAGTATACGAGGTTTTGGTATTATGACAATGTTTTTTTTTGTATTCAAAAATTGAATTATTTTCTAACTCATCTTTATTATAACTTGTTAAGAACAAAATGCTACGTGTTTCGAAAAATCAGTAGGATATTATTAAGGAAAAACGTTAAGTAAATATTCAAAATATATAATACTAAAATCCTTTTGTCAGTATGTATGTCAGTCACAGCTATAGGTGTCCAAAATACTGGTCCAAATTTGGTACACGTTTTTCTCAGGGCCCGAAGCTACCCATGATCTTTAATTTATAATACTGAAGTTATATGGGTTGTAAAAAATGTGAAAATGTCAACAAACCTCCGTTTTTTTACTTTTTTCGGTGGTTTTCCGCCTTTAGCAAAGTCCGTACTCGACTCGAACAAACGGGTAAGGACTATTTCTCAATTTTGTAATTCCTCCATCTTTAGTCTCCTGTAGTTCGTAAACTGAAGATTTTAGAAAATTTCTGAAGACACTTGGTCGATTGGAAATTTGATTCTCTACAAATTTGGTCATATGACCTTTTCTTCTCAGACCACAGCTTATTTTTAAACTTACGACATGCCTGTAGAAAAGGAATAAATAATAATAATTATTAATTTTTGATGGACAATTTTAGAAGTTTTTCTGGTTGTAGTAGTATTGAGTCCTAGACTGGTCTGATGCAACTCTCTATGCACCATTGCCAATTCACATTTCCACATAACTACCACATTCTCCCTAATTTGCTTATTGTATTCCATCCTTGGCCTCCTGTTTATCTTCCCCGCACACTTTCCTTTAATGCTTGATTTTACAAGTTCCTTTTAGCCTATATCCTCTCTTCTCTTATTCTTCTTAGAACTTCCAAGTTAGTTACTCTATCCATCTATCAGCATTCTTCTATGACACCACATTTCAAAACTTCCTTTTGGCTACTCCTACCGTCCACGATTCGCACCCATATAAAGCCACACTCCATACGAACATTTTAAGTAATAATTTCCTAATATTAGCCATAAGTAAATTCTTTTTTTCTTGACTTTGCTATTATATTCTTTATGTCTTATGCTGCCCAAGTAGCAGAATTCCTTAACTTCCTTCAAAGTTTTTTATCTCTGAATAATAATTTATTCTGTTTCCACACTCATTCCATAAAGTTACAAACAACTGTGAAAATGTCAGTGCAACCGAGGAAAAGTTATCTACTTCAGCGTTGACTGGGTAGGGCCTTCTGATCCTAATTAATAATAATTTAAATTAAAAAATTCCATATTTAAAAAATATATATCTGGTCTTGAATTCTATGATAATGAATTTTTATAAAACCGGTTAAGATTAGATTATTTTTCTTCAATGACACGAGAAATCTGCGATTCGGAGTAACGAATTGCTTGTCTGTACTACTTCGTTAAAAGGATATCAATATACATTTATGGATCCTACAACTGATGTGCTGAAAAAAAAGGATAACCTATTTTATTATTTTATTTTGAAAATTTCAGAAATAAAATAGTTAAGCCAGACTTTTTAAAATTATAATTTAAATTTCGGTAAATTATATGATTCTCTGTAAAATTACCTGTACTTATTTTAGATATGGCAGTGAATTCAATGAATTATAAATTGTTTGAAATTAGTCGGTTTTACCAACCTAAATGGTTTTTACATTTCGAAGCGGCAGAAGTTGCTAAATTATTTCTTTGCTTTAAATCTCTTTCTTTACGGTTGAATAAGCTGGAGCCTGAAATTACAATAAAAATATTATATCCTTCAAAAAATCTCTGAATTTTTACGACTTTTTTTACGTCGAAGTTTCGTAGAGATGTATCTAATTACTCCATATTAGAATCAGAGAAGACTGCAATTTTATCGATGTACGTGGTTCCTCTGACAGTAATTATTTATCCTACAGCAGCTCTACTTTTGTAGCCAAGTTGGAAAATATCCTTGATGAACGAATAAAGATTTATGTTACGTCTGACTTGACATACGCAGCATAATTTTATTTAATGAAAGTAGCTCTGTAACTTTCCATTAGATGAAGACACGAGCTTCCTTTTAAGAATCGCATAAAAAGTTGCTAATTACTAAATGAAAATGGAGGCACTAAAAAAGAATGCGAAACAAATTTTAGTCGGTGAAGGAGGCATTTGTTCTGTTTACTCCTTTCACTGTATTATACATTTAATAAACTTTGTTATATAAAAATCTATTCAATTAAGTTCTCTCTGGAAATTGATATGTGCTTTTTAAATTACGAATTACTTCTACAATTACGTAACTTTATTTTTATACTGATTGTCTGTATAACGTAGATCTAGATTGAAGTGAATTAATTTGCTTCACTTTCGTTTCTGCAATCACGAAAAGAACTAAAAACCTATAGAATCAGAAATTAGTTGTCTTGATACAATTTATTTTTCAGTTTTCCTGAAAGCCTGCCATTTTTGTATTTGTATTTTGTTAATATCTCAGGCCGTTCCGATCAGATTTCATAGGGTCCTACAATATGTAACATGTCAATGTTTCTAATATTAGTTTATTGTATCTGCATTAATTTTCACATTGTTTATAATTTCAAGTAGATCCTAAATAGAAAACTTTTCCGTTATTACTATTTCTTACATGTGTACTGGTAATGGACTTAAACATTTCTCACTCGACGTGTGACGCTTTGTACTTAATATATAGAATTCTAAAACTTTATTCTTCGTTAACTTTTCTTCAGTCTAAACTTCGCTTTTCTCTGTTTTATTGTCATCTGTCTAAAGACATGACTTTTCATAATTTTATTTTGTGAAAAAAATGTTAAATTTGAAGCAATTATTGTCTATAGCCACATTTAAGTGGTTTTGTGCTCGTAGCGACCGTGCGATCAGAGACCTGAAGCATAAAATGTATTACAGCGACCAGGAGAGCTAATTCCCCTAACCCCCCTTTCCTTGGACTGTTCAGTTACGCATTATTTTCCATTTATTTCAAATGAACTTGTTTTTTTCATCCTAGCACTTTCCAATATTTTCACTTCAAATTTTTTATGTCTCCATTGTACTAATCAGTGGTTACTAATACGTCTTATATGGCCCCATTCTACTTTTCTAAATAACGTCATACGCTTGAACCTCTCGTCAGCTTAGTTTATTTTTTTCAAGTTTGACGGTTTGTTTTTTGGTATGAATGCCGCTAGTTTTCCCCTTTGAAGTCCTCTCCGCTTCGTCTCCACCAGCTATACGAGATGTTGCAAGTAATTAGCACCGTTGAAGGACTTGTGGCCACAACTATGCTGCGATTATTAGCCTTCTCGGCGGAATTCCGGCCAGTGTTGCTGTCAGGTGATTTAACTCCGCTCTCCTTGTCACTAGGACGGGAACTTTGTGCCAGTAAATTGGGCGGCGAAATACCGGAAGTAAGCATAACATTGTAACTTTATCGGGGTCTAGAAAGAAAATCTAGTAAATGTTCTTGAGCTTTTTGAAGTCTGTATTATTTATATATTGAATAAATTAAATAGTCGTAAACAGACAAAATGACAGTCCTTTTTTTTCACTTGTTTACTGGCAGTGGCCTTTCTCTCCGTGGAAGTGTGTGGCATCGCTCTTATCGTAGCGTATTCAAAACAAAATATATTCTGTGTTAACTTTCCTTTTCGGCAGTGCAAAGACCGCTGAACTACCGCCACTCACCACCTATTTTTGGATCGTTTACAAAATCGAACTCCTTTAATTCAATTTTTTAATAACCACTTTCCAATGGTTTCTTGCACTTAGCGACCTTGCGGTTAGCGACCCGAGTCGTATCGTGTTCACCGAGACCGAGAAGAATCCATTAATCTCCTCCCGTCCTCATTCCCTTCTTGTATCTCTCTTAATTAAGAATGCTACATTATGTTTCGGCTCTAATGTGAAAACAAAGAATGAATTGTAGATAAAAGTAAGAGTTTTAAACCAAATTAAAAAATTAAATTAATGAAATAAAATAAGAAAGAAATAGGGTTAGATAGAACGAAGTTTGATTTATAATCTGGAAGAATTTAAGCACCCTTCATATATAAAGGAAATAAATTATATTCATACTTGCAGAATTTATACCAAATTGGTAATTTATTCCTGCGCACCTGAGGGGGTTCCACGAAAAGGAACGAAATGTTTCTTATTAAATGTTTCCGACATGTTGGCTGCTTAATTTATTGAAAGTAATTGTCACTTAAATTATCGTTAGTTAAATTGTAATGATAATGATGTACAAAACTGTATTTTTAATTTATCTGGTCAGACTTTTAATAAAATGTTGTCCACGAGTTTTCGACGTGTTGTGCTATTGTCAACTGTAATTATAATTTTAAAAGTGTTTCCGGATATTTTATTCATTCAATTTCTGCCTTCTTATTTTATGTACGCATTTACGGCTCATTATCACTTATTAATATTTTTATAAATGGGAGCATCGGTTTTACTCTTAAGAAAGGATGACGAATGCTTCAATTAATGAAACTTGAAACCGTCCCAATAATCAGAATCTGAATTTTCAACTCTTTAATGTTATGAATAATTATCCAAGCTTTGATTATTTATTAAATCCATCCTATGCTCTTAAGTCTAAATTACGTGTCTTTTTAATTTGTATTTAATGCCAGCTGATTTTAACTGAAAATAATTTACTGTATTCGTTATGAATAAGTCAACTAAAATAATATGCGTGTGCAACTAACTTGAAATATATTGAAGTTACTATTGTAAGAAGTGTGGTGACTCATGACCCCTACATTCAACGGGTAAAGCAAAAATAATTTAATTTTCGTTATTTGCGTACAGCAGGACGAAAAACGAGAATGGTTTGGTGAGGCCGAGTAGGCGGGAAACGTCGCCGTTTACAACATTATTTATTGCCTGGGGTGCATTGTGTTCGACACTTGGTCCCAGGAGCTGTCCTGAGAAGGTCGGAATGGGAGAGCAGTAAAAGTTAATTTCGGCCTGCGTAAAAGTTAATTTCGGCATGTTCGAGAAAGAAGATTCATTTGTAGTACGGAAAACAAAAAGATAACATTTGATGGAGATTCAAGCTGAAGAAGAGACGCTAGAGGAGACGTTCTCAGCAAAGGAACATCCAGCACGGCAAACCAGGAACGACGTCACCTGGCCCTTGTTAACATCTGGTAACGGCATTTTTACCCGTCTTTCCACTTAAACCATTCTCGTTTAATTCGCGATTTTTAAATTTCAATTATATCGCTCGTCACCCGCGTTCCCGGGAGCAGCCATTTAGAAGCTACGTAGATTCTTTTTTTTTTGCTTTACCGACTGAGCCAATCTGATATTCGTAAATTTATATTTTTTCCACTAAAACTTAATTTGAGTTATATTTCTTTTGGAAATTTTATAATGTAATATCATAATTAAATGGAATATATTCAAATTAAATACACTTTTTTTATTAACAATTCCTTGTTATAATAATATTTTTTGCGGTGTAAATGAAGACCAAACACCACAGAAGTCTATTTTATGCATAAGTATGAGCTTAAACTTCCTATGCTATGTTCCCGACGCAGGTAGTGGAATGTATGAAAAATTCGTTTGTTCTACGATACTATTAAAGCCTTGATCCATTGGAATAGTTGGCCGTCTTTTCCTGGTGGCTATCGTACTTCTCCGTGCGTTGTCCTTAGAGTATTAACAAGGCAGTGAGCACGACTAATGAGTTCCCCGGCCATGTCACTAATTAGTCGCGCTCGTTTCGAGAATGAATCGTCCGTACATCGCCGACTTCCCGGGTGGGTCGCACCAACCATCTATGAACTACACGAAACTGTAAAACACGCGAGCTTCCTACGTAATTGGACTGTTGACTTGGCGGAGGAAATGAGGCAACTGGTGTCTTCGACGTGGAGACGAGAAAGTTTAGCGAAGAGGTTGGGAACTGTATATGAATACGTACTCATCTATCGCGGACGTATTTTTCTTTGGAATATATATAGGGGTCGAATTCGCGTAAACAACGATATAAAATTACTTAATTCTCTTATTGCCACCAAGGCGATCGTGACTCATACTCGATTTTGGAATGTATACCTTAATTGTATATTTAATACATGCACTAAATAATTTGAACATTGAATATTAGCATTCTTTTTATGCTTGAAGTTATGTTATATTTCAGCCTGCCTGTTGATATTTTTCCAATTTGTTTAGTTGCGAAGTATCATGTCTTATATTAACCGTAAATTTATTGTTATTAATATACTACATTTCAGAAATTAACCTGTTCTTGAAATTCATTTCCTTATTTATCTAACGTCTCGTTTATGTTAAAAATCCATCAAAATTTTGTGTAAAGTCTCTTATACGGGCCATTAATTTTTCGTTTATATTTGTTATTCAACAGACGTTTCATAATCTTACGTGGTATCTCTTGCGTTGGCAACATGTGGAAACAATCGTTACAAAAAAATAATATTCTGCTTCACATTGCGAAACCTTCACTGTATGTACAATTATAAAACGTTTTTATTGAAACGAAAATTTCTTTATATTTTAATTTATAAAGACTGTTATTATACACTTTTTATTCTTTTCTTCTTCTTCAAAGCAATTAAATAATGCTAAATTCAGTATAATTCATTTTAATGAAAAAATACACACGTCTTTCTGTGCAGAATATTGGATCGTAACTGGCCGAATATTGAAGCATTTGTATTGGCCGTGTGAGAGGCATCTTCAATGTTTTTTTCTTTCACGGTATTAAGTGAATATTTCTGTCAATTTACTAAGCGTGTGAGTGCCCCTTAAGTGGAGGACGACGTTGACCGGAAGTCATTCGCTCATAAACGTTCTTCTGTAATTAGACACTAAAAAAATTAATTCTCTCAGAAAAAGTCTGACGTGTCGTGTTTAATTATAAGCAAACAGTAGTATCCGATAAAACATGTAAGAATTTTTAATTTTTATCGTCTTGTAACCTATTGCTATTTTAAGTTACTACTGAAATAATTTTTCTTTAATTCCCGGAGCGGTAAAATTAGAAAAACAAACATGATAAGGAAAAGACCGTAACTCCACCGTATCATTGCGACGGACCAACATTTCCTAACAGAATTGATTATAAAAGTTTAACTAATAAATGCCCTCGTTTCTTAATCTCGCGGCTAAAATTGAAACCGTACGTAGCCGACAGCTTTAATTTGCCAGGGATTTATATCTGCGTGTAAGTACTTCAGCAGTCGACGCAGTAATAATAATTACAATACTTATTATAAATAAAATGTAATATATAAAACTATATATATGTAGTAAAATGAAGAATTGATAAGGAATCAAGAAATTTAGAAGGTTGAAAATTTATTCGTGCATGTCGCTCAAGATCATAAACGTATTGTATGCATATAAACAGTAAATTATTGATACATTACCCATTCATTGAAATTTTAATAATCTCAAATTTAACTATCGTTTGATGGCTATGCCATGTTATTCTTATGATACAACGTTCTATTCGTCATTTATGTGATTGTTTATTCCGCTGGACTTTTCAATGATTATTTCGTCTGTTGATTTTAATGGAACAGTCTTTTAACACTGTTGTGCTCTTTTTTTCTTCATTTAATCGTTCCTGCTGAGGGGGCCGGATCATTTATTAATAAATTCACTTATATTAAATCTACTTTTTGTAAATAGTAAGGGACTAAATTAACATTATATACTAATTATTTAGAATACTCCAGGTCTTAATTTCTTTCAAAGTACACCTGATGAAATCCTAAATTAAGGATGAAAAATTGAGAAATTATATTTTTATGAATTGGATAGTCAATTATTGCATTATTGAGAATAAATTTATGGTCAAATAAAAATGACTCAATTATAATTGCCTAAATAAGGCATTTACACTTAACCTCTGATTTAAATTAAAAATTAATTTAGGACCTTAGTTTTTGAATTAAACTGTATTGGACAAACAAAAAAATGTTTACATATAACTGGTCGTTTCGAAGCTACTTTGCGACTGTTACTAACAGCATTTGTAGACAGAATGAAAAATAAAGAAAATACCTATAAACAGAGGTAAAATACAGATACAAGAGACCATACAACTTTTGATTTTCGGTGTATAGTTTAATATTGACAGTGTTGGAAGGGATGTCAATAAATAACATTTCTGCAGTAATTCTTTTATCGTGGTTCCTTTTTTAATATTGTGGCACTTAAAAATTTAAATTATTGCAGTGTAACAGGAACGTGTTTGATGGCTGTAATTTTTAAATTTTGTTGTTTTAGCCTTGGAGTAAAGGACACAGACAATTTCAAAGTCACTCATATCATTGGCCAAGAAAATCTCGACAAATTGTATGTTAAAGACGAAAATGTAAATTTTTTCTGTTTCTGAAATCGAAGTATAGTTTGAAACTTATTTGTGCTATATTCTTCTTTTGTTTAATTGCAATAAAACTCTATTAATTTAAAAAAGTATTTTCCGGAAGTAATCTGGATTTTCACTGAACGACCACCGCAACAGTAGTGTTTTGTCCCAGAAGCGGTGAATAGCAGGTAGCAGCGGCTTCCTACCTTACGCAGTGAACTTATGTCGATCATACTTCCTTCAGTCACAAACGTGGAAGTTCTTAACAGAATAGGGGAAAAGCAAACAATATGGAGGACGTTAACTAAGAGAAGGGATAGATTAATAGGCCACGTTTTAAGACACGAGATTCTTGTAAAATTAGCATTAGAGGGAAGTGTGTGGGGTAAGAACAGAGGAGGGAGGCCAAGGATGGAAAACGCTAAGCATGGAGCGTTTCATCAGACCAGTCTTAGGACTGAAATCCACAACAACAACTTCCATTTATTGTACTTGGCATATTATTTAAAAATATATCAATTCTACTCAACATTACGAGAAAAATATAATTTACTGTATTTGAGCGAAACATTTTAACTTCTTTTAATATATTACTTGAAAAAACTTTTACCTAAAAATACTCCATATTTTGCCAACATTATATTATTGACGGAAATTAAAGAATGAAATTTTAATGCAATGATATTACGAATCCAATTCGTGAAGTTTGATTAGCTTTTACTCAGACATTGACCATTTCATTTTTGTATTGGTGTATCTTTTAAATATTTTAAAGTAAAATGTCAATTACTATAGATCCACTGGTCCACTACGTGGTTAGGACACCCACCGCAACCTGCTATGTGGAACTACCCGCATTTGGGACGACACCCCACTGGCACGATCCCTACCCGGACCAGTGTGAACGATCCAATTCTAAATCCTACTAGAATATTAGTCATTTTGCCGGTTTCTCCAAATGCTGATCAATGAGGCGCTGTCACGTCATTGTTGTGTTTTAGGTGACGATTCGTGCCTTTTCTTTAGGTGTCTTGAAAACTTTGTTTGTCGTTTGATATACCTGTTCGCGCATTAATCTCGCACGGGGGCAGCTTTCGGACTGCCGTGTGATAGAAATAAATGAGTATAGCGCTGGGCAACAATAGCCGCGGAAGTATGAGGTTTAAAAGGGGGTGGTGATGAATGTTTTCGGGTGAGGGTGGACTGCGCGTGCCCCACTCGGCCGCGCTCGGAGGCCTTCGGCGAGGTTCGGTCTCGGGGCGGGGCGGGGGGAGCGGGGGGCGCGGCGTGCCTCACCTCGCCTCGCCGAGCCTCGCGACCAGAGCCGAGCTCAGTCAGTCGAGTGCTTCGCGTCCGGCGTCAGGTCTCGCCGCTATCTCTACTCTCCCGCTCTGCTGCGGCGTGTTTTTTACGGTCCAGGGGGTACCTCTCCTCTTCCTTCCCCCTTCTCTCTTTCCTTTTTCTCGCTTCCGCTACCGCTACTCCTTCCCGCTGTCGCTTTTCCTCCTCTGCGACACGCTCAGCTGTCTCACGTGACACATACATATCAGTCCAACTGTCGGTGCTCACGCCGCCAACGTCGCATCGCTGCCGCCGTTAAGTCGAGAAATCCTTGTCTGTGATAGATGCGCGTGCGGTGAGCTCCGAAAGGCGACACGCTGTATTTTCACTCCTACGCGTTCCTTCCTCCTCCCGGCCCCTCTACCGCCCCCGGCCTGTGCTGCCCCCAGTGCTGCAGTTGCGTGCTGGTGGCCGCGCCTGTCCCGTACCCGCCCCCGCCGCCTTTCGCCACCACGGCCGCCCCTAAGCGTCTGCAGGACTCCGTAGCGGACGTCCAAATGGTGAGTACCTAGCTCAACAGGTAACATCCGGCCTCCGTCACGTAACATCGTTGTGACGTGTCACGTTGTAGTCAGAAATAGTTACAGAGAAACGAGATCCGGAGCAATGCAATTTCCAAGAAGCCACACACGTGTTATGTGATAATTTAAGCCGGCTACCAACTATGTGACGTAGAATTATAGTCAGCATTTCTGAATACACCAAGCACGTGATGAAATTATATTTCATTTAAGTTGAACTCATTACTTTCAACACTGTACGTCCATTCAAAATACTTGTATAGGGCGTTGAGTGATTTTTTTTTTCTGAGCAAAATCGGGTTCAGACTATTCTCCTATCTATTCCGTCTAGAATTGCTGCTGAGACCAAATTAGCCCCATCATCTCAACCGTTATGCCTGCTTTTTTCACCTCAGAGCACGTTTTCTTGTCTAAATGACAAGTACAAAAACGGACTATTAGAAAATGAACTGCCTAGAGTCCAGGGAAATCCTGGATTGCTTATTTCCGTTAGACGATAGATAATCCGCGTCCTGTCTTAAACGCCACATGGTTCTTTTCCCAGCTGTAACCACTGACGTCATGCTTGATGCTGTAGAGGGAGTATCATCTCTCGATTTGATTTTCTCTTCTATATCCATTCTCAGATAATAATTAATTTTGTGTTTATTTTCCGCTGCCTTTTTCGTCTCAGTTTAGAGGTTTAATTTTAGGGTTTCCTATAAAAGTTAGCCTAGGAGAACAGCTGATTGGACGATGTAAGCTTTAAGACTGAGGTCTTCTCATGGGGCCTTCCACCCTCTCAATGTAGAAAATGTGTTTCGGGCATGTAATCCAATTCATAATTTATCAGTGTGGCCTGCTGTTATTTGTTCTACTTGGATTGTAAACTGGTTTGACTCGGTGGGTGCCCAAGACTCCGTAACATCAGGTTCTACATTGCCTGTGTTTCGAAGAGAAAGAGATTGTTACTATTCCAGCAAACTATTGAACTTTTTTTTCCATAGCCGTAAATGTTTCTCATTTTGTCACCCTCGTCACGTAATCAGGCTGATCCCTCTTTCCCCGTTGATTTTTTCTCGTATTTTTACTAATAAGGAAAATAATGGTGTCGGTGTTGGTCACGACGGTATATTTAATTCTGAGTATAGAACCGTGAAGTTTCCTTGTAATCGTGAAAATGATCCAGTTCCTAGATAGAAACACGAGACGAGAAGCAACAAACGATAGCATAGTTGCGTCAACTGTGTGATGTAACAGGGAAATTAAGTCTAATTCAGGTCTGCATACCGAGAATCACTCAAAGCTCCGCGGGTATGTATCTTCACTAATCTTGACAGGTTGCCTGAAGGGTTAAGCGAAGCTTAGTTGTGGTTCTGTGTTGAATATTGAATAATTTATCAGGCGAATTGAATTGAGTGTTATCACGTGGCTGCCTGTTGCTCAGGACGAAATGAATGGCCTTTTTTATTATTTGGGGAAGCGCTTTCGTGTTGCCCAGCGCAGATATTACTTCCTGTCCTCCTTATCGCACTTCCGTCGCGAAATAGCTGTATTTTCTCGGACACGCTACAATTTAGCTCATGTTCGCCTCCCATATTTAAACTGCCTTTCGGAAACAAAGATAAAACTATTGGCAATTTTTCGTAGCCATGTTGTAATGGATCCCTATCTTGCCTTTCCCTACTTCAAGGACATTGGTTTTATTTTTATGTTTTCACACAGGATTTTTTCTCTCTCTCTCTTGCAGAAACTGAACTTATCAGTCGTTTGGTTAACTGTTATATTTTATTTTAAACTAGTACGAATAAAAATTTCCAAAATTACCCTATTCACTTCTCTTTGCCTTCTTCTCATCGTGTTCGTGTTAAAAGACCAGTAACAAGCGTCACTATAGAAAATGTTGTTTTCTTTCCCCGAATTTTAGACATTTTTAAGTATTACTATTGAAAGGTTTGAAATTTGCCTGCCTCCCGTTTGCTTTCAGTCAGAAATCTCTGGTTTCATAATTCGAGATTTGTTATCTTCAAAGTTGTTGTTTCTGTAATACATCTTAAACAAGAGTAACAAACATCACCCAAGAGAATCTTTTTTTCACCCTGCCTCGAATTTTAGGATTTTTCAAACATTATTTTTGAAATTTCTTCTATTTGACCTCAAATTTCTTACCGCGTTAATAACTCAAGGTTTTTATCTTAAAATAAACTTCCCTCTGTTTGTGTAATACAACTTTTAATGACCCGTATATCCGAGTTCTTTATTAGAAATCCTTATCTGTACTACACTTTCTTGAACTATTGCCAGTATTTGTCAAGAAGTGCCAAGATGTTGTCGATCTTTACGTCCAAATATTAAAAATTGATCCACTCCAGACATGAGGCTATGTTTACATTTTCGTTTTTCAATCACAGTGATGCTACTTCTCACATTTATCTCCCTTAGAAAATATTATACCGAGTTTTTCCCGTCTCCTTCCCGTTACATTTTTCCTGATGACTATATATATGTTCATACGAGTATATGTACTATATTTTTATTACAGCGTCTTTGTTGCAATAATAAACTATTTATTTCCCCAACACCTCCATCTCAAGGTCGTCTAAGAAATTATATTATTTATTTTAATAAATATTTCAGAATAGATCACTTAGTCAGATTTTTATTACATTCCCATTCAATCACAAAAACAAAGATCCTCCTGCTACCAACGAGAAACTTTATTTAATGGCCTATAATATGGAATAAATTTTTGTGAATATGATTTATTGCAGTACAATGAAAGGTTTTATTTACACAAATTTTCCAACACGGACCGTATTAGTGAAATAATTTCATTAGTTTCCAGTAGTCGTCGTCAAACCAACAAGTTTTGTCGTAAAGTAATACCTTTTTTTTTGGAGAAATTTGGTTAAGTACATTATTCTACATGTTCACGCTACAATTTTCTATGCTATGACTATTATAAATATTGTTATTAATTCATTAAATTGCAAATGGTTGTTCTAGTATGTAACTGAAAGTGTTTGTAACACAAATTCAACACTTAATGAAGCCGATTTTTGCATTCATAGGAATTAATTCGTAAATAAATCTGGTTGATTAGTATCTGCAATCAGTTCTAACAAAAATTAAATTTTGTCTTCGAAATCTCAGGACCGTTTTCCACGGACGATATTGTTGTCTTGTGGAAAGTCCTCGTGTGTTGTGAAACACGCACGCACTCACACACTCACCCTTGGAACAATATGCTGCGATGTCATTGTTATGAAACAAAACCGGGATTGCGGGGGAACCTCTTAAAAATATTACTGGAATACAGGTAAAAAATGGAGGTGCAATTACAGGACTTTATGGCTGTTTTAATATTTGAACCTCCTGTTTTTATATGGCCAGTCGGAAAATAACGATGTTTTTATGCCTCAATTTTAGATGCAAAGTAGGGAGTAAACCTTTTAAATATCAAGTACGAAGCAAAATACTGCTCATATTGTTTCAAATTCTCTCGTCCCGCCCCCTCCACCTCCCCTCGTCGTTTGTCGGTTTGCTAATTCCGCCCGGGTCATTCTCGCGAGCGATTTTGTAAAGCTTCCTGTCTTGTGATCGACGTCTTCTTTGTAAACAATTCAAAACGATAATCCCCTTGTCCGTCGTTGTCCTTTGCCCCACTTGTATTATTCTTATAGCAGCACGGGGAAGCTCGTAATTTTATGGGACTACTGCGGTTCTTTTTTATTCTAAAATTGTATCCCCCATTCTAATAATTCCATTTCAGAATCAAACGTGAAAGGAACTGCACCCTTGTGCAATGTTTACATTTCAGAAGCAATTACAGCGTTTAATACCCTGTCATGTTTTGAAGCCACGGAACGTTTTCATGTCCCCTACCCTCCCCCTTCTTCTCAGTCTGTTTGCAATTTTTTGACGTTATTTTTACTTGCTTTGATCCGAATCGTTATATCGTTCCACATCTAGTTTCTTCACAAACTATTATCATCACTACATTTCAACTTAATTTAATTTTTGTTAGAACTGATTTCAGATATTCATCGAACAGATTCATATACGAATTAATTTATATGAATGCAAAAATTGTCGACGTATAAAGATTTCGGTATAATGAATTTTTAAATAGTAATTCATGTTTTAAATTACCCAGATTAGCTAGAAAACTACAGTTCGGGTAAGAAATTTTGATTCGCGCTATTTTCATCGTGATTGTCAGTATTCAGAACCACGCACACACACACATGACTTCGTTCCAAAAATCTAAGGTATACCACAGACATTCGTATCGTAATTTTTTGTTTTCGGGAAATAAGTTAGGTCGCCCAGTGTTATCTGAAGTGGGTATTTGATACTTTCAGGAAACCTTTTTGTTAGGCCAAGACACACACAAGGGTATAAACTGAAATCGAACCCATGTTCAAAGAGGTTCTAGTCGTTTAATATTTATAGTTGCTATTTTAAAGTTTGACGGTCTATGCCAGGGATTCCCACCGACCTCAAGATGGACACTTTTGTGTTTCGATGGAAGTTTAGAAAGGTCTTATAATATTCCAGTGGCTGTTACAGCAGAAATCTATTCAAATAATAATTCTTAAATTTAACGTTGTGTAAAACGTCTCAAAAATGCCCAATTCTTATCAACAATAGGGCACCAATAAAAGGGTATAAACTAATTATTAGCCGATAGCTCTGAGTGACGCAATTCATGTAGAATAAAGGTTTTTTTAGACTAAAACAGGACAAGGACAATATCTAATTTAAATTAAATATATTTACCAAAAAATCGGAAAATGGATATTTAATATATTGTTAAGTTAGAGTGGCAGTTTATACAATACGTAGAAAGTTTCTGTATTTATAATATTAATTGCCAAATCGGAGAGCCTGCAGCCATAGCACAAGAAGTTGAGAGCTAGACTAGTAATGTGATCTCTGGTTCGAATCCCACTCAACGCAACCAATTTTTTATTTGTTTATTTACCTTTCGTTTCTATAATTGTATTTTTCAAGAATATTCTGTTTCTGAAATATTCCTGGAATGTGTAAATTTTACTGGACCTCGAAGCGTAGACAGTCTTTTGCAGTACCAGCCTTTAACTGCTCTTCATGTTAACTAAACGTCTGTAACCTACAGCAACTGTATCTCACGATCCTTCGTAAAGATATTTAAAATCATATAGTATCAAACGTAAGCACCAATGGCATCTAGGGTAAATTTTTATATTTATACTAATTGTTAAATTATGTTCCTTTTTTAGCAATGTATATGTCACACCCGATGGAGTCCCAAGTACGGGATGAAACGTTGTCTGCATATATTCAGTGCAAATGAATTTATTGAACTTTATTTGATTAAAATATCAAAGTGCTCACTTTAGTTTTTTATTTTAGAATGTCTGAAAAATGTCATTTTAAGTTTTTGCGTTTTGAATCATTACATTATTATACAAATTGTGGGACGTATTCAGTGTCCTGGTTGTGAATTTTACGTCACTCTTGGCTCGACGCCTCTAAATGACGTCACGCTCAACGTAACATGCGCCAGTGCAAAAAAACTTCCTTGATAATATACGGCTTCCTTTGGAGTTTTTTTGACCTGATACTTCTTATACGAGAAAGTGTCCGCATATCGCTCTACTGTGTTGACGTGTTTTCCGGACGAAAAAAAAATTACAAAAATAACTTGGCGTCACTGCGAAATGGAATTTAACAGTTAACTTGGGTTACATTGCGCTCTCAGTTCTCAGTTCCCCGCGGGGCGTACACGCACACACGGAAGACAAAACGTAAAAATGAATTTTGACACCCGGGATCTGTGGGCAATTGAAATGGAATTGTCTGTCTCTCTCTCCCCGTGCAGATAGCTTATTAGTTTTTCAATACGCAGCGTGCGTGCCCGCAGCGGAAAGCCATCCATTGCAGGACGAGGGAGATAAAAGTAATGCCTATCTGCCGCCCCCGCACCCGCACTCTGGCCATCGCTACAAACATCCATCAGCGGTTCCAAGACTGGGACCACGTTGCAGAAACCGTGCAAATAAACCCTTGTTTTTTTTAGGGGTCGGCAGTCGCGCAGCCTATTCGGAAAGTTTGCAAGTTTGTTGACGTCAATGCCGAATCAGTTGAGAGTCTTTATCGGGTATTCAACTGCCTCTGGAAAACCGAAGTAACTAAGAGAAAGAACGAAAAGTAAAATCACAAGTTCGAGCACTGTATTGGGATGTATCTTTCTGAATTTGGAAATTATTTTTGACCCCCACGACTTCGTTCGCAATGAAATAGTTCTTTTTTACTTTGCCCTAAAAACGAAAACTATATTATAGAATCATTCTACAACGGTATACGACGATCTGGTATATATAAGTTCCCTTCAGAAATATTCATGATTGAACAATTGCACGGGATACATGAAAAATTTATGGAATGCTTTTCAAGGATTCACACAGCCATGTAAATGTCTAATGGTCATACGGATTTTTTTTGTATGCCGAGAATTGTTAAATGGTCAGTGTTTTGTTTGGAATAAAACGTGCAGCCGCATTTTTTAGACACTGCAACTTTCCTTCGCGTTTATATAAAATTATGTTTCTAAAAGTTGAGAACTGTTTCGCAGTTTTAATTTCAAATAAAATAACCCAGGCTACTAGTTATGAACAGAGGTTATTATAATAATAGACCGTGGAGTTAACAAAAAAAACTTGTTTCATGGCGAGCTCATATAAACAATTCATAAATTTATGCATTTGTGTCTGACGAACACTGCAATTGTAAACTTGAGTCGAGAGCAGTTTCTGGCTTCGGCCATATTCGTTATTTTCGTTATTATTTGAAATAAAAATGAGAACAGTTAACCAAACTTACGACTACAAATAGTGTGACATGTTTGAACAGTAATTTATAAATTCCCGTTATATTAAGAGAATGAAAAATATTCCTCATACTTAAAAGGAGTTAAAAATTCTCTGGTTACTTTAAGTAAGTCAAAATATGCACAATGAGGGAGTGACGGATAATATAGGTGCCTTAAGAGGATGAAAAATATTTCTGCTTGCCTTGGTAAAATTATGGATATAAAATAGTCCTCATTCTTTAAGTATTTCGGTACATTATTCTGAAACTCATTCTTATAAATTGAGTCTCAGTTTTTCCTTTTTTATTGAGGAACACATTACATTTTACCTCGCCCACAAGTTTTTGTTTTCACCGAGCCTTAATACAAGCAGATTTAAATCTTGTACGTAACTTATACGCAGCTAAAGAAACCTATTTTATGAATATGTAACACTAAAGAGTTAAAAATGAGGAGTTTTGTGGAGTCTCTTATGTCGAAATTCTGCAAAAAACTATGAATTCATAGATGTAAGAGGCGAAAACAAAAGTTCGTTAACAAGGTGTGTTCAGAACTTAGTCAAGTCGGCTTTTGGGATTTTTTCCTTGACCAGTGACCATATTCCACTACTATTTACTAAACTTCAGCACTATCCAGTAAAAAAAGTAGGGTATCGTGTTCTACCCTGATTTTATCCTTTATTTTCTTGGGATGTAATACGATATGAATGGAAACTCATCACTAGAATTGAAATGACTTTAAGAATTTCTTTCGAAACATTATATAAAATTTTATTTGATCACTTTTGGGGTCAGTATGTTAAAAATTGGCCGCAGAAGGCTTAACTGTTAACGCATCCGTGCTCACATTTTTACGGACAGCGAGTTTGGACAAGTTCCGGAATGTCACCTCCCATGTGACTGCTACCGCAGTGACAAAATATTGTAACGTAAGAGGTGACGTACGTTCGTCAAGTATTAAATAGTGCGCAAAGTCTATCTTTCTTCCTTCTGGTTGCCAAAGATCCCCCTCCCCCCCTAATTTCTCTACCTTGTCTGTCCTGATGACTTGGTTCCATTACAAATTTTGCTGCTCCCCTCTTTAATTTTTCAAGAGTGTATGGGGCGAACCAGAGATTTATCAGCTCAGTAAGTTCATTTTGTTTGCTCCTCCCCTTGTTTAAGTTTGTTGTTGTGCATGTTCAGAATGTGACGTAGTCGTGTTCGAGAACCCCCGGTTATTATTTTCGGAGGGAAAGAACAGCGTCTGGACTGTTTCCGGTCGACCGGAGGGATCCAACCTCCGTCAGTGGATATGACTGACATACCAGCCTCACTCGCTTCCAACTTCGGCTGAGTGTTGTCAGTTCCGATTAAAAGGTGCATGGCCAATCTGTACGATCACGGTCAGCGTTGGTTTGAACAGAGACGTCCTGTCAGTTGGAGTCGCGGGACGGGGAAGCCGTATGGTAAAACTATCCCCACGCTTGTCAGCGAGCCAGCGTCTTAATTGAGCGCCTTACGTAATCCATTCAATTCCCTAGTCAGGCCTCAGATTTGGAACCCGGCCGGCTCAAATTAGATGTTCACAAGCAAGAGTCAAAGTTCTCGTAATCGAGCCATCTTAGCGTCACGCCCGACCACGCTCTCCAAACCGCGGAGAATTGCGTGATGCCGTGTTGGTTAATGTAATAACAGCTGGCGTGGGCTGCTTTATTATAACACCACTAAAATTAGACGAGAGTTCTGTCGGGGTTAAGCCCACTAACAGGGATGATTATAAAGGCTTGACGTGTAAAAGAATAAACACGTCGATTTGAATAACACAAAAAGAATACCGAGAAAAGCAGACCTTTCATTTTTCGAAACGACAGAAACAGTTCGTATTCAAGCTATAATTATCCAGAGCTTTTGGCCGAGAATCTTATCTTGTGGCACCAACTCGTCAGAGAGGTGGCTGCCCGAAAACTCTTCTTTCCACACTAAAAGAAAATTTCAAATGAAGCTCTATCATGCAACAAGAACCTAGCAAACCTCATGGTTTCGTCCAAATATTAAATTGAACGCTCGTTTTATCAGCCTCTAAAATACCGATTATCGTATCAAAAAATTAACTTAATTAGAACTACATATTAATGTCCTCGTATTAATTACCCAGCCCATAGATTATACAGCTTACTGTTTAAAATGTACATCAGCTATTGGAGATTAATTTCCAAAAATGAATTTAAATATAGATTACTATTCAAATATTTCCGCGTCAATTATTTTGTGATAATTTAATGAGGTTTTGTAATTTTAATAATTTGCTTGACCAGGTGATTATTGTAATGGTATTCTCATCATTCCAATATTTTATGCCTTGTTGGTTTTATCCGCGTCAGCTTAGTTTTATTACATTAATTAAAGCGTTTTGTTAATTTAAGATTTTTGCTTTGTGTGAACCAAGTTGTGCCTGAAAAAATTAATTACTGTCGTGATATTAGGCGTTCTGCTTGTAATGCTTTTCAAATGGGAGTTGGTTTGACCTTGTAGCTATGCCTTATTCTATCCAATCTAATTCTTATGAAGTCTACATAAATTATTGTCCACACAGCTGAAGTAAGAGTTCAAAGTACAAAAGAGATAAAAACATAAATACCACAAAACGTTTCTGTTGGCCTTGTAGTTTTACGAACTCAATAGCAATGTTTAAACGTAAAGATAGTATTTTGGCTGCTTCGTCTTGTAGTTCGTGTATTTCTCTGCTCTCATTCTCATTCATTGAACACCTCCCATTTGAAAAGAAATTATAGTCGTTTATTTTTCTGTTAGCTTTTTTTACTTTCATATCAATTCCTCGGCTTCTTATTCTCTCGACAATCCTCCGTTTCAACTCTAGTTTTATATTGGCTGTTAAAGCAGTGTATGTTATTGAGATGTGAAGGTACCGCTTACACTTTTCCGGCTTCATATCTACGAAACTGACAGACTATATTTCAACACAATTATCTGTTGTGTGCGTTGAGATTAGCTTGAAACCAAAAAAAGTGACCATTCGAAATTAGTAGTAATGTTGCAGTAATTCCAAGAAATCGTATATTTCTTTCATGAAAGTATCACTTAATACTATTTGCTTCAATCTTCCATGTCCGAGTTGTGTAATTTAATGAGAGGAATTCTTACTACAGTTTAACCATATTTTCCCTTTTTATTTCTCTTAGAATACTTTAACCATTATTTTTTATTTTATAAAACAAAATGTAGCTTACGTCCAATAACACACAAATTACTTTTGATAATTCAGATAAAAATATATTTTAACAATTTTGATCACAAATAATTAGTCGTTTTTAATATTGATAGCTTGAAAAGAAATTCTTTTATATAATCCGTAATATAAAAACGATATATGAAAATCCTCCACAGTCAAAACCTGAAAAGGTTCAGATATGTAACGAACCTTTGTTATTTTAAACTGTATTCTTATAAATAAACTATTTTACTTTTCTTAAATAACATTTTCTTTTTATACGACAGTAAAAAAGAACAGACGTTCATTATTTTTCTCTGTACTTTTTTCTTACGTAGAGATTTCATAGCTGCGCCTTGTTCAGTCATATTTTTCCATATTAACGTTACGAACTATTTACAAAATAATTGTATTTTTTTTCGATCTAGATTTTACTGGTTGTTGTATGCGTTTCTGAATCTTTTGTAATTGTCCGGGATATTTATGATATTATAAACCAATGTCAAGTTAATTAAAAACGTTCTAGCAAATAAATATGCCCGTTAATTGCAATTGTGTGTACATTTCTGCATATGAATTTTTAAAAACTTAATTGTACATGGGATTGTGAAATTGACAAAAGTGCAAAATTGTGAGGACTGTTGAAATCTTGCTAAAATTGTTTGTTATAAGTAAGTTTTTATCTATTCCTGGTATATTGGACAAACTAAACGGTCATTATAAAACCCTTATCACCAGAAGGTATATCAAAATTCTCATTGGTAAACAGTCTTCTCGGAATACGCGATTATTTTAGATGTTGACACAAAGAATAGTAAGTCGGTTGCTCGGCGATGCCCGGATGCCTTAGAACACGCTATAACACGCAGTTATAGCCCGGGGGCCATAGTCAGTCGCTCATTAGACGACTTGCGTCTTGTTTCTGCCGGATCCTCCATTTATAAAGGTCATCGTGAAGTGCATCGTAAGAGAATCTGTTAAATTAACATAGTTAGGTTTAATGGAAGCAAAGATTGATATTTATTTCGATGGTCAAGAAGTACTTAATGTAGTAGCCATGCGTCTTCTTCAGTACCTTTAACCACCTTAAGCCAAACAATAAATATTAATTATGATTCTTATTATTCACAGTACTTTGGATCGATTGAGAGATTAAAGTTTTCCATAAGAACAATTATGTTATATTAATTAACGTTTATTATTTAGGTTAAAGTGCTCGAGTACTTCGAAGTAGTTGTTTAATGCTTCTCTTGTAAATGGTAAGTTGTAGATTTCTATAAATTATAACATAATCGATTGTTGTAATTGCTGCAATGTTGTACTGATTGACCAAGGTCGTCGAAATTTAGCTGCAGATTCCTGTGAAGTGCATCGTAAGAGGCGAAACGCCGCGCCCACTTTGAACCGGTTCTTTTGGCTTGCTAATAATAAAGACACGTGTCTTTAGGGTTTGCGTGAGGAATGGACGGCAACACCTGTTGCCAAGCTGTTGCTGGTGCCGCTGTTGCTGCTGTCGATACAGGCGGCGTATTTCTCTCGGACTGATTGGATTTCTCGCAAGAACGAGGAACGCCAAAGGCCATTAGGCGGCCAAGCCCTGGCAACAGGTGGGACTCCCCATTCGTCAATGAGATAAACGCGATGGTCTCATCGACCGGCAGCAATGGCAGCCGCTCGGGAACACGATGATTCTAAAAAAAAATATTAGGCAGTTAAAATTCACCGAAACTTGTGGTGGCAGTTTCTCCAGACAGTACCTTCGATGATTCTGAGTCCACTGGACAACTCCGTCGTGAACTTCATTAAGTTGATCCGCTCCGAAAGTTGTAATACCCTAGTATGCGTAAGGTCAACCACAAGTCTTCCTTATAACAGCCTTGTTATGATGGATGATGATATAGCCACTGAAGCCTCATGCCAAAACAAACACAGGGACAAAATAAAAATTCCGTAGCCAAATAATATTATGAACATACTAGACCTCGATTATTAATCGTCAAGATTCAAGAAATGCTATTTACGTGAAGTTCTCTTCTCGTATTCCAAAAACTCATTCCGTGACACTTGTTTTCCATCTTTTTTTTAAAAAAATTGTTTTTACAATCGCACCAATAACGAGGTCACTAGCGACTTGCTATCTCATTGTACTTTTCTCTGTCGGGTATACTCAGCCAGGGTACTTGAAAACGCTAACACCCAGGCAGGCCATTGCTAGAAATTGAACCCGAGACCTCTGTGATGCGAGCCATTAGACCACAGAGGCGGCCTTTTCCGTTTCATATTGGCTGTCTATATTATTAGCCCAGGCCTAGGTGACATCTTCCATAAAATTAAAATATTAATGGCTAATTAAGCTATTAAAATAATATTAAACGATTTCTTTAAAGATTAATAATTAATTTTGGTCATTGACTTGTTCAAATAGCTCTAAATCATGTTCATTATACTTCAATTTATCATTTTGTAGGCAATTGTAAAATTTGGGAGTAGTTTTCAACGTTTTTCAATTTAATATATTTCTGGAAATTAAAAAATAATATTGTAACATATGCAATGGTCACAGTGTCTGGATTAAGTGTTGTGTATTTTTAAGTCAATTATATATTTAAATTAATCTGATATTTATAAATATAACAAATAAACAGCAGAAGTGCCCAGAAGGTATTATTCAACAAATGAGATACTGCACAATGTTCAGATTCAAAGTTCTTCTGGTATCGAATAATACAAATAATTAACAAAACCTTAAAAATTTTAATTGACAGGAATTTAGTTAAAACAAATTATTTTGTTTGGATTTAATTCAGTTAAAATATATTTTTTAATTGGATTATTTTAAATAAAACTGATTAATCCGACTTAATATTGTAGATAAAATACAAAGAATGGTCAGAAGTCAGAAATAGAATAATTTAATTTGAATTATTACTTTTCGTACTCGGCTCTCGAGACCTCATCAGCTCATTCATTAAAATCTCATAAAAATTTCGTGTTGTCGACGCAACATTCGGGGCCGAGTTATTCAAAACTCAATTTATGTTTTAACGTAATTTTTGTCACATAAGAACAATTAGCGACTGTATAAAACTTAAATAACATAAAGATTCGTGTAACAGACATAATAAAAGTTTGATCAAAATGAAAATTTAGAAGAAACTGAACTGGAAACGATGGAACGTATCTAATTTGTTGAGTAATATAGTTTTTCCTGACCTATTTATTTTGATGTTTAATATTTTTATGACTTAATTGTTCATATAAATTGTATTAATTTATTAAAGAATCCCAATGAATTGAAAATTTCTGTTTTATAAATTTAATAATTAATAACAAAATGATCAGTTTAGGATATTTGTGTCTGTTAAGTTGTTAGTTTAATTATAGAGAATTTATTTATATTCAGACGGTGTACTCAGAAAATATTTGAACACTTAAAACAGTAAGTTTCCTCTGACTTTGTAGAACTAATCATTGTGTAACTTAACGAAAAAAGTTCGTAACTCTTTAGTAAACTCGAAGAGTTCTGAAAAGTCGGGGGAAATTGTGTTTGACTAAGTGTTTAAAAATTTTACTGTTGATAGTCTGCATATGACCAACTGCTCAGTAATCAAATAATTTATACCTTATCACACGACGGCCATGAGCGTAATGAAGAAATCACAAATTTCTGGATGAAACGTTGTTTGCTTTATTACATATTAAATGAAAACATTTAATAAATTGAAGTTTATTCAAAAAATAATTTTTTTATTGCTTATTATTTTGGTTACATTTTCTTTGTAGCATGTTATTGGAACAGTCGGCCAATAATCTATGCCAGTGTCCTCGCCTACAAATAGACAAGGAGTGAGATGTTTACAAAATGGTTTATTGCCCAGTCTCTGCCCAAGACAGCTATTGACGTCAACGGCTATGGTTTCTCATAAGAAACATCGTGTGTCAATGCATAACGACTTGTAACAATCTTGTGTAGAAAGCGTTCCTGTGTCTTACAGTCTCATAAATTCCCCTTGAAACGTGAATGTCAGTTAATCTTTGCTGCGTCAAATTAATTCACTAGTACGCAAACCTTATTGCCGTTTGATCACCACGAGTCTTAGTATCTCTGTGCGTTGGAAGAATATTCCAAGCTGGTTGTATTACGCGTAAACTTCTTTCGAAATAATAAAACCCACAGGATCTAGCGCCGTTTGCCGAGATGAAGGCACGAGTTACTGCAAGCACCTCTTCTCTATGTAAATATCAGCTGTTTGTAAGTTTGCACTGCGGTTAAAGAAGCAGGACGACAAAGAAAAGGATTTCGTCAGAGATGAGTAAGTTTTAACACCTGGGTGAGGTTGGGAGTGGCCTACATTCTTTCGAAACAACACGAAACCAGCGCGGCATTGTGAGAATCGTCACAACCATAATTCTTGTGATCCGAGCCAATTATTTTTCTTTTATCTAACATAACTTGATAACAATTCCGTGGAAATTCCGTTATCAATTCGTAATCTGTACTTTTTCTGTAACTTTACTCATATTCTAAAATATAAATATTTTACAAAAAGGACCTGGTGCATTTCGCAGGGGTTCACCTTTGTGAATGCCTCGTACTCTGTTTTATTTTTCAAGGTTCTCACATGCAGAGGCACCTTCATCTCTTTTAGGAGGTGTATGTACTGGGGATCGAAGACCTTGGCCATTCGGTGAGAGTTGTCCGCTGATTCTGTTTGATTAGTAGTCCACTTCCTCCTAAAACTGGTGGAGACACGGAGAAAGGAATGCTGCGACCTCACAGCAAACTCTTCTTCCGTCATTCCCTTTCTAGGGATTTCTTTGCATCTCGTTTAAGGTATGATCATTAAACTATAGCTCTGGGAGCCGTAGTCAATCCTTCGTCACTATTCTTAACCTTCCACATCCCCTCTTTTCAATTCCCTTCCTACTATTAAAGAGGAGTAGCCTGTCCCCCCCCCCCTAAAAATTTACTGTCCTAGGTTAGTATTGAAATATATATACATCACATAACCTTTCTGCAATCATTGTTGTTTACCTCAGGTGTAGGAAGTAAAATTAGTGTACGAGAATTGGCAAACACGCTTCGCAATTCATGCGACGTTAACAAAAAGCAAGGACATTAACATTAAAGTGAAGGGATCACAGTTTCAACGTATCAGTTGATGCATTAATTGCAGTGCTGTAATTCTATAATAGAACGTGGTGGCAACATTTTAATATTGCGTTTTGTCATAAAAATAAAACTGTTTGGAGACGACGTTGTTTATCAATTGGTAGTTTGGTAATGGATATATGTTCTCTGATGCTGGTAATTAATGGCCTTTCCTTTTGTCCTATGTAGCAGGAATTACAATCAGAGTTAGATTTTGTAAACAACACAGTCAAATGTATCGTAGTAATTGATCATAAAGGAAAGGGTTATTAGTAGATTTGTCAATGGTGGTTGTTCGATAGTCTTTGAAGATTTGGACTAAATTGTGATGTAAAGACTTGTTTGAGGGAGAACAATAAATTTTTTTGGAGAAAAATAGGGTATTTTATTTTATTCAATCTAATATTAATATATTTGTTGGTGAGCTTTTAGGGTTCAAGCATCAGGCAGTAATGTTGGTGGAACTTGAAGTCTGTAAATAATATAGCCCTGTCCAAAATATTGTAACCTTCTTTTCGTTAAATTAACATACGTCCTGAGTATATAGTTCTATTTTTTGTTTTTATGTGACTAATCAAATTATATGTATTGAGCGGAAATTGAGACATGTCTTCGGTTGGAGAGAAAAAAGATCGAGACGCGACTGTTTCTTAATAAAGAACTCATAAGAATCTCTTGTTACACCTTTCTGAGGGTTACGTCCCTTGAATTGTACAGCGTCTTTTGTAAAACCCCATACTAATTTTACTTCTACACGTGAAGAAAGCGGCAAGGATTCCTGTTTTCCACAATTTTTGTATTTCTTAATTTTTTTGTTTATATTTATAGTTACTGAAACAGCCCTAAATTAAGTACTGGCGTAGATTCAGGAAGAAAATCATATAGCGGCAAATTTTTCGGTAATATTAATTCAAAAATAATCTCATAAAATTATGTGGTCACATACACGTAATTCAAAAATTGCCTTGAGATTATTAAACAATTTCCGTGTGTTCGTAATTCTTGTCCTCCTAAACGGCTTGAATGAATTTGATGACCTGGATGGTTCTTAGCTATAGATGGACCTGGTAGGTGACCCTGTAGTCGAGATCTGCATTTAAAAAATATATATTTTTGGATTTCTGACAGTCTCAAATTTTTACTCTGGCATTTGACTTAACGCATCAAGTTCATTACGGCGTGAATACTGAGTGAATTATTTTATCGATTTATTAGACATTGTACAAATGTAGTGTATTTGAAATAATATTTTGTGCAAATGTGAAGGGTGCGTTGTTTCAATTACGATTTATGCTCATCCGAGGCATTGCATCTAACCTCCCAAAGGACACATTATATTTTCAGCGTTCATTTGTGGGATTTCGATGATAGAGGGCGTGAAAAGTTAATTTTTTAAAAACTGTGACGATCTCTGTTGGTTTAATCACGTGTTGGCAAAGAGTTTACTATCGAATTATTTACTGCAGCGGGCTAATATACTGTAAATATATAGCGGGCAACGCCGGGAACCCAGATAGTTATAATATAAATGTTTATGGCCACGTAAGACAAAATAAAAAGTTTAAGAAACATTACAAATTCTTAGTAAATATTTGTTAGAAGTTTCGTCTTCTATTTAATTCCAGTAGAAGCCCTTATTTTATCAGGACACATTCATTGGCGTGGAGCCCAGATGTCTCCTGATTAATTAATACTTGATGAATGCTAATGAAAGAACAAAACGTAGTGTGTATCTAACAAAATTGTAAAAAGAATTTTTTTAAAGTTTTAATTCTGATTTATTTGGCTATTAATCTTTGTATGATATGTTTCAGTAATTTACAGTTTAGTTTAGCATGTTGTTGAAAATAATTTTAACTATTGTAAACATACATTACGCTTTACATTATTACAGTTTTACAGACTGAGTGAACTTATAGTTTTTTATTATTTAATACTATGTTTTTTAATGATCATTTATAGATCAAGTTGCTCCATAACAAATATTCCATGCTTAATTATAAAGGAACCTGTGCCGTTGTCACTATTGTTAGGTGGTCGTTGTGGTTCCTGATGTATGGATACGATTGAGAGTGATGTTACTGAACAGTCGGTCTACGGTTTGCCTTTGTAGAGAATTGGAACGGAAATGCAGTAAAAGCAGCCCATTCATGTCTCGGAACGTTTGGTCTGCACAATCTGAACTACCAAGTTGTGGAAGCCAGCTTTGCCTCTGTTTGGCGTATAATTAGCCACCGATGCTATTCCTCCTCCAAAAACAGAATCAAACGCTAAAAGAAATCAGATCGCTATCATAAAAAATATGTAATGTGCTCATGTAACCGAAATAACATAACGTCAGTTTATTTTGCTACACTCAATTGCATAAATAATTAAACGAAATTAAATTCTATTTTTTTCCCTTTTGCAATCCAGTCGTGTAGGTTGTTGCATTTTACAGAAAATTTTCTACTTTGTTTTTATAATTACCAAAGCTACGGAAATATTATGATATTAGGGATAATCTATTGAAATATCTATGTTAAGTGCCTTGAAACGCCCGACTAGAGTCTGGTGAAAAGTTCATATATAAAAAAATGTTCATTAACATCGACCAATGCCTAATTGAATGCCTGAGCGTTTACTTTACGGAAACTAAATTAAAACATGGTGACGACATACTAAAAATAAACGCATGTAATTAAACAATAATATTTACTTTAATATGAACGTTAACAAACAAACAAAAAGGGAGCAGTAGAGTTGCTTTCGGTTTTTACGTTTCGTCTTATATTGTATTCTGGAAACATCATGAGTAAGAGCAAGTCAAAAATATGAACGGGTGAGGCGGAAAAAAGAAAGAACTGACACGTGCAACTAAACTTTGTGAGAATGTTGAAATGGAATTAGTCAATTTTAATTTATTGTTTAAGGGTCGTAGGAGCAATATATGCTACCAGGAGAACATATAGTTTTCAAATGTTTAGATTTTTAGATTTATTGTTGTTTCCATTAATCCTCGATTGGGGAAATAGGATTAAAATTGAACAAAATAAAGTACATAATTAAAACACAAATAATCTTAAATTAAATTAATAAAAGAAAATGTATATAGACAAAAGTCAATATAAACACAACACGGACACACGATGTCACACACACACTGGGAAACACAAACAACCACACACTGAGGAACACGCAATGGAGTTTTAACTACTTTGAGCTCTGCGACCAGAAACTGTCCTTCCGTCGTAGGCCGAGGAAGTAAAAAATTAATCTCTTGACGTTAAAATAATAATAATAATCCACAAGTCTATACAATACAGTGAGTTTAATAAAGAATCATACCATTTGACATGTATTTTGAAAAATGATGAATTTATAAAATTAATTTTGTGATGTCTTCATGAACTACAGTTGTTGTTGGCTCTGAGAGCGAGATCGGCTTGGAACTTGGAATTGTCTGTTCTCTGTTTGCCAGAAGAACTGATATTAAATTCTTCTATTTCCGACTTTTCGACATTCATTATATTTATTTATATTATATGTGTAACTGTAGAATGCTTTCTAACAATGTAAAGGTACTTATCGTCCGATATATAAACAGCCTCAAGGATACAATGCGCCACTTTTAATCGTCCAAAACGCAACGTTTGCGGATGCGCCACGGTTTTGGCCACCTTTGATGATATCAGATATTGTTCTGCGGTTTGACCATTGTTGCTGGAAGTGAATGCACATTAGTCGAGCCTTACGATCGAGAAAAAAAAGTTCATGTGGGCCTTGGAGGCCAGTGATGTAAGATTGGATCATTTTGTCCAGTGCAGCGAGGAAACCTATCATTTAAAAACTCTCACACGTACAATCTCGAGGTTTTTCAACAGAGCGTTGTTCCATCACATCAGGTTATAAGCTGAATAGTTATGAATTTTTGAAATTGGATGATAACTTTGAGTTTTTTTGTCAGTGTTTTATTATTTTTTTCTGGCGCTTTAATTTCATAAATAACAACAATAGCCCACAACAGCCTCTACGGTCTACGTAATATGTCCTTCTCAGGTTCGTATTTATGACAGATAACTGTGTTGATATTCAGTATAATAATGCACTGCTCTGAGGTTCTTTCATTTCCACTTACGAGTCTTGTTTATAAACTAGTATTATCTTTATTTTTTGCACGAAAACCTTGCAGTGCGATGATATTTATCTATATCTAAAATTTAAAATAGGCAAGCAGGAGTATTTTTCTAACACTCAATCGCCGTAGGTCGGTGTGATTTTTCTGAACATGCTAACCATACCTTGGTCAAAAATCTCAATTATAATGCATTAATAATTATAGAATGTGTTGCCAACCTTTGATTGGTAGTTACAAAACTACCATGGACCTACGCAAGACATTTTGTGTATTGTATTTGATTCTTGCTCACGTGTGACGAAATTTTATAGCAGGCCATTTAATGTTACAGCACTGAAAAGGAAAATCGAGTCTGTAGGAAGGAATACTTTGGCTTTTGGTGATCTCATGGAAATAATATTTAATAGGCAAACAAGTTTACTTCTTATGTAACCGTGCGCTTAAGAAAGTTCAATAACATTGAATAGCACGTTATTCGAACGATTATTGTACAATAAAAAACGATGAGACGATATTTGTCGACAGCTCACTATAGTTGACACACACACAGAAAAATCCTGATATTTCTAATGGCGGCAACTAGGAAACGGTATCTGGTGTCCCTCCGAACGATTTATCTCTCTTTCGTTTTTTCGTCTTTCACTTTGTCACCAGGTTTGCTGCACCAAATTTACGAAAGTCTGTAATTCCTCAGACTTATAGACTGTTATTTAGACATACGAACTTTAAAATATGAATGTTGTACCTACTTTATTTATCCCAGCAGGATTCCTTGAAAATATGAAGAAAAAAAATAAGGCCCAAATTTTTTTTGTCAACTTTAAGGGGCCATGTTGGCCACAGATAATATATTTGTAACTTTTTCTCTATCTCTGCATCAGGTTCACATTAAAAACGAATTTTGAGGCTCTATTCTCTAATAAAGCTCAAAAGTGGCATTTTTGAGACGACGTTGACTCTGACCTACGAAAAAGCCCATATCTCAGAAATATATATTTAGAACTGAAATTTTACAGATGTCCATCTAAGGCATCAAAATGTAAAAATTTCGTCAAAAACTGTAATAATTGCGCTGGGACCCCTAGGCAACTTGATGATTTCGATACGTGTTGATCAAGAGATCAGTATGAAATTCATTCCGTGCAATTATTCATTTAACATATAATTTGATGGATCACATTTTCATTTGACGAACCGAACCACTCGTAATTATGATAATTATGTATTGGGAAAATATAGATTCGTCGAAAACCGAACCTATTTATTGTGAAGCACATAGCATGGAATTCTGATGTTCCTCTTGTATGCACATGCTAAATGTTCTATAAATTACGGACTGTGAAGCGTTACTTGCGAATTCCACCGTCTGGAGGAGGAATGGCAGCTTTGGAGATCACGAAGTCGTCGCTTTGCATTCACGTCTTGATTCATTTCCATTGTTGGCTTAAATGTTTAGGAGGGACTTTGGGATGATAATGTCTTTGTTGCGCAGGCTTGGAAGGCCATGGAGTTTCAAGGTCACGATACCAGACTCCACAAAGGCAAGTTCATGTCTGCTTTCAAGGACACGCCGCACTACAACCTGGTACACTTCACCTGAATAACATTGAACATGTCGATAACGTTTTAGTCGCAATGAAATAACTAAATTGGTATATTAGTCACATTAAAAATGATGATCATGTAAAAGTATGTATACAAAATGGACACACAACCTTTCGTCCCTTCTTTGGGATTTCATCAGGTGATACACAGGCTTCAATGGAAAAAGGGAGTCCAATTTATTAAATCAATAGAATATAAAATTTTCAAATTAATAGCCGGCTTTTGAACTTTTGTTTTCATTATATCATATTACAATAAATTACGGTGATTCATGCATTTGAAATTCAATTCATAGTTGAATTCGCAAATAAATTAGTAAATTGTAAACTACACCTAGAATTTGTATTAAATTGTAACAGGTGTAACATTGTTCCAAATCATATAAATAAAAGTGAAACATTTTTCATTTGGAACTTGTCAATTGAATTTATTACATATATAATCCTTTTTTGATTGAGATATATGTACCACTGAATAAAGTCCCTAAATACGACTATTTTCATTCCTTTCTGTATAAGAAATTCAAATTAAAGTTGCAAATCAAACATTTTTCACGTTTTAGGTTTAACTTGCATTAACGATCGTCCATGAATTTTAAAAATATTTCAAAAACTAAACGAGGAAACAGCCATAGTCAGAATTTAATTTGTGTCAATGTGTGGTGATGACTAACTTGTCATGAATTTTTGTAACCATACATTATTATATTATTATTTAAATGATTAACCAACTGTAAAGAATTGTTGGCAGTAAAATTATTGTCGTTATTAAGACCTTTGAAAATATTATGCACAAATAAATTAATATTAAAATCAATTAACGTCTGATCTATTGTTTTCTTAAATTGGATCTGAGAACTTACAACATTAAACGTCTGTGATTGAACTATATAAATTACAAAAATGATTTTGTCAAAATACATACAAAAATTAGTGTTTTAAAAATGCCACCTTACATGCTTTTGTTGAAGTCCAATCTATTTAGAGATTTAATTTTTGTGCCTAATGAACGTTGGCTGGAAACGTAAAACGTAATGAGCTCCCAACGTTGGGTGGAATCGTAATGCATTTTGTTTATTTTTCCTGTGATATAATTTTCTCATTTAATTGTATCCAATGAAAATTATTCTGAATTTATTGGCGGATGAATCTTTATAATTACGAACCCTTGCTTGCTCTGCTTTTGCGAACGAGTACACTGATTTACCGTTGACTACTTTGCAATTTTTCTATGACTGGCAAACGGTTGTCCGTTATGAATGAAATATTTCCACTGTCTGTTGAGTCAACAGTGTCGTATTTGGAGAATTTTCGCAGATGTTTGATCCTGAGAGATGATTTGGTTCCTGTGGCGTTTCGCACGGCTTGCTTTTGTCGGGTGTTCACTGTGGCAACTGCTGCTCAAGGTCTCAATTAGACGTTTTAAAAGTTGCTTCCCTTTAAATTCTAGGCACATCGCCAGCTCTGTAACGACTCCAATTCGTCTGTACTCTCCGAAGAGAGGGCACGTCGGCTTCTTCTCACAACTGGATCCTCGTCCAGGGGTTTGCAAACGATTTAACAACACTTTTCCTCGTAATTAATAACGAAGGACTGAAATAACGAACGTATTAAGGTCCCCCGCAGTTCCCGGAGGATGTCGAGTACATTCGAACCGAGGACCTCGTTCCTGTTGGGTATTTATAGAATCCTACAAGCAAAAATAGCCGAGCTCCGCTGGAGTTACGTTGTTGGTAAACAGTTGTTCGGCACGATTTCAACCTTGCTGATTTGGGTCAGGCAGCTCAAGTCGTGTCAAATATCCAATTCGCGAAATTTAAATTTTCCAACGGGTGCCCTAAATAAATTTAAACGTATTGATGCTGTAGATGCGAGCTTGTATTTTTTCTGATCTTATGAATAATTTCTTAAAGCAATAGCCTGTGCCCGAGACCGGAGAAACATTTCTTCTTTGTCCGTCCGTTATATATTATTTGCTACCCAGGCTTCAGAGTTGAAAATAATTGATTCATTTAAGGGCATAAACCACAAAAAAGTCCACAGTTTTTATAAAAAGAACGAACAGGTTTATTGCATCAATATTTTTAAAAACTTTAATGTTACAATGGATGTCATTTACCGTTTATCTGAAGAACTTGAAAACCACCCTTCGTATAATATGTGAGCACTGAAATTTCTTGGGATTGTTGGTTTATGCGAGGTTCATTGCATCCACAAAAACTGGTGTTTGGTTTAGGTGAGACGTGGCCGAACCGTGGTGCTTTAAATTGTTAGAAAGCATTGTACAGTTCGACTTTTAAGTTATTAATAAGTACAGTGAATGTCCAAAAGTTAAAAATAGAATAATTTAATAACAGTTCTTCTGGCTAACAGTTCCCAGTTCCAAGCCGATCACGCTCTCAGTGCAAACAACTGAAGTCCAGAGTTATCTTCATAAAACGATCTTCATGAAGCCATCAACCTCTCGTACATTCTTGAGTTTTGTAAATTGGCGCTTCATTAAACTGGCGTAAATTAATTATTTAATTTCGTCAAAGTTATTCCTTTTCGTCCCCTAAGCTAAGCAGATTCTGTCCTCATACCTATTTATCAACTCCTAGCCATTAACACAAGACGATATAAAAGTGCTTAGGCGTGTGGCGTATCTGAAAAATTGGCGCTTAGTTTGCGAAAAGTTGGCTACCCCTGGTTTAGGTGAATAGAGTCCTGAGTCCTATATGATTACAACAACCAATGACGCCGAACTTCACTCTCGATCCTCTTAAGATAAGGGATTGGGAAGGTGGAAGATGAAATAATTTGTTACCGCAAATTTTTTGTTGAGTATTTGGATTCTGCAGAAGAAAATCCTTGCTTAGTCAGTTTTCTGCTCCCTATATTTGATTTTGATGCCGTCATCACCTATGCCATGGTACGCAGACTTTATAATCGATGGTTTATGAATTCTGGTCTGAAAATCCATTAAATAGAGGTCTAAATCGTGCTTTACACCATCTAGTTTTTAGCGGTACCCACCGTAGCGCTCTTACCTTTTCATCAGCATGTTTGCAAATAATTCTGCAGCTTTGTCCTGAATTTTTTTCAATGCAGTCTATATGTGATTATGTGTACTGCTTTAGGAATTAAAAAAATAACCTGAATTTAATTATTACATTTTCCTTGTTTAACCTTGTCGTGTATTGAAGGTTAGCCTAAGTTCAGTATTAGTCTCATTTTGCACAGAACGTTCCTCAACTTTCGTTCCTCCCTTCGTAGTTTGAGAAAGAAATAAAGAGAAATGCCTACTTAAATTACACAATTTACCATTTGTTAGCCTTCCCACGGTCAACATTATATATTGGCGCATTTAAGTTGTAATAGTCCATGTTTCTGTGATATCGGCGTAAGAAGTTATTTAGCTACGGACTATTAGAGCTGAAAATGACGCATGGAGGCCATTTATTAGCGGAAAGCGCTTTAAGCAGAAGCCCTGTGCGCCCCCTTTATTGTTTTTTATGCAGGGTAATCCATCGTCCTTCCCTAACTGTCATAGGACACAAAACTTACAGCCGAGTGTATAACATTAATAAAATCATTCTCTTCCTGAAACCTTTGAAGACTATCAACCATTTGCGTGGTTGCAGTTTGTGGAACTAAATGAGTTATTGACTGCACGTTTTAAGAATCGCTATCCGTAGCCAAGCTGAATAATTAAGTCGTGCTCGTGAAAATAAATAGTCCTTGTGTATTGAATATTTTTACATGTAGATATGTTCGTATCAGGAGGACAGACGCAATAAATCTTCAATTCATTCTTCATTACTCGATCCTATGGTCGAGTGATGTTGACTATGATAATACTGATGTAAAAAGGCCGTGTAGAGATTTGTACACTTGAAGACGATTGATCATATTTTACGGAAGATTCTTCAAGTACTGGAGAAGAAGGTTTAATTACACATTTTATAACCTATACAATGAACTAGACTATGACAGATGTCAAAACATAGGACTGGAGTGAACGGAACTACGCGCCTATGAAGAGTTAATTATGTTATAAAATAGGCCAAAATATTTGAATAAATAAAATACAATAAACTGGCCAAAAGTCAGAAATGCTTATTTTTGACTTTGTCTAATTTATTATATTTTATTAATTTTTAAAAATAATTAATTTAACTGACTGTACAAAACCTCTAGAGAATAGAAAAATATCATTAAAAAATAAAATAACAGATAAATATCAAAAGGTAAGATAATTATTTTTTTCATCCCTGGTACCTAAATACTGCTCAGAATTAGTGCTAACTTTATTGTGAAACATTTCGGAAACTAATACGTATTTGCTGTCTTTACCTAAAATCTCAGACAAAATTAGGATTGGTGTCCGAAGTGACACAATTTTTCATATGGAAGCTCAATGTTAGGATCTGCGTTTCCTAATTCTGGTAATGATGGCTCTTATGGTTTATTATATGCATGAAAAACTGTCATTGCATTTTAATTGGTATACTTCATTGTAAATTCACATCTCGTCATTCGGAAGGGCATGAGAATAGTATACAATAGCCCAGCTTACCTCATGCAGGTTTTCTAGGTGTTTCTCTGCATCTCTTTTAGGTGAAACACAGGGTAGGTTCCTTAAACTATAGTCCGGGGGTTCTAGTCAACCCATGGCCACCTTGCTGTACCTTCCACACACCCTTTTTTCAATTTCCTTCCTATGCTATTAAAAGATCACCCTCATGTAGCTTGTTACAAGCCGGTGAGAAAATTAACCCCTTACGAAATATGCGACCGGCACAACAAGGTAACGTCAACTTTCATATCTGTGCGTTGAGTTGCGCTGACTAATGCTTGTGTTTACCTGCCGGAATCCTAAATGAAAACCCCGCTAAAACATATCCACCTATTTTCTTGACCTCGACTATGGTCAGTAAAAAGTCAATAATGGAACCATTTGAGAACGCTTGATGTTTTTTACTACAGTTCACCCTCATCGTTCACTTGGGTGACACTAGGATTTTTCATTTCTTAAAATAATTGTTGTGCTATAATTGGGATATAGATACTTTGCTTTCCACGAGACGGGTTGTATATTCAAGCAGTTAAGTGGAAGCCAATGCACCGGATGTCCTTGTGACGTCATTGCCTTACGTAATGGCTCCTACCTCAAGTGGCAGCGGCCGTATGACTGGCAGCATTATTTTAGGATAATGTTTGTCCTGATGGGGATTAGGCAGGACTACCGATGGCGCAGCAGCCTTTGTCAGAGAGAGGTAATGTAATTACTCACACTTTACGTGCGTGCGCACAAGATAGGGAACCAGCAGAGCACAAAAATTATACGCACTGCGGGACTCACACAATGGAGATACTCAGCTGACAACAACGCAAGTTGCACGCGGCCCCGCCCTGAGGGAAAAAACTATTAATATTGCCAATTAGCTGCTCTCGTCTCATACGATTGGGCCGCGATATAACAGTAGATGAAGAAAACTGCACGTTGTTAGATTGACTTAACCATAATGGAAGACGATCTTTTTAGGACTCTATGAGCTTTACAGGCTGACCAAGGCATTGCACAACTTTTTTTAAAAAAATTATTAGGTCATTTACATATCGTAAGATTTAAACCATTTAACGCCTAAAAATTATAGGTACGACTAACTTTAAAATTATGCATAAACCGTCCTAAACGTTGGGCGACAATCTTTTGATGTTGAAGTGTTTCGTTGCCTTTCTTTTACATTCAAAACGACACAAGTTTACTTTCAGGTATTGAATTTATAATCTATTACGAGAATTCAATCTACGATAACTTGCATAATGGTAACTTCCCCTTGTCGCATGAAAAATTTAGGAAGTATCAGACTTTATCTCTACATTTGCTGATACAATTTGCAACAGTCTAATATCGTGACTAAAGTGTGTAAATAATAGTTTACAGTAATTCGGTCGTACTCGACGTATGAATCACGTCTAGAATTAGCTTTTCGTATAACAATAGTCTATATTGACAATGTACTATCTTTTTGATGAATTACGTTGTCACTGTTTTTAATTGTTCCTGTGTAACATTGAAAAAAATTAAGTTATTAAATGTTCGTAATACCGTTGTAATACGATATTTATCAAACAAGGCAATCAATTTATACTTTGTTTTCCGAAAAATGCAACGCAGTTTTATCAGTTATTCTAATTACACCTGAATTACTTGTAACGATAGGAGTTTAAAGAAAGGATGTGGAAAGCATGGACAAACTCTGAATTGGACAGATAAATATTATAGTCGAAGTCAAGTAGGGGAGGATAAGATAGGCCGGTCATGTACAGAAAATGCCAGAAACTCCTGATGTTAAGAAAGAGTGTTTAGAAAAGCCTGATGGGAGAAGAGGAAGTTCTTGGAAAAAGTTGCTTGATGATTTAGAGGGGGACTGGAAAACAATGGGAGTAAGGAATTGGAAAAGGATAGATATGGAGTGTTTAGAAAAGCCTGATGGGAGAAGAGGAATAGGAAGGTCTTGGAAAAGGTTGCTTGATGATATAGAGGTAGACTGGAAAACAATGGGAGTAACGAATTGGAAAAGGAAAGTTATGGACAGAGATGAATTTAGAGAGGTTAGTAAGAAATAGCGCTGACCAAGAAAAATGAGAATTAGAAATTGCGTGGACGGTCTTAAAAGTCAAATAATGCCGATATTGGTCTCATCCTTTCTAATTAGTATTATGTATCATCTGATAAAGTCTCAAGGTAGCAATGAAACGAAGTATTTTTTAGTTTAATGTAAGAATTTAACTTAATTACCAATTAAATTGAAAAGTTGTATTTTACTGAGTGATATATTGAAGTAGAGTTTGTTTCTGGTTTTGGGATGAGTCTAAGACGGACACGTGGCGTATTTCCGCGGTAATGAAATGTAGGTAGCACGACTGCAGCTTCATTACGATTGCCGGTGCAGGGCGGGGTTTAATGATGCCTGCTTTGTGAGGAGTGCAGTAATTGCACCGCGGCCCATTCACGCAAACAAAGACAATCTCTTCGCATCCCTGTCCTCCACAGCCGGATAGACAAAAGCCGGCCCGAAACTGGCCACCCTAATTTCGTTTCTCTTTGCTTTTTTTCCTTAAATTGTCTTCGCAAATGAAGTATGGATCTCCTATACCCTGTCAGGCTCCAATACGTTCCACGCGCTTACTCGTCGAGAGGAAAATCACTGGAACCCTCATTGTTTTCGTCTAATTTATTTAATTCCTTAGACTTCAGAATACATTTTTAATTTCATTAAGCCTCGCAAAGAGCTGAAGAAACGATTAGGGGAATTAAAAAAGAAGGTAAATTTATTGCAAATGTTTATCATGCTATTAAGTCGATTCAGTAAATAAAATGTAAAAATCCTACACTGGTCGAGGCTTTTAACCTCTTCCTTCCCAAAATCCGAACCGTTTTCGACCATAGTACCATGGTACCGGGCACCAACCATGACAATCCAACATTTACATTTTCGTCTCTTCTTAATTTCAGTTCGTAAGACCTTCACGCATCTGCGTGGCTAAACCTAACTGAGTAGGACCTCTCAGGAGGAGGCAGCTTTGCTGTTTTAATCCGCGGAGCTTCAGGCGCTCTTCGATATCGAGGTGGGGAAAGCGGAAGGGTACGATGCGCTCTGCAACAATCGTAATGGAAATCTTAATTACGTCTCGGGGTCGTAATTACTTTGATGTTGGTCGCTTTATTTAAAACTGCTTGTCACTGAAAGCATCGTCGTCTTTGCCTTTGTCCACGGCGCCATATTTTCTTTCGTCGGAGGAAGAGGGGGAAAAAAGCAGCTCTTCAAAGTATCGCCTGAATGAAGTTGAAGGGGATGGAGGGGCCCTTAATTTCCATAAGATGTTCGATTTTTGGGGTTTTCTTTGACGCGTGGCCGGTAATAACTCCGTTTCGAGCCCGAAACAACTACTTTCCCATTCCACGTCACCAAAGACTTTGTCGACCCACGCAGTAAACACTCTGTTATGTCGTATGAGCTGCTTAGAGAATGTCTTCTTTAGTGTCCATAAACCGAGAGCTCATAACATAGTAGGTAATACAGGAAGCAAATTGCGCCATACAGCACATGCATTACCCGATCGTGAAATCTGAGCCTCAACTTAGCTACTTGAACTCTTGTCTCGGTTACTGTACGCCACAAAGTAGATGGCGAAAACAGAAGTGGACCTAAAAAAATTTCCGCAAGAGTCTGAGATTATGGGGATGTTCGCCCCTCTATGGTGCTTTTCAAATGGGAGCCGCTCCAGCTCATATCCCACTCAACAAACCCTTGCTTCAGCTGCATGGGCAATAACGTTTCAAGAATTTGATTCAATGACCCAAGGAAGAGTTTCAATGTCAATGTCATTTGAGAGCATTTTAAGAGCAAAATTCAAAATGCCGTACGACCATTGTTAATTTCCCTTTCTGCTTGCTTCTGGTTCTTTTATCCTCTTATGCTAATCGCCTGTCTCAATAATTATTTCCTGTTTATCATGGCAAACTAGTGTCGTCCAGTAACATGTAAAACTTGTGAAACCGTGTTTGCAAAGGAACTACACCTTTAGCGCGAACCGTCTGCAACGATGTTCAGGCTTACAGCTGAATAAACCTTATTTTGTTGTCAGATTTGAGGCGTTAGATTCTCTGAACGCCTCCTAAACTGTGAAAGAAACGGGTGTTTGTTCAGCAGATTTCTTAGTGAATCGAACGTTAGAGGTGTGTATCTGTTCGTAGAAACAGTTTCATCGGAGAAGGTATGCTGGTCAACCGTTGATGACTTTAAAAGGGAACCTAGCGCGGATCCAGTATGGCGAGTATGCTAAGGAACTATCCTGTGTAGTTTAATCATTCTCTTCACGAGACAGTACAGTATCCACGGATAATCTGTTTCAACCTTTTGCTCAATATCGCTCTAAAACGTTAGTGGGTGCTAATGTTGTGGATCCTTGTAATTTTACCTCACTCAGCTTTAACGATGTATTTATTATCATCAATTTATTAATAATTTCTACGTTATATCGTCCAGTCTATTGGAGAAGCGTGTCCTCTTCTACCTCCACAAGAAATGGTCAGGCGCCCTTCACCATTGGAGGAAAATATTTTTTTTTACATTCTGTCCGCCCATAACAATAAGCTCAAGTCAAGCTATTGGGGCATGGAAAATTTTAGTTCAGTTATAATGTATGTATTTCACAGTTACGTTTTTTGTTATTACTTAAATGGAAATTACTGCTGTTTTGTGCATCTGATTAGGAAGTGAATTGGGAGAATCCTTTTCGAATCATGATTACGTTCCTTCCCTCCCACCTAACCTTTTTTTCATCTATGTAATGACTCAAGGAATACTGAACTTCATGTGACTCATTTTTAATTTTTGTTTTTGTTTACTACTATCTAACAATCTCAATTTGTAATACAATGCATGTTTCTGGTTAAACCCCCAACCATTGTATCAATAAGGAGAAAAGCGACAGTCTGAAATGGTATACATATATAAAAACCTTTAACGATACATACTTAAAATGTTGTTAGTTTCATAGTGAAGTTTAGCATAGTGCTAATTGTGTTTCTCTTTATGTTGCAGGTGAGTTCCGGGCCCCGTGTCTGTTGCTGTAAGGTAACTGCTGTAGGGAATCCTGTTTCGCTCTAATTATTGCCCGCGGTACGTACGCTACAAGTCTCCTCCACGATGAATTTTATATCAGCTTTGTCTTCATCGCGGCGACGGAAGGAAGTGTCTTCAACTGTCGATTATGATTCGGATTAATATCGGGTTGATTAGTCTAAATCCGTGACTTCAAATTTGTATGTGATTACAAGGACTCGTCGTTTTAATGGAAACAATAACAACGAGTTCCAGTGGCTCAGAGGTTAGTCTCCACACACATGTACTTCCAAATAAAAATACCTTATTTTATTCATCAATTTTTAGACCATTATGAGATATTAAAAAATCATTTCGCCTTAAACACGTTGAACGGGCAGGGACAGCAGAAATTAATTTACAACGCCTATTTGCAAATTTTTTATAGCTTATGTCGATTTAGTGGTCTATTTCAGTTGGCAGTTTTTGCAGAGTTCAGGAATTCTCCATTGAAGGACGGCGGCACATTTACCATTGTGACAGGAAAGAAAATCGGTTGTCCTTCATTCTTTATCTACATTTATCACGACATTCTTGGGCTTAAAATTTTTTGACTAATAGAACAACTTTCAAAATTCACCAAAACGTTCTTAACGGTCTTCATAAAGATTAATTAAAACCTTTTTTTACTCGGTTTCAGTTTAGACCAATATCTATCATTATAAATATGCAAGTACCCCAATTCAAGTTTTAAATGAAATTCGTAACACTGTAGCAAAATTCTCACACGAACCTTCATCCCCTTGGAACTTAATTATCGGTCCTAACGCTAACATTTTCTTTCTCTTTATTTTCCATCCTTTTCGTTAATAGTTATATTTTCTATGAATATGCAAATTTAAAATTACTAACACAGAAAGTTTTCTGTTGAAACAAGAATTTTCAAGTAAATATTTATGATTGGTCACATATAATTAGGTTTTTTTCAAAACAATTACCACCTTCAGAATAAAAATTTATAAAATATGATTTTTAAGTCTTGGCCATCATTGTTAAAATTTATTTGTTCCACATCGCCATGATCCAAATTGTCCATACTCCGTTGCATCCCAGAAATATATAATTATCTTTAACGGTCAACAAAATAGTTCTTGATTGTTATGGAACATAGTTCAGCTTTGAAAGTCTCTGAAATCACTGAGATGATAGGGGGTTGTTAAAATTTAAAAGTAACAGTGAAAGATTTGGAATTAGTCACCTTTTTTTGCACCGGACAAGGTTCGCAGAAACGTTGATTAAATTTATTTTATTACTTAAATTTGTCTGTATAATGACTAGTTAACAAGTTTTATGCCACATCTGATACAGATGTTTTCATATTTTCTATTTGCCTTAGATCGAGATAAATTTAATTAAATACGAAACATGTTATTTACTAAAGGCAGAATAGAATTGTGTTTTTTTATATTTTGAAACTAATATCTGAGTCAATTGAAGCCCAGTTTGTAGTTTGAAATTTTTTTATTTTATTTTTAGAAGCATCAACAAGATAGTCATGAGCGACTTTACAATATTAAATTTGCAATTACTAATACATTTTTATCTTAATTTTGTACAATTTTAACTTGACATTTATGCACTCAGTTGTAAAATTAAAATATACAATTATAGATTACAATTTAAGGTACAATTCAATTTTTTTATTAAATTTTCTTGGGCATTTGCACCTCAAAAATCTCGTTTCTGTCACTCTCTTTTAGAGTTTCTTTTCTCTCATCTTCAAATTTCGGTCAGTTCTTTAACAGGTGTTCAGCTGAAGTCTGGATATTGCACTGATCACATATAGGTGGAAGGGGAGGGGGTCTTTTGTTATTTACTTTTTGGTTATGTTTTTATGCGTAGAAGTTGTTTGTTTCATAATGGATATTGCTGGCTTTAAATTTTTTGTATTTTGTATTCCATGCCTGTTTTCATGGGCTGTTATCGATAAATGTTTAAAGGCATTGGTGGTCTCTGTGTTGGGGTCAATTTCACGAATGGTCATTGCAGTTTGTGTCTTCAACAAATTTATTTCACTCCTTGATGATATGAAAACGTCCCCGTTCATTGGAACACAGTATGCGACTAATTTTCAACACCACTTCGTATATTTGTCAGTAAGATTATTTATTATATTTTATCCAGTCTAAAAGCTCCGAAATTACAAACTTTGTTAGTCCGTGTTACCAAATTATTAATTATATTTAGGGAGGGAAAAGCGGGTGCAGTTAAGTTTGGAAACTCCCGCGAACTTGCGCAGAGTCAATGAAGCTATCTAGCTTCACTTAGTTTTTTTTTGCCAGTTTTACTGTCGAATATTTGAGAGTCCAATTACTTAATACCAAAGATGGGTGGAAGGTATTTGCGCGCGCACACACACAAACGCACAGGCACGCACGTTCGTGGGTGGTAAGAGCTTTTCTGTAATTAATTGCCTCATCCATCGTTTATTGGCATAACCGGCCGGATAGCTGAAGCCGGGTTTGCTTACTTAAATACCACACTCTGTTCTCTGATCAATTATTTCCCCCCCGTTGAGAAACTAACCAGGCTAAATTTTAGAACATTCCACCTTCCATTGAATATTTATTTTATACAATAGCCTACTTATTACAGAGGAAACAGTGATGCAGCTAGATATCCTTCTGTCTAACCTATTTTCATATTAATTAGAACATCTAAGTAATGCATTTGAATTGTTCGAGAACCTAATCAATTTGAAAACAACAAAACTTTGTCCAATTTCTTTATAATCCCTGAAAATAATACTACATTGATACAAACTGTCTGTAATTATACAAATTCGATACATGCGCTTGTCAATATTCACATAAATTATTTTTTTCTTTACATATTCCCTGAATAAAGGCGAGAAACTTTACTGCTTCGGTTGACCATTAGATCCGTGGATATTCGTCGTCATTTGGGCTTCCCAGGTTCCCTAATATAGTTGAAACCTGTGGAACGATTCAACCCCTAAGTTATTTAAATAAAAACAAAAGAGCTTTATGTATAGGCGATAAATTATCGCAGCGGACGTTTCTCAGACCTGTAATCAACTGCTACGGTTCCGAGAACATGAATAATTTAGTTTCATAAGGTATGTGGTTTGTTCGCATGGTATAAATATGATTTAGTAATATTATGTAATTAAATGTAAGTATCAGACTTATTAATAAGATTGTGTGGCTAATCAAGACATAAAAAATTATCAAATAAATAAAATTAACATTATGTACAAGGTAACAAAATTGGTATTGATGAATTGTAATGAATATCTTAAGTTTGTTTAAAAAAAATATGTATTACAAAAATAAAAAAATACAATATATATCCTGTAATGATACGTAGTTTGAAATAAACACTGAAGGTTCCCAAATATTCAACACATCCATACATACCTTTCAACATTTCCTCCACAATTTTCTAACTTCTTCAGGTAAAAAGATAATTTTTCAAATTTATTCTGGAGTTTAATTTGTTATTTCTATTTTCCCTTCTAAGATGTATTTAAATCCATTAAAAAAATTAGCAACTGAAAATATTTGATCGTGTATCTTGTTACCTGAAGAGGTCCCAAAATTATGAACGAAAACTTGTAACGTGTTGAATAATAGTGATTTCCTGATGTGTTTTTCTGTTTTGGTATTATCAGTCTCAGGTTAACTGAAATGTTTAATAAATACATCGTTTTTGGAACCTCATCAGGTGTAAAAATCGATAGTATTTAAATGAAATATTTCCAAATTTCTTCCAAAGTTGGAGAGGAGTATTGTCCACGGGCGTAATGCGATTATCATTTTTTAAAACATTGAGTATAATGCGATTGCAGCTTTAGCGGATGTTATGCTTGAACAAATAATTCTCCGGCTCCTGGTCGAGTAGAATTAACACAGATCGTCGTTTCAATGACTTTCTGAAGTCATTTCGAATCCCGAGAATTATTTGTTCATCAATTATATTATTACGAACACGAAATACAGAGAACACCATTTACTTACCAACTTTTAAACTTATGTGAATTAGTGTCTTGGCATACAAATATCCTGAGCTGGAGACAATCTGTTTCCTTGCTTCCAAGTTGCCTTAATAAACGTCCGCGTTAAACTAAGTTCCAGTCTAGGCTCACCGCTGCAGTCCCAGGTCAGTGGACGACTAGCTTTTTCTCCCCAGTTATAAAAGCTGGGGAATTTTAATTTAGAGGCCGGCTTATCACACATTACTTCATAAACTTATTGACAGTTATACATTTTTATCTCGTTGCTCTATCTTTTATTGCAATTGACAAACCGCTACGTCTAAAATTTTCTTATCCTTAGATTAAGCATACAACTGTAACACTTTTCATGTCGTTGCATGCTTAATAAACAAGTGCTGGTTTACGTATTTTTTTTTACTTGAGTTTGTTTTTACATACATTTTATTTAGAGAGGTTTACGGTACTGCGTGTTTTAACATTCTTCCCAACAGGTTGTTTACATACTTTACAGCATAGAAGAAGCCTTATTGCAACTCGTTGCTTTTCCCCCTGGTTTCTCTCTTAATTTAATATTTTGTGGTTTTGAGATTGACAGTCATATCGAGAGGATTCCGCTCCCCTATAACGCCCTGAGGTGGCCTCTTGCCAGGACACTCCTATAGACCATGCGCATTCTCTCGTCATACCAGAGGAGTGGTTTTATGGGAACAATGGAATGTATGACATTTCCTGTAGTCGTGCAAAAACCCAAACCTCGCGTCTATGAGTTCCAGCGAAGCAGATTTTCCTATACATTTCTCAAGTAATGTTTAAAAATTTATTCCAAAATCTCGGTAGTCCGGCTTGTAATTAAGGTAAAATAAATTTAACAATTTAATTGTTGTAACGTGTGTTCACTAACTTTATCGTCGTTTCAAGCTTCTGTGATGTCCAGAAACTTCTTTGTGTTCGAGTTTCTTGAATTGTTTATGATATTTTTTTACTAATCTGATATATTTAACGACCATTAACTGATTTTTTTCCCAAAATGTATTTACTGTAATTTAAAAAAATTATCTGAAGTATAAAAATTTTAGTTAATGCTTGTTAAATATATGTATTGTCTAATTGGTTGTTACGTATTATTTAAACGTCGCGCCACATTTCCTTCCAGTATTCCCTTTCCAGGCCGTCAAACTGTTCAGGCTTGATTTTCATATGACCCTGGACAAATTATACATACATTTTCAGAACCTCTTCCTAATTGCTAAATGAATGTTCTAATTTTAAGTAAGCCTTACAGAACATTGGTTCTAATTTATATTTTAAGCACCATTAATCTTTCATTGATTTTGTGAATGGAAAAAAATTCCTATTTTTATTAATTCTACTTTTTATTAGCTGATTTTAGTTCCAATTTTAGTGTATATTATCACTTTAAACAGTTTTACTTCTGAGAAAAGACGTTGCTTATTTATCGTTTATGTTGACGATTCCCACGGTTTATTCCCGGCACACAAATGATATGCATCCGTCCTGAGTGCAGCAAGAAGAATTTTTATTCAATGTAATGGGGACAGAGTCTCCTGTGGAATCGATACCGAGTATCGTCACAGGTTTTATAGGCCATAAGAAGGCCTTCTCCAGGGGTGTGTGGCGCCAAGATAAACAACGCGACGGGGAAACGGAGGAATTCGCTATCGGCTCGCGGCCAAGGTTGGCAGCAATGCCACGGCCAGGCGCTGTTGCCATTCCGCATCCATTCACACGCGGCGTGGCTTTATCTCGCTTCTGCATCGCTCGGATAATCCTATTTAACAGAATACATATTAATCATTTTTTACCTGTTACGTCGTTTCACAATGATGTGAATGATATCAATTTTGGTAGCTTTGTGGGTTCAAATCTCGACCAAAATTTAACCAGTTATTTAGGGATTTTATATAATCAGATGGCTTCAGTGGTATTAATTTTTTAAAAGTCGGATCTACTTTGAAATTATTTCTTGATTAGTTTATCACAACTGTCGTTTGTAATTTTTTATTGACAATTTTGGTTTTATTTAATTTTTTGTGTAGTCAGCTTTTGACACTGAATAAAATAATCCAACGTTCATAAAAGTTTAGGACAATTATTTACGTAATTAAAAGTATTATAAATAAGAAGCCGAGATAAAACCGGTCCGCCCTCGTCGAATCTCGATGGTGAGTCATGTGAATGAAGGTTGTAACGACATTATTAATCAGTTCAGTCACTGAATGCGGTACAGTTGTTCTATACAGATTATTATATTAGATAAAGTTATTAATAATTTCTTAGTTTCCTGTCACCAGTGTCCTATCTTCTCAAAATTTGAAGTATTTACTTGGTCATCTTGTATATTTGTCCATTTTCAGACTTTTGCCTTCATATTTAAGTTTCCGCATCGCCGAAACATACTTTTTTACTGAAATTCTTTAGCACGGTCCTCAAAATTCACAACAAACACTTTATGTGACATAAAATGAAGGTTTCATATCTGTTCTGAGCTAAAAAGAAATCAGAATTGAGTAAGATACGCATGAAATTAGAAATAGTATATTTAAGAATGCATTATGCAGAGACCAAACCAACTAAGCTAAACAACCTCAAAACTACTCTTAGTTCTTTAATTAATGTATTTGTTAATGTAAAATTTCAAATTTCGCTTGGACCTTACTTTATCCTGATTTCTTATGTTGAGCAGACAGCTTGAATTAATATGTAAAAAGTGTTTTTGATTTTTGAGGACTTTTTTGGGTACCTGTGTTAAACAATTCCTTCGCATTCGCCTTATTTGCCTCTGTTACCTATTTTAACTTTTTTTTTAAAAAAAAGGTTACGGTTTTGATGCCAAAATATATAAAACTTTTGAAATCTTTTTCAAGTTTTTCTTTATGACAGTTTGTTAGAACACTACAATATGTTTAATTATCTAATTTTTACATTCTTACCAAGTAAGGTGATGCATTATGCAGCGACAAATTTCTTAAAGGCCAAACATTGAAGATTGAAATATAAAAGCAAAGAAAGTTTTAGGATATAGGCTTCTGGTGGAAAGAAATCTAAAATAAACTGTTAATAACTTGTTTTTAGTTTAATAATATTTTTTTCTCTTACAAGGATTATGCCATTTGTGAGTAAATAAAACTACAGCCAGTTGTTTTTTTATTTCCGTTATTCTGTTTATGAACACTAGTTTAACGCTGAACTGTCGCTCAGTGGGAAGCAAGCTTGTTCTAATTCAGACGAAGTTCATTTTTGTAGTGAGATAAGTAGTGATGTTTTGCAGACTCCAGTAGCCCAGATGTTGTGTCTGGAAACACGCCCACGACACTACCCAACGAATTCGATAGCTTGGCTTCCTCCATTGTCTACAAGATTATTTTGAGGGAGACACAAAAATATGGGGAACTAACAACTGCTGGCTGTAATTGAATAATATGAGATTAAAACGATGATGACAGGGAACTCGTACCAGGAAAAAGAGGATTTTGTTTCGTCTGTATGAGATATCGATCAACGGCCCAGTTTCTGATATGAGTCAATCGGGAATGTTCCACAGCAAGACGCTTTCCTTCTCTTGTCACAAGAGGCTATTTCCGGTTTCGTTTCTGTGGTCCGTTTTGCTGAGCAATTATTCCGACCCACTCAAGTCTATTTCCGGCAAAAGTGGAACTGTTAGAAAATTGGGTTTCTGGAAGTTCAATCACGTATCTGAAACATCCTGAGGACTGATCTAGTCAACACATACGCGTTTAAAAAATGTTTGTTTAACAATAAATGGCGAAAATTAAATTACAACTTTAGGATTTCAGTAAATTGATTGTAATATTTTTTTTTGTTCATAAACAAAAATCTCTGGAGAATCCAGGGCAGGAATATGAGATGGTCATTATTTGACTGGTTCACATTATATTGCGAGCGTAACGCTTCGCAGGCAACGCTACATTAATTATGAACATTGAAATAGCCAATTGCCTTGAAGGGGAAAAGGAAAATAATTAAAAGCAAATATTTAGCACGTGGGCGAACTTGGGAGCTTCCTCCGCAGTCAACAAATCCCGGCGGAAATTTCGCGCGTTTTAAGGAATGGCGAGTGTAATTTAGCAGCTCGCCTCTGCATAGGAATAATACGTCATCAGCTGACCCGGGTTGTGGCACGAAGGTAGTGCAGCTTATGTAAAATTGCCGGATTTAGTCTGTCTGTCTGTCTGTCCGTCCGTCTGTTTGTATGTATGAGGTCACAGAAACTAATGAAAGTGTGAAATTGGCAAAACGGGAAGAAAGTTGAGTTGACACGAGATGCGTCAAATACTTTGCATATAATTTTCTTAAATGAAACATTCAATTGTATTGATACAATTTTGATTTTGATAAGTTAGCAGTCCTTATCAGGATTTCTTATTGTTATAAACATTACAATGATTGCATTTATGAGCTTTGGCTGGTGCCATTTTCAACTGTAGACCTACAGCATAATTCCCCCAAGGTTTACATTTCAAAACTTTTATTCATTTTAACAGCAAAATCATAGGTAGACAATTATTTTATCATTTGGTGCAATTATATTGTGGGTCTACTTTCGAAAATGTCAGAAGCCAATTCTCCTACATGAAATAATTGCAAAACAACGAGTTGTTAATTACTACAAAAACAGGACACCGACTTTGGTAAGTATACAAAATTTCTCAAATGGGCGTTGAAATAAATCGAATAAATTTGTGATTTTTCGGGGTCTTCAAAAATTTAGATAATAGTAAGTAAGCTATGACTCTGGAATTTGGCTAAAAATATTTATAAATATCGGACTCTAATATTATAAATAAATATAATAGCCCATCTGTTGGAAAAGGTTTATTAATTAGCAAATGCGATTAATACAATAAATCAGCGCGTTCCATACTTAATTCCAGTTTTCATGATATAAACATTAAAAATAAAATAATGCCATGATGAAATATTTCCTAAATTTTCTTTGATGATCTTGAATATTATGATAAATAATCCAATCTACATAAGAGCTCAAATGATTATAAATTTTAAGCACTGCATTAAGCGGCTAAAGTGGCGCAACTTGTGCGCCGCCCACAAGAGAGAAACGTTTTTTATATTTTTTTATAAGTACTTATAAAAGATTGTTACTTAATTAAAAAGGCCATTAAATTTACTAGTTTTTTCGCACTAAACATACCAAATAGATGGATCAACTACCTTATTCAATTAATTTAATTATTTATGCATATAAAAGCTTTAATTTCGTCCGTGTGTATGTTTGTATGTATGTATATTCAGAATACAAATATAAACACGTTAAGAAATTTCAACCAAATTTTGCACACGTGTTCTTTACGACTCAGATATCATCACTGTCGGAGTAAGACACGCCTACCACATGTAAAGGCAGGGGTGGAGGGGGCGGAAATATTTAAATGCGCTAAATCGGCCACTACTTTTCGGGGTCAATTACTTAAACGATGTTTCCCGCGACAATATTTGCATCCGTCCTCCCCTAATGACATACTGAACGGGATACATTATGTCTTTACGTAGCCTACGCGTATGCGTACGGCGACAACCTTAGTGGGAAACAAAATAATCTGAAGTAAAATGTCTGTTATATTTAATTATTAATATCCCGGGCACTCAGCTATTATACTATTGGTCGAAAGCTACTGTTAGGTTTGACTAGTACCTACATTTTTTATTACATGAATTTTAAATTTCATTTAACTGATATATGATAATTATGTTCATAATACAAGCCTAAATGTTTTTTAATAGTCAAAATTTTTAATATATAATATATATTTAATATATAAAAACAATTCATGATTTTCGATTTTTATTCTCATTTGGAAATATTTGGAGCTTTTATAAAAATTGCTATAAAAATAAAATACATTATGAATTACTTTTCTTATTAAAAATTGTAGTATTTAATTAGAAAGTAACTGATACGTGAAAATAATTCCAAAGGAACAGGAAATCGAAGTGGAGCAATTCATTGTATTGCTTATGTATATTATTATTATTACAATGAAGAATATATGCACTAGAAATTATTTTCATGTGGAGAACTTTTTGAGTTTTCTCTCTTCCTGTAATTGATTTTTTTTTGTTCATGTTCCAGTGCTCCATATATATTTAACTTCCTTGTTCACTATATTTCCGTTTCAATGTTCCTTATTATTCAACTTTTATGTGTATTTTTTTCGACAAAAACGTCGTTTCAATATGCAACGGTTCCTTTATATAGATACGATGGTTCGGAACATGTTTTCAGAAGGTCCGCTCGTGTGACGTGAAAGCCCAGATCCTGAAGGGAGATTGTGTACGAGCTTGTATTTCGGAGATAATGTCTTTAATACTAGATGTAATCCACGCCTCGTGTTTTTTGCCGCAGATTAGATGTCCGGGGCGCAGTTTTGCTTTCGGCGGAAGAAATAAATAGAGCGGACATGTTCTGCGATATATTCTTGGAACACATCAAAGAGTTTATTTCGGCAACTTTGCGGCTATCTTCCCCGGTTTTTCTTCTTTCTTCCCCGTTTGAAGATAAACACTCTTAGCTCATATGACGGGAACGTCGCGAGATAGAAACTCGTGTTTACAAAGCTCATGTTAATGTACCGTGGTCTTATGTCCAAGTTCTGTGATGTTTGCTCCATTGTATAGCGACTCTAGTGGAACACTCAACTTTGCCGTTATCTTAAAATTAACGGGTCAGTTACCCCGGTTATGGAATGTTCTAAATGAAACGGGCAGTCGAATAATCTGACGAGTCCTAAAGGGTATGAATCGTGGCCGATCAGGCACAGTTTAAATAGAGATCATCCTAATCACACTGAGAAACGATTTAGTCCTGTGTAATAAAATAAGAAACATTCTAATTTACTTTAAGGGATCTAAAGTACTATAGTACTAGCGGCTGAGGTATTCAAGCTGTAGGTTTGTAAGACGCATGCCTGACCCAGAGGATTAGGAAATGTCCTATTGAGGATTCATTACTCACCAAGTGGAATTTTGTTGGGCGAAGTGATGAACCTAAGTTACATAACACGTTAAAATCCTTCTTTCAAGTCTGAAAAAAGTCTTGTTTCCTTGAGTTGTAGCGTTAATTCATTGCCTTGCTGACTTGAGCTTCTTACTAATAAGAACAACTTTTTTTATTTTTTTTGCTGCATCTTCACGTATGACGTATAACATCGTCAATGTGGGGTTAAAGCGAAGTGGTTGACTTTTCAACTAGTCGGCCAGACCGTTGCGCGTCAGCCACCAAGTTTCTGCCATTTTTATACTTATCTACCCAATTATGAAGGTGTATGAGGTTCATACTGCTTTTAATGTTAAATAATACGAGCAAAGACATTTCGCCGGTTATTCACAGAGTAAGACACCAGATTACTGAACGTTCCTCAATTTCAAGCGGATACACCATCGTTAAATACAATTTTTCGGTTATAAACAAAACCATTTTTATCCGTCAGTTGTTCTCAACTCTTACCAGTGATGTCATCCTAAATTTCTCTCTTTAATTATTTAATGACCCTCGTAGTTAGAATATTGAATATTAAAATTTTTGTATTAATAACTTTAATAGGTGCTTATTAAAAGTTGATTCGTCCATTTATTGAAACGGATGGTCTCAGGTTTCCGCTGCTTTGTTTCCGCACTCTCCTCACTAACACTTTGGAAACACAGACATCTCTCGTGAAGACTTTGTAAATGGTAATAGTTGTTTGCGTTATTGTGGCGCCCTGCGGGAAGCGACCCTGGCGATTAGTTAGGCTTTTAATGAATTTGGAGCAGGTATTAGCGCCCTGCCTTGTTATTTTCATAACGTAAACACGCGATGAATCTTGGCGGCGCTGCTGATGTACGGCAGTCTTTTGTTGTTGGCAGGAAGGCACAAGTCTCTGTGTTCTCATTAAACAGCGGCAGCGGGGGTTAATTAATAGCCGCAATCTCGCATCATTCGTCTAACCCAACGAAAACACCAGTTACGAGTGCTGGAGGGCGAATACGCCGATGCTGGAAAGTCTGGGGAGGGAAGTCCCGATGACGGGATGACCTCATCAGCAGCCTCAATCAGGATGCCAAACCCTCACACCTTTAATTATGATCCAATAATTTGTAATTATATACTAAAATAAAAGAAAAAATTTAAGAAATACGTAATTATTAGTTTTAGTTGACAGATAGTGGAATATCTAAACGTTGACAAAATTAGGGGATTAAGTAAATATCACACCAAATTTTTGCCAACTGTTTCTTTCTTGAGGTATTGATAACTAACACAGACAGGAACCATTTTTGCGTAAGTGTTATTTGGTACTTATTTTATCACTCAATTTTGCCTTTTTATTGGTTACTTCATTATGTATACGTGAACAAAAAATTTAACTATTCCAACAGTTAATCCCAGGAGTGCCAATAAGTTTAAGACGATGAAGATAAAATATATTAATTGGAAACTTGAAAACGTTTATAAGACCCTCGATTGTCATTCTATGAAGGACGAGTCGTGCAATTACACGAGTTCACTCTATTAGTTTTAGGCATAAAAAATTATTTATTTTAAAGGGAAAAAAATAAAAAGATTTTATCTTATAACAATTAAAATATACACCATTGTTGTACTTTTAAAACGAGAGCCGACATTAAATATTTTACTTGTACCGTCAAATATATTCACTCGACATTGCCATAAACTACTGTCCACGCAGCTGTGCTGCAGCAATGATTTGTCACTTTTGGCAGTGTTCGTTCTCTGCTCTCATTCGCTGAATGCCAGAACAGCTCTTATTTGAAAACCCTTTTAGGAACACAAGCCCTTTCGGTGTAAACAAAAATTACGATAGCCGCTGTAAAAGATAAGGAAAAGATAACTCGGCAGTTGTTTACAATGGTTCACAAATAGGTAAAACCTCCAGTACAGGTGGGATTCACAATTTTGGTCACCATGGCGCGCAGAAATTGCTTTCTGGTCGTGTGCAAAACAGACTGTCGAACAACTAAATCTTTAATTTGATAGTACGTAATTCCAGTCTCCATGAAAGTTATTTGGTGGAGTAATGCTTTTGGAGTTGACTGTAAATTTGTAATAATTTTTCTATGTTTTTAATTATAGTGAAAACTCTTGTAATTTTTAATTAATAAAGACTTGAGTACTTATTTGTGGTTGATACAACTCGTATAATAAATAGTCATAATTACTTATTGAATGAACATACTTCTTTGTCGATCTCCAAACATGGCACTAATGCATCAAAATATATAAACGGCTCCCTCAGTCAATGACAAGTAGCTTCGTAGTGAATCGTTAAGAGTTCATTCTCCTCTTGTATGCATGTTTGATCGTGACTTCCCCTGAAACGAGAATAATTTCAACTGATTCAATCACTTCCAATACTAATTTTAATAACGATGAATATTCTCTGTCCTTGACCAGAAAATTTTAAATTATATCTTTGCCTGGAAACTTTCTGATCAAGAAATTAGTAGGTAGACAAGTATTTTCTGGAATGTTTTTCATGTAACCGACGGACATTACGATGTGTTAGCTTATAATTAACAAAGATAACTCGTGCCTTCGGTAAGCGCCTTTACCTTTTCAAGCCTATTCAACAATCTTCCATAATTTACCTTATTTACTCCTTGCGGTATCCTTTTTTCCAAGCAGTGCGTGTTTACGACTTTTCCCGGATGATGTTTTGTGATATTAGTGGAAGTTGCGTTACGTAAATTTATAGCTATTTAATTAAAACTCCTTTATGCGGATCTACTCTTGCTGCTGAATTACAAGTTTTTAATTTCTTGTGCCCTGCTTGATGTTGTACTACAGCAGGTGCTATTTAGCGAGATTCTTCGTATCCGTTGCTAATTTACAGTGATTCTCTTCAATATATCGTAAGCGTGCCTAAAGCTGAATTCGAAATGACAGTGACCGCTGTCGACGCCTCTTCTGAAGTTTATCGTCATCGTTTCATATTTAAATCCCATTCATAGTTAAATTTTCTTCTGTAAAATTCTGTTCGCAAGTAACATGTGTACAAAATTTGATTGAAATTACTGCACGCTTTTAAATTTGTTTGGGGAGCATACTCGGGTATACGCAAACATTCAGTTTGATTTATATAATCTTTTTTAATTTTTTTTAGATATTTATCAATACAAATTTGCTATGCAATACTTGTATAATTCACCAATACTTAATTCGTTAACAGTTGTAGAAGTTCTCAAATAACTGTTTTATTTTTTATTGAAGTTGTTTATGACTTGTTGGCCTTCTTTTTTTCTCTTTGAATTGATCTTTATATAATGAGTGTTTTTAGACTGCACTACAGTTTCACTCCAAATATTTTTTCCCCGACGTCAATATCCCTCCCACATTATTCCTTCTATGCACCTCACACGCCAAGTTGCTTCTCGAGACCTATACGTATGTTAAATACGTTACAACTGGGAAACTAATCCGAATCTATTGTTGGGATATTTATCTTAAATGTAGCACCTAAACGAGTATCTGAAGTAAATAATACTTTTAAAAAGTATTCTATTTCTCTATGTTTGTTTACAGGTTATCGTCATAGTTGTTATATCCATGATGTCTAATTTGTCCCAGGGCAGGCAGAATTGTAAGTTGAAGGTAATAAAATGTCGATTGATTTTCAGGTTACTCTGCGTTACGTATATGGATACTCTGGAGTAATAGTCGTTCGTATTGTATAATTCGCAGATTTTTTCCCATTGTTCGCTGACAGTTCTGCGTATTGCAATTTGTTTATTGATGTAAATGAGTTGCGTATATCGGTTCTTCGTCACAATTGCGGCACGAAAAGGGTACCGCGAAAAAAAAGCTCATACTTTACGATCTGTATTTAGGCACATGGACCACTCTGTGGGCTTTGTCGGTTTTCTGTCGTCCTGAGGATGCTAATTGCCTTCGTGGACACGTCGCTTTTCCGCCCCCGAGCCGAAGCTGCAACTTTTCGCTATGTTTTAATTTCAGACCACGGTAGTTTATTTTCTTTCTCCTTTTTTTTGCGAACCGCGCGGAGAACTCGATTTATTTTATATCCCCTTTGGTCAGGAACTATACAGCGCGGTTTTATATTTATGGATGTCCGGAACGGCCGGGTCCCCTCTGTCTCCCGTGTATTTGTTCCTCAAAAGTTAAAGCTATTGAGAGAGAAAGAGAGAGGGGTAGAGAGAGAGAGAAGAGGGAAGAGAAGAGATACATGACCTAGCAGAGTCAACAGTCGAAGCACGTGCGGGGGAAATGCAATCGAGACGTACTTGATATTGACTTCTTTAAAGCACTCCAAGTACATACACGCGGTCATTAATTACAACTTGTCTGTAGTTGCGTTTCAATACGTGCTCATGAATGTTGATAGCGTTGCAGCGTCATTTCCCTAGCGAACAACATTGTTATTAATATTGAGGCAATTAAAAATGAAACACGATATTATTTAAATTAAATATCATTGCTAATAAAGTATTTAATAATTTAAAATTGAATTTAAATCGTGAATTATTTTTTTGTCTTTGTTAAAAATTAATTCACGGTTCAAATTTAATTGATCTCTACAAGTGTATATATATAATAGCCCTGAGTAACACTCTTCGTGTAACGCTCGGGACCCATCATATACGTTCGACTTTAGCTTCGTCAAAGAAACCGCGACACAGAGAGTGCACTTGAGTTAAAAGTAGTCAATTTTACTTCTACTGTTATAAATTATAAGCTCTATAAATTAACATATTTTATGAACCCATACTTAGTATTATCATAGAAATAAATGTAAAGTATAAACGTTTGCTTCCATTAAGCCTCACAGTGTTCATTCAATAGATTAATTAATATTTCAAACCAGAGTACGAACACATGGAAGGAGGGAGATGATAAAAATGATTTTCTTAAATCCTGAAATTTTTCCCACATTACAAGTAACTACATTTGCCAAAGACATATAAAACCAAAGCTAAGACTTTTTAATCATAATAATCTAACAGAATTTTTGTGAATTGCATTAAGTGAGACTTTTCAATAAACGTAGTTGTGTGTGTATTTTTACGTTTTCCTTAATTGTGTGCTTTTGATGTCATAATAAAATTGCAAAGTTGTTTAAAACACTATTTTGAGGTTAGAGACTTTCGTCTGTTGGTTTTATTACTCAGACATTTCAAAAGCATTTGTGTACGACTCTGATTCGGTTTACAGAATCCAACCTAAGAACAAAAAAAAATTGCTCCAGGCTTTAGCATTAATTCTTTACAGCCATTGTTATTTGAAAATTAATTTCTTTTTTAAGAGTTTATTCCGATGTTGTTGCCAATGTCATTTTTAAAGTTATAATTGCCTAATTTTGAGTGCAGAATGCCAGTGTGCTTTGTCTGTAGCAGAATAGAGTGTTTGAAATATCACCCATCGCGACGGCGCTGCTCAAAAATTAAATACGCAGTGACGTTCGAAGCCACGCTAACACAATCAAAAACGGCGTCCATCTCTTCATACAGCTGCACGAAACACAGACACCTACACCATTCCTATAATCGATGGATTATTTTAACTACGAGGCACAGGAAATGAAGAAAAACGGCTTGAGTTCACACTGCGTCAGCAAACGACCATGAAAGTCTCAATACTTTTAAAATATATTAATTACATATAAAATTTTAAAATTACAAATAAATAAACAGTATATCTCGCATATAATTCGACATATCTAACAAATGTTAACTTAACATCCTTAGATTAACGACGCCCCACACTGAGTGCCATTTACATTGAAGAGTATGTTTACATTATTTTCGTTATGGAATTCATATACTGTATTTATATTTCATTAATATGTATAAAATATTTGCAGGTAATAGTAAAGGAATCGTATGTCAAGTAGAGCATTTTAGTCTGGACCAGAATTTGTAATTCCTATTCTGCATTTTAGATGGCGTGTAAAGAATTTCATCTCGACAAAGTCAGGAACGCTGCATTTTTATCTGATATTGGAACATACACAGTATATTGGAAATTACTTCGCCTTTCTCATCATGCATTACTTGATAAATTTTATGCTTTACTGCTCATTGGAAGTAGGTTTCAGTATATTATAACAACATGGAAAGCTTATACTAATTAACAATTCTCTTGAAGTTAATGATCAACCGACGTACATGTACGTAACGCCCTTACGTCAATAACATTAAAGTCCGACAGGAAACTCCAGTAAAAGAAAAAGTGGTATATTTATTTACAAATTCAAAATGATGGTTCTCTATATTTCGTGTATATATGATTATTATGTCACCGACAACTTTTTTCCCGTTGGTAAATTTTTTTTTTCGTACAAACGTAAATTGATGCTTATAAGTTAACAAATTAAATTACTGAGCATACACTTTCTGGGAATGGGTGGGGGGGGGGTTGACTTAATTTCGTTAGCGTCTTCGAAACTTGTTCCAAAGGCATTGCCTGAAACACGCCTTCTTTCTAGATGAGTTTTCTTAAACAAGTCAAGGTTTGTTTTTCTTTTCGCAAAGCATCTCAGACATTTGGCCAAAAAAATCTCGATTTCTTTATGAAACTTTTCGAACAGAGGAGCCATATTAATTCACTTCCCGTATAATTTGTTTTAGCTACTGAAACGTGTAATTTGTCTCATTCGCAAAACTAATACAAAAATTAACTAATTTTTTATCGTTCGGAAATTTATATCTATTTCAATAATCTACCGAAGAAATTAGACTGCTCGATAATATGCTTCACATATATATATGCTACTTTAATTAAAGTAAAATCTATTTGCCTTCTTCAGACAGTGAAGTTCTAATCCATTTGGTGCGTAAAATAAGAAATTATGCTGGAAGATAAGAAGTGGAACTTAATAATCGCATGAAACGGCAAACATTGAGCAGTTTTTTTATATTGGATTTGTTTAGTGTTTTATATAGAAATAGATCAATGGATACTAAAATAATGTGAATAAAAAGTGTTGTTGGAGTGTAGGAAATCGATATAATATTTCATTATTATGTCATCGACACCTTTTTCCCGTTGGTAAACTAATTTTTTCGTACAGACGTAAATTGCGTTTGGGAATCTTGGAATTGGCAGGATTTTTCACACAATTGAAGGCCTGATAAGCGAGTCCGACAATTTTGAAATAAGTCCGCATTCATTTGGTTACAGGTTTATTAAATGGATAATCAACCCATGTTACTCAACTCTCCGACCTGAAAGAAGTTCGATTCCCGACCAGTCGAGATTTTCCATTATGATTCTTCATTTCAGTTTACTAACTACATGTCTAAACTCACAGCTTTGAGTTGTTTACTGATCTCTCTCATTTCAAAATAATTAACAAAGGTTAAATTAACGGCCCATACATAAGATAGCCCCACGTGGAGCGCCATTTATGTTCGATTCCACGTTTAATCTTCAAATTCAGTTTCATAGATCCTTTATTTCTTCAAGACACAGCATTTCTTCTATTCTGTTGTATAATTTCTTTCTTTCTTTAGATTTGAAAATGTTTCTCAGTCTGAAGTCGGGACATACGATATTGTTATTCAAAAATTTTATTAAAAAAATTATAATCCGTTTCATAAATATTGGATTATTAAGATGTGAATTTTTAATAAATTCTATATATTTATGTAATCAAGATTAATAAAAAGGTTAACTCAATCTAGAAGAAATGATTCGAAATAATTAAAAACACTATTATAATTATATTGTGTGACCAGACTGTTTAATTTCGGTTTCTCCTCGTTAAATTTTTTTACATTCCACCAATCAATTGATGGACTATGGATTATAAAAATACAGATAATTTCCATAGCTCAACAACTGAAGAATGGAACTATTTATTTTCAACTGACTTGAGCCAGGTCGAATACTTAGATGCACTCGGTCCAATCAGAGGTTCTAAATATATAGTAGTAATAGGAAAGTTATTACATGTAACTAATTTTTGATAAAGAAGTATACAGCTTGTAAATAAATTTAGAGGCAATCTCGTACTTAATGGTTTTACTGTGACCGTTTCGACAGGAAAAGGGAGCTGATGGAAATGAAACAGTCGTGGGAAGGTGCACGGCCACGTTGTAGCTAGGTTGTGATACAATTAAGAGCAGAAATACACAATTCGTACAAATTTGGCGGGGTGGTTTTGAGCGTGTATTGTAATTAAAATTGATGGCCAGGGAGAGGGTGGAACATGTCAGGGCCCGGACAATGCGCCCCGTAACGCCAACGGACTAATTAATTCATTCACGACTTTTACGTTACAGGGGGGTTTCCCGGCTTCACTATTAACCTGTTTTTACCAAATTCGAGTCATTAAGAGTAGAAAGTATTCTATTGTCCTGCCTCGACATTGCGCTATCGATCTATGGGCAGATTCCAGGGTGTCGGACAGATTGGCAGCCGATTTTTATTTCTAAATAAACCTTTCTACCACCTTAAAATGGTGCACGAACATAATTAACTACTCGCGGTAGATGGCCCAAATTTACAAATCAAAGTTTAGAGGTAAGTGTAATTTATATTCCATTTTCAGTGTTTGCCAAAGAAAGCAAAAATATGAATTGAGATTATTTACTATTGTAATTACTAAAAAAGTAGCTGGAATAAAGTATTTAAGTTTTATTATTATATATACAGGCTGTCTACTAAAAGAATCATCATATTTCAAAATTTCATGTAGTATGTACACTGTATATTAATATTTTGAAAAGATTTTGATTATAAATTAATAAAGGACCTTGTCATTCAGAAATAAAGTTAAATGTTTAACAATAAGACTGACTTTTTGTATTTTCAAAACTGTTTGATTAAACGTTGCTTAGAAAATGATGTAAAATTAAGAATACGAAAATTTAGGGCTGGAAGTGTCACAATTTCGTATATTTAAATGTTATGAGAGACAGTTGTGTTTTTTAAATTCCAAGTAGAACTTTGAATTACACTTTAACACAAAAGTAAATAGGTAAATAGGAATTAGACAGTGGCCGTGAAGATAAAACAGTCAGGATTTGCAAACTAAAATTTAGGTATTAAAAAGTCTGAGTGATTGCAAATGTTGTTGAAATGTAGTTAAAGTTTGGTAAGAAATATTTTCAGTTATTGATAGTTTTGACGTTTTTATAAATAATTTAGGAGCTGGTGTAAGTTTTGAGAGTTTTGGTGGCATGTTTGTAGAAGTGAAACAATTCCTGTACAAACACAATGTTTTTTGGCAACCCGTTGAAGGTGAAAGTACGAATGTTTGTAGTTTGCACACTGTGCGCTGAAGTCATGAGCAATTTTAGCGGTGAGTTGGCAGCCCTGGCCTCAGTTTCCTGTCATTACTAAGGATGGGTGATGCTGCACTCTCCCCCTCAAACTCTTGACACACAAAATTATTTACACGGAACCTTGATCAATCTTCAACGGGCTTACATTTCGCGGGAATCAATTCACTGTCTCTATTTTCCACAGTAAGCAATTCTTCCGCTATAATTGATTCGCCAAGCAATTTATTCGCCGTTATAATTTTGCATGCTATATTTTACACGAGAAGCAATTTACACTCTGTACGCGGAAGCAATTATTTTGCCGTATTTTTCTTGTTGCCGTTGTGTGGAACCGAAATACATTTCTCCTATTTCTGCTAAGTTAGGGGTCAGTATAGTTAATTCATCGCAGTAAATTTCTCGCTACATTGAACATAACCGTGCGGTTTTATTTCATTCCTTGCAAATTTGGGGCGTGGTAATCAGTTTTACAGTCACTGATATTATTTATGCGGCCATTCTCGAAATGTATTTGCAGGAATCAATGCTGTTGCCACGTTTTGCATGACAAACTGAGGGACTTTGAGAACAACCAAAAATTTTCATTTTTAAGGACGTTTGCCATTTCTTTTGCGTCCAGGTCTCCTTCCGTGATAATGAAAATGCTCTTATTTGCTTAATGTGTTCTTCTCGCGAATCTTTTTGTGGCTTCACGTTCCCTTTCAAGCTTGTCACGAGTTGTTTCTTTTCGTGGAAATTCTGTAAAACTTACTGTCGGAAATGAGGCTTTCTCTGACATAATTACTTCACTATCCGAGCTCCTTTGTGAATTCCTATCGGAGTATTTTACAGCATTATTCTCTTGTAGCGCTCCATTACTTTCCCGGTGCTCTGAGTTCTTTTATTAATCTCCAGCGTTTATGCTCCTCTAACAGGAAGAGAAAAGTGCGCTAAATTACAAATTGCATTGACACAAGACTGGGGAACATGAGTTTAAAGTTTCCCATGAGTAGAAGTGAGGCAGTATTCCTTTCCGAGGAAACTGTCAGATAAATCGTAACATTGCTGGAATTAAATAACGTTTTAATTATCTTTCGGTCTTTGACTCTCACATAAGTAGGGGAAGAGCTGCTTAAATAAGCTATAAACACTCGAATCGCGAGGTTTTTCATTTCTTCTTCCAGAAAGTAATATTAAGTGGATAATTAAGATCGGGATTCCAAATTACCAGTCTTAAGCCCGATAGCTGCACTAGGATATACTCGTAAATATAAATTTAAAATCAGAAAAAAATACAATTGCAAAATTAAGGCAGTATCAATGATCCATAGAGATTTAATGGTATGCAATGTATCAAAGTTTATTTTATTTGGAATCTTCACCAACCCCAGGACGGGCGAGATCTTCTCTTAAATATATCCAACATAAGTAAAATTCAAATTAAATTTTTAAAGGCATCTAATCCGTTTTGTTTTGCCCTGAGAACTTATACCAATGTTCGTAAATTTATGCAGTTCTTGCAGGGCTTCGTAATACATAATTGTTTTGTGTAGACTCAAAACATTTGAGAGACAACAATCGTTAATGAATGATTTTTTACCGGAATTCCATTAAAAATGGGAAAATAAAGCTTCAATGAAATAAACATGATTTAGCCTTTTTGTTATTTTAAAATTATATTAAAGGGAATTGGCCCCCGCGTGGGTGACCCTGAAGTAGTGTGTTCATTAATTAGTCTGAAAATCTTAATGCTACTTGATGGTAATCCGCGTGATGGCAGCTCACCCTTTAATAGAACAAGAAGGCTTTTTGAAAAAGAGGGGGGGAGGGGAAGAGGCGCGAACATTTTCACCGTGAGATAAATTTTTAACTACACTAAATTATTCTTTAACTAAACTCAACAGTTAATTTACATTATTTAGCAGCATTTTAAAATTTGCATAGTTCAGAGCCCTAATAAATTTAATTATTTAGAGTATCGGAAACCAAAATGGAAGCTTTGGACGACAGGCATCATTGGATCTACGGCGAATTATCGCAGTACTTGTGACTGCTTTTGTTCTTGCGCACCTCCTGTGGTACGATCTGGTGTTTCTTTCGTAATTTGCCAACAAAGATTCGAAATTGGATACAAAGTGTTCTCCATCGTCAACCTACCACATATTTCGAAACAATTATTTGCTTTAATAGTGAAGGATCCTCAGGACTGGTCAAAGCAACTTTACCAGCAGTTTCCTCCGTCACGCCAACAATAGTGACGCCGGCGTGAGTCTGAACAGCCACGCCGCCATTATGGGACAACAGCTTCAGAAACGATCACAAAAAATTCTCCAGTAGTTCTTTCGGAAACCGCCTCCAGTGTCACTGAAGACGCCAATCAGCAAGAAATATTTCGTTAGATTCAAAAGTTTGCGTGATAAAACCTGCAATAGTTCTTTCCTTAGATTTCTATGTAATTATATTGCGATTTTCTTAAACTGAGTTTAAACATAATATTTCATTAAAAACGATACCTCACAGTTTGTTTCAAAATGAAATAATAAATAAGCTAACAAATATGTAACTTTGCTAAAATCATATAATCTAACATTACAATTCTCCCTGGAAACTCACAGAATTTTTTGTATTCTAATTTGATAAATTCATCTTATTTTATATCTAATTGCCATTAATTTCCTTTCCTATTATCTCCGTCGTTGTTTTCCATTGCTGTCTGACCCGTATAATTCTTGCTTTTGTTTGTAATTTTATTACGCCGCATTATTGTATTGACCGAGGCGTGTCCATGTGATTTAGCAGCGCAGAATCGTCTTGGTTCCATCTCAAGTTCAGTCGGGATTACTCTCTGTTAAATGATGGTCTGCAAGGGCACTAACCCTGCCCTTTGCGTGGTGCTGCAGTTCCCTTGAGCTTTACAGTGGCTTTGACGAGGCGATGCCCAAACAGCCTCCAGCTTACCAAAATACGATTTAAAGACACCCTCTCTAATCCCGGTTCGCTGTTTCAGCCGAGGTATTTTTCTATGCCCCGCGTAAATGGGTATGCAAATGGAAGAACTGCTCTGCTTCCAGGTGACCGCAAAATATTTACTTTGGAAATGGCCCTCGGTTTGCCAGAGGCTCTTCGCAAGTGTCACGGACGCCTCTGGTCTGTTTTGCTTGTCGCCTCTTGCTTATGGAAATTATTCGTTATGGCCACTTCCGTCCGCCCTCTTGCCTCTGATTTCCTCGACTTTATGAATTTCAAAAATAAGGTTCGAATCGCTAATGCGAATTGAACGTCGTTTAACACCACAAGACAGGTACAAAATGTGTGCTCAAAATTCGACTGCTGATTGATAATGACAAGAAAGAAATTCGTAAAAATTACAGTATTTTATCGAAAATGTATTATTTTTCTTAATAAAATATTTTGAGAAAAAGGAATTATAAAAAAAACTCATTAAATTTTATTTCATTTTTCAATTGATATAGTTTAGAGATGTTTCCCGAAATATAATACCCGGATATAAGCATTGACTAAAATTTATTTATTTACTTTTGAATTAATAGTATATAATTAATAGTATAATTAATAGTATATTATATTATTATAGTATATTATATTATATTATTATAGTATATTATATTATTATAGTATATTATATTATTATAGTATATTAATAGTATATATATTTATATTAATAGTATATATATTTATACTAATAACATTCTGTACTAATTTAATATTTTCAATGATTTATTTCGGTAATCTTTGAACATGTGTTCAAAACAGATCAAATAAATTATTTGCATGATTTCGTAGTCAGGTTCAACTGGTGGACACTTAATCGAGTAACGAAGTGAGTCACACACGATCTTCGTCATTCTATTCTTGGAAAGTCGTTATCTTGAAAGCTTTTATTAGTCTTATCAGCACTCCTCCGCATACTGCATTTAGTTTTTGAATAGCGATATGTAAAGCAGTTCAGACGACATTACCCAAGCTCTGACATTGGGAAACAATTCTCCAAATGGACTGACTCTTTTTTTTTTCTTTTCGAATTGTTTTTCTGTCATTTCTATTATGCAACTTAATAATTCCGTTTATTATGTAGACGTCTGCCAGTTAATTATGGTGAACCGTGATCATTTATCACGAATGAGTCTCTGTCTTTTAACAGTGAATCACTCAACTTCAGTTCCTCGCCTGATTAGCACACGAGCCACTGAGTGACGAATCTCATCTCACAGATGACTGTGCCCACACAGCTGCAAAGGTATATATATAGATTTCTACTCAACTCGGAATGAGTCTGTGGAACCAGCCTTAAACCTAACGATGACATTATGGTTTTTTAACGTAACTACGAAAGGAGCAAAAAAATAGGGATTTGGCCAGATAAGGAATAAATAGGATTCATTCGCAGATAGTTCTAATCGTATAACTGAAGTATTGATGATAATCGAGGAAAATTCATGAAATGCTTTAGCGTACTTTGAGTAAAACATCGTGAAATGGATGTAGAACTGTAACCAATCGCGGTTCTGTATAGTCGACTAACTCTGCTGCTTTATTCAAAGATTAAGAAATGTATAATGGTGATTGAAAATATTTCCAAGAACCAAATTTTCCTGGTCTGGTCATTGCTGATCATAGTCATGACCTGATTATTCTGTTTTTTCTGGATATTGTCATTTATTTTTTGTGGATAATATAGAATAATCAAGGTTGGCTCGTTCCATTCCTCCCTATCTACAGTTTTCAGAGGACAGTGTTGTAAAAATAAAGTATTCCACCTTTTTTTCCGTACAACCAGTTACCCACGTTTGGCCAAGATTTGAAGAAGAAGAATTAATTGAGTATATTACCAGTTCACAAAAGTCCTCCGACGAGACGGTATGACGATGAACATTCTCCTAGTAAAATCAATAATGTTGTGTATCAAAAACAGCAAACTTTTCCACATCTACCAAAAAAAGTTTCTTATTTAATAATCCTGTAAGCATATTTATTTGCAAAGTTACTATTATACCAAAATTAAAGAAAGTGTACGCTTTACCTGTGTTTCATTTGAAACTATTCTACTCCCTTTGACTAGAAATCACGTCTAGATCCTGTTCGTGAACTAAACTATCTAACTAGACGAAGCTACAGAATCTATTACAGCTTTTGATCTTCAGTTGGTGGTGCTTTTGGCGCGTGACCGAAAGAAGAAAGAAAACTATGAAGATTATTTTCTTGACTGGAATATTATTTGAAAAAAGCTGATAATTGTTTGCAACATTCGCTTCCAAACTTGTTGGCCGTAGTCGAATTGTGAAGGATCTCGCGAATGCTGTATAGATTCTCTCGACGAGTCGTATTTCACAAGTGAAGCGTCTCGTCAGGCTGAGCCAGCGTCGTTTGGTGGGTGCGATGGGAACGTTTCAAGGCGGAGCACGATGGGAAGGTAGAGTAGCTGGTGTTTAGTGCGGGTTCTCGGGCCTTTGTCTGAAGACCATTGTTAGCGGGTCGATAGCGCCAACTTGATGGGTTTTCTCCCTGCGGCACTCCGCGCACAATTAGCGGCCGATGACATTAAATGTACACGACTGTTTCATTGTCGACGTGGCCCGCGTTCCCGCAGACCAGCAGCCCGATAATTACCACCAGCGGAACCCGCATCATCAAGGTCGGACTCATTCTGCACCTCCCTATCCTCAGTTTTCAAAGTACAGTGTGCAAAAAATCAAGTAAACACCAATTTTTTTCTCATCAAAACGACAAAACCTCCTTCGTGACTCTATAATATGATCAACGTACCTGAAAATGATATTTTGTATCCTAGACACATGCATAGAACGACACGTATTAGTTGTTCCTGAGCCCCCATACTTTTAATGCCCTTGACCCTTCAATTAAACTACTCCTTCATATGCGACTTAGTCACTGTCACTTATTTTCATTTCGTTTTATAAATTCTCCTCTATTTCACAGATCTGGCTCTATTGTCTCGAGGTGAACATTTCTTTTTATAAGAAATAGTACTGGAACTTCTCATTTCTGTGCACTTGAATGACCAAGGAATCGTAAAGAAGTTAATGCTAATGCATACACGTATTTATTCAGCGTACTTGTCAGATGTATGGAAATATTAATTCAATCAGACACTTTCGCTCCTTTGCAGTGTGTAATATTTCGGCTTTTTTTAACACCTCCCTTTTAAACCTTGAGCATTTCATACGCTCCTGCATAGTTTCCGCTGTGTTGTAATTCTGGTCCAGTTTTTCAAATATGAAATTGATATTTATCTGACTTAAAGTATCATTCAATTATATTTTATATAAAACAATAATTTTATATTAAATTAATTTAACTAGAGAATTAAATTTCATGGAGATACTGAAAAACTACTGCATTAATCTATATTGATGTAAAATTAAATGGAGGCTTAATTTAAATGGGCAGCCCATGCATTGTTTGACACCTGGTAGTTACGTTTTTACTGCTTCTAGAAACCAAATTCGGATCCAACAAGACCGTGAAGACTAATTCCATGTATTTATTATTTTTTATTAATGGACTACCTAATGAAATCCAAAAGTTTTATTCCTTTCTCTAATTCCATGCGATATATTTCCTTAATTTTAATTGTGTTAAAATCAGATTATTTGACTTTATTGGATGAATTGTTTATTACAAATATTACATGAATCCGGTTGAGATTGTACTTGTTTATTACGTTATAGTGCAAAGTGATTTAGACAAATTAAATATTAAATATACTCACGGTTGAAAAATTACAAATCTTCCACTTATGAAACCGGTATTTGTCGATAGTTAAATATATGTTTGTGTATTGTGCAGTATTGGGTACGTTAATTTCGAGATTGTCAGTTTGATGAGCAGTTGAATTGATTGTTGAGCTTAGTTATAGCCTCGGAAAAGGTTCTTCACACTGATCTTATAATAGAACTTGTCTGGCTTCTCTTTAATGTGGAAACAAAGTTTAACTTTCCAGCGCGTCTGGAGAGCCATTACATTGGACGCGCAGACGTTCTGCTCCATTTCTGCAGCGTTATTCATCAACACCCACCCAAATATAATGTCCAGAGTTGATTGTTATCCACCGTTACAAAACCACCGACGTCAATGAATTTTAGAGACTAATTTAGTTAGCCAATACGATGAAGTGGCATTGTTCATTAAGCGTTGCTCTCGTGCCCTTGAACGCGTTGACTGGTGATCTTCGGGTTCTTGATCCAGACGGGACAGTTGTTCTCCTTGTTTGCACGTTGATGAAAATGCGAGTGGTCTGCTTGACTTACAGATCCGGACGTTACGAATAAGGAGATGTCCGTCGCAGACGTGCGCCGTTTGTCGAGCGGGACTGGGTTCAACGCCTCCCAAGGGCGAAGGTGGATTCATTACGTGTAAACGAACTGATTCGTGGACTTTATGCATTCCTACCCAAATCAATTAAATATAATGAATTGAACGAACTTAATACAATTATTGCTGCAGCCTATATTGTATTCAAGTGGCCAGATGACTTCGTTGGTAGAGTATTACATGAAATAAATATCTAGTATTGTTAAAATCTAATGCGCAGACGACAGTTGTCCTAGCTTCCCCAATCCAAATGGAAGTCCTGACAATGCTCCACAGCACCTTCTTCTCACGAGATGAACAGATAGTTTCAATAAACTATAATTAGTCCGTTTAGCAAGAATGAGTAATAGTCCCAGGCGCTGTTTCTTATATAAATAAATTTTAACTGAAGACACTTGTTCATGTGTATGTCTTATTGGGAGGGAATGGAGGATCATTCAGCGATTATTGCATGTAAAAAGATTTTTCAGGAGGTCAACAATCTGCGACAGATGGAAATCGTGCGCTACAAGATTATTCAGTTACGAATGAAGGCGCATGTCGATGCTGACCCGGAATAGATAGCAGAGAACTGATGGGTAACATGGGCCGTATGACAATAGCAACAGCCGTAAAATGTTAGCGGCCGTTTAGGGTTCCACGCGGGCCGATTTGCCGCTCCCGTGGGGACTATCAGCTAATTGAAAGCGATGACGTCAGAGGTCGATTACTCGAATTTCATTAGGCCGAAAGCCCTGCGGTTCCATTTGGCGGGCGCCCGGTTCGAGGCTGGTCGCCCTTCAAAAAGCGGCTTGTTACCAATCGCAATTAAGGGGGCATTTGTTTGTATGGATCCGCCGACGCGTCGCTTTTATTCACCGCCGCAGTAATTACCCCAACAGCTTATGGGGGTGATTAGCCCCCTCCACCGTCACACCAAATGAATACCACAATGGCGCGAATTATTTGCAGTTAGAAATCCGAAAATAATTCGCGTCGGTCACAGCTCCACATCCGCTCAAGTGAGCGCTCCATTAGTCATAGTCCAAGACCACCACCGCACCACTCCTGATCCATCCACGTCGTGTCGGGACACTACCACTCGAACTCGTTATTCGTATCCATTTGAGTTTTCTGCTGTTGATCCGTTAATCAATCATTGCACTGGGAATAAATTCACGTAGAGCGAAACAGCAGCTGTTGAATGAGTTACCTGATTTCTCAATTAATTTATCGTTGTCCCTTGAGAAGCATCGAAAGGAAAACTCACTCCAAGATTCCTCAATCTATTATGTAAACCAACACTAAACGAAAGCTTTCTCTTTTCCACTATCTTCAGAATAAGAAGCTCGCACAAATATCACATGCTATCATGGCTGAATGACCCACCATTTCCTCCTAATATCGCAAATTACTTAAAAACATTCATTACATTATTACGAACGCTATATACAGACATTGGCAAGGTATTTATCACTCCCTATACTTATCATTCCTTAACTTTTTTTTGATGTACAGAAAATCGTTTAGTAACCAAATTTTATTTCCTTTCAGAATGTTTTCAGAAAAGTTTTTACACTACCAATATCCGTGTCGTAAAAACAACTTTTTGTGTTTCATTTGAAGCCAAAAAGACGAAATAATTACACAACGTCTGATTACCCAAAACTGTTGATGTAACCTGAATCGTGTAATCTTTTCAGAAATCGCCTGACCTTGGTTAATTTTTACTGGTGACTTTTTATTTGCAACAAACTCCTCAAATTTTGTGTCATTATTTTTAAAAACATTATTTTAAACTTCGTTAATTTACGAAATATTATTTTTATGCATGTAATTAAAGAATAATTTATGTTTTGAATTTAATCTGCCGTCAGTATTTGAGGAAAATAAAACAATTTCCATTTCGCTCTTTAGCCTTCCTACGACCCGAATTAACAAATTTGAATTTAAAATGGTCGTGTCTAGTATTAGAACAATATTTGTCTATCCTTTTATTATAAATTTCTGTAATTAAAACACTACTATATAATAATAGAATATGATATTAAGTTTTAAATTTCGAAACAGTGCCATTAATGTTGAAAGTAGGGAATGGACTAACTGCTCGTGTGCGTCATAAAAGTTTGTATAGAGTTTCTAACGATCTGAAACGTTACAAAGTTCAGACTATATAACTTGAGATAAAATATTAAATTAAAATCTAAAATAAAGGAGAAACATTAAAAAGCATAATAATAAAGAGCACGACCTTGACTTGTAGGGAATTTTTTGTAAGAGATGAAAAAAAATGCTGGTCGATTCGGCGAATTTTTGCGTTTTTATCTCACAGCAAAGAAATATAGACTGGAAGTTAAGCAAACATCTAAAACCGCAGTTAAATACAAAAAGATCCTACTAATATTTTTTGTACTTTCAATGTTTATAAAATTAAGTTTATAGTTTATCTGACATTTAAATAAATATTAATTGAGTTGTAACAGCATTTTTGTCAGTTTTTATTTTATTCGTCTCTCATTTGAGGTTTAAAAGTTAAGGCGTTCATGGACCTTACTCCATGTCTCCTCGAGCAGAAACATAGTATAGTTATTTTAATAAAATATAAACTGAAGAAGAGGCTTTTATAACGCATTTAATTTTTCTAATTGTTTGTTTTGTTACATGGTATAAACCAAAAGGACATTAAATACGCTGGTTAAGGAACGCGTCCGATCTTAGATGATGAGCATGAAACACAATCCTAATAGACAGCATTGTATAAATTTAATCACAATTTTGATTTTCACTACGCCTCAATATTAGCCAGGAAATCTCGTTATTGTAAAATAATATTTTCTGAAACGTTTTTCATTAAAAATCAACCAAATTTTGTTAATATTAAAAAATCCTAACAAGATGTCTCATTTTAAGTTCAATTTTTTGTATTTAACTGTGGTTATACATCGTTTCTTTTTTCCAGTATATGTTTAAATGTTTATAAAAATACTGTAATTGTATCATATACCAAAGTTTGGAACGTAAGGTCGTATTTTTTCTTTTCATTTTATCAAACGTGTATATATGTATTAATATAACGTTTAATTCGTATGTTTTGAAACTGAATAATTAAATATAATTTTTAAATATGGACTTAAATTATATATTTTAGTCCGGATGATGTGTCAATATTTGAATCATTTCTTATATGGGAGATAAATAAAATTCTGACAACCGATATATTTTTGGAGATAATCCGAAGGATATTTTAATGTTTTTGGAGACAAAGACTTTTCTAATATGAATTGTTTGAGAGGATGCTGCAGTAGAGCGTGGTAAAATAATGAGTAGTCGAGAAGACATTGAAGGGGTCCGCAGATGGAAATTACACAGGCAACATGTCGCTAGTAATCACACTGGGTTCGCAGGTTGCGATAATTAGGCTCTGGTGTTTTTCGCTTTCATGTGCCAATTCCGATAAACGCGATATTCATCCGAAAAGGGGAGCCTTTGTCTACTAAAGAAAACACGCGCTCGGATCCTTTGATCCCGGACCGAATAAAACAAATGCCATTACAGATGAAAAATACCTCCCGACCAATTATCGGAAACGGACGCGCTTCCTCTCTGCCGGTTTAATAACTTTATTTCGTCCAGTACTTTAAAAAAAAATTCAGCCTGTCATTGCTAATAAACAGTGAGCCCTAATCTCCGAAAACATTTTATCCCTTATTGTTATTCCTCTGTATTAACTTTCACTCTGCTGTCTTTGTGATCATTACCTGCCATTTATTATAAAATTTCCACTAAAATTATCAGGAATTTTCGTGTCTGTCTATATCACTAAACGTCATGGAAATATGGCACTTTTTGAGATCACACAGTTTCAAACAAAATCAGTCGCTCTATGGACTCGATAATGAAATACGAGTGATATTTCATTTAATCGGACTTTTATAATTTTACAACAAAATTACACATGTTTTTACGTATCAAAGGAGGTGCCATATTTATCCTTAGTTATACCAATTTTGGAATACGGGGCGGCTTGTTGGGATCCCTATAGAAAAAAATCAAATAGGATCATTAGAGAAAGATCAGAAAAGGGCTGCTAATTTTGTGCGAGTAGGGCCGGGTCATACGAATGAAAAAGTAGAACGACTAGGTTGGGAGATATTGTCAGAAAGGAGGGAGAAATCCAGGCTGCATTTGCTATTCAACGCTTATACGGGGCAAAAACCATGGATTGGAATTAGCTTCAAAATGCAAAAGCCCAGTTATATAAGGTAGATGTGATCATCAATTCAAAGTGAAATGTAGAAAGCAAAAAACAGATGTTGGCAAATTCTCATTCCTAAATAGAACCATTCGACGACTGGGATAATTTACCTGTGGGAGTGTTTGGAGGAAATCCTCTTAAGGAAAATAAATTCAGGACAAATCTCAAAAAACATGTGAAGTGAAGGGGGGTATTTTGAATAATATAAATGTATATTCGAATTTAAAAACTAAAGTGATGTAAAGTGTTAAGATAATATAGTTCTAGTAGTGTTTCTCTTTTTTCTTTCAGGGCTATAGAAATTTTAAAGGACTGTGATTATTTTTCTTTAGATTAGGAGTATTTATGTTTAAGAAATTTCATTTTTTATCTGCCACCGGGATTTGCGCCCATCTGTAGAACAATAAATACAATATACGACATATCACGGAGGTTTGACAATTGACGACAGACAACATTGTTTTATATGTAATAACGTAGTATAGTAATCGCAGGTGAGTCGTATAATGAGACAAAAGAAAACATCATTGTATTAAAAATGTTTTCTCGTATTGTGATTGTAAATCGTGCTTAATAAAAAAAATATTACGGATGAATATGACATATTGCGCTCCTGAAAAAATATGGTTGGTATTTAAATGTCAATAGACTGAGGACTGAGAAATTGGGTATCCAATCTTAAATAAAAGATAGGTATGTTATGTGCAATTTCTTAAAGTGATTCGAATAATTTTTTGACGAAATGATAGTTACTTTTAATTTATTAGAACACCAAGTAGTGGGGAATAAGAGACAAGTCGTGTGGCAGTTCGCTTACATAGCCGCCGTCCTTATTGTCAAATATCGATAGTGATATTATACATACACATTTTAAGTGTATTCAAAGTTTTGGAGCTCTTTCATGTAATATAGTTACATTTTCGAAGTATCATTAATAGCTGGCAAATAATTTTTATTAATAGCTCTAGTATATATTCTTCTAAGGCGTAGTAGAAGTATTTTTTTAATGAAAGAATAATTTAAATTACTTCATACTATTATGGTTGAAGGTAAATTCCTCTTTGAGGCCACTAAAAATTTAAGTTAAAAATGTGACATTTTTATGAAATTTTATTTCCCCTCTCTTGTGTTGCTTTCATACTTTTGAGTCCTCTGTGTTTTACGTTTCAAGTGCGTAATCTAGTTTTTTAGCGTCGACTGGTAGCGTTTATTTCCTAATGGTTTTATATTTCAGACCCTTTATATACAATTCCAACTTTTCAGCTGTAGAGGTTTACATTTGTATATGTTTATGCTGGCCACGAAATAAAAATAAATATAGGAGGAAGCTTTCGAGAGATGTTAGCAAAATAAGATTCAGGCGTCGTTGTAGGTATTTGGAGGGGAGGCAGAGGAATGTGAATTTTAATTGTTCTGCGAATAAATTTCGATAATCTGGTCACGGGGTCTTGCGTTTCACATCTCCCCTACTGCCACTAACGGTACAGGGTAGCACTAAATGGATCATGTATGGGGCGGGTATTTTTGGTCGTAGCATGTTTTCATTTGGGAAGATGTTACACAGAAGGTCGATTTCCACTTTAAGATACGTGTGGCTAGTTAGCGAAACTTTGATTGCTTCGCTTTGTATTTCATGGAGCTCGGGGTCTTTTTTGTTCGGTTCGAGCACGCACGAAGCATATTTGCGAGGTGCCACGACGATTGTTAAGTGTTGGTTCAATAACGGACGCGATCAATTGCGACACACACTCACTCCTACCTTCCTAGCAACAAGACATCAACAAATCACACCGATCCACCGCCATTCTTTCTATGCGGAACTCCACATCAAGGGTCATTCTTTAAAAGAATCGTTCTTTGACGTCCAATCCTCCCCGAGTACCACGAAAAGTAGATAGGATTCCTGTTTTCCGACATTACCGATTTCGAGTTCCAAGTTTTGTGTTCTCTTGCGCCCACCAAATACTCAAGCTTTCCCTTTCCGTCTGCAGCGAATATTATCTTTCACGTGGTAGCAGATAAAGATAAAACTGTCTGTAGAACCGTTGTTGGTTACTTACCTGTGTACATTTCCTTTCGAACCATAAAATATTCCTTGTATTTAGTTCGTAGTATTGAATCAACTTGATCTGATCCTCGATCTCTGTACTTCACATCTAGCACCCAAGGGAATAAAATTATTATATCCCACATTTTTAATGATCAGGAAATAAATTCAGTAGCCAGTAAGTCAGAATTTTTTTAATAAGTTAATTCTTTTATTACTCAAAAAATAAATAAACGTTTCATTCCTTATTTCGATACTTATTTAGGCGGCACACATTGAAGAAATAAAAATAACTTAATTTTGAGAACTTCTTTGCTGTGCAACAAACGAAAATTTAATTAATAGTGAGTATTTTATTTACGAATAGCCGGGTACCCGGAGATTCCCGGGATATTAATGCTTAAATATAACAAACATTTTACTTAAGTTATGATACTTTTAGATTCTAGTAAACGTCGCCGTCGCCACACGCAGGCTCCGTAAAGGCTTAATGTATTCTGTTCTATATGTCATTAGGGGAGGCGGATGCAAATAGTGTAGCGGGAACACCCTCAAAGTAATTGAGCCCGAAAAGTATTTATTCGATGGATATATCGACCGATTTTGAATATTTAATAATATCCACCCCCTCAACCACCGCTCATAATAAAGGTGGCAGCCCGACAGTCGCAAAGAACGTGTGTAAAATTTGTTTGAAATATCTTCACGTGTTTTACATTTTTATGCGGAACATATATACACACACGTACGAAAATTGGAGATTTTTTTACACACAAACAATGAATTTCATTTATAAGACTAAGGTAGTTGATGTATCTATTTTGTCTGTTTTACGCGAAATAACTTGTCAATATTATGGACGTTTCATTTAAGTAACAATATATTTTAAGTACTTAAACAATATGCGAAATTGTTTATCTGTAGAGTGCGGGACACACACACTGCGCCATATAAAAGCGACGCGTTTAACCGCTCTCAGTCTATTTTATTTTGTTTAAGATTATTTAATTATGATATTCTCATCAAAGATGACATTTATTCTGAGAACGAACAATTTTAAGCTAAATTAGTGGGAATGCTCAATTTCGACTCGGATTAGCTCAGTTGGTAGAGGATGCGGCTGGATATCGCAAGGTCCTGGGTTCGATTCCCTGGTCCGGTTGACATTTATCCATTCTTGTCTATCTTCTAAAAGAACAATTTTAAATTATTTTACACTGAATTACCTTAAGAAATCAGAAAGTAACGTGTGAAACGTTTAATTAGTTTTCAGGTATGAAAAACTACTAACCTTTTAAATAATTAATATTAATGTAGTTTGGCCAAAATTATTTTTAAAATTAAAAATTTACTGCATAAAATTTCAGTTCTATATAATTAACTAAATTTTACAGCATTTTGGCCCTGGAACTTATTTTCTGGTTGATGTAAATTTAAATATTTTTTTAATAGAATTATTCCAAAAACGACATTTTATTTCTAATGGATTCTTCAATAAACTTAAGATTCTAAGTTTCTAATATTTTTGTATTAACAATAGCTTAGTCCAGTTTCAGAACTTTCTGAAGCGACTATGTTGTATATTCAACAAGAAAGTATTATTAAGCATAGAACATCTTAGATCATTAAAGATATGGATGAATATGACCAACTCCAGGTCGAAAGCTTCCAACTTAACCAATGACTTACTAATACCAGGGAGTGTCGTAAGGATTTTTTCTGCAACATATAACTTACATGCAACTTTATTTTAAAGTAATCGTATTAGAATGTCTTCTATTTTGAAGGTATCCGTCCGTAAATGGTGTAGGAAATTTGTGAGACTTGGACCCTCATTTCATATTTTTTCTGTGTTTGTATGTTGACATTAGATTGTATTACTGCAAGTGTTACTAGTCGTGTATGAAAGCCACGCACTTTTCGCAGATTTGTTCGTTGTCTCTGTAGCCTTGTAGAAGTTAGGGGAGTCCTTTTGAAATGTAGAAGTTTTTAGGGTTCATTAATATTTTAATTTTCACTTTATTCCTTCAAGATGACGGGAATTAGAATGATATTTCAGTTATCTCAGTATCTTGTCCATTAGCGTCTACATGCCTGTGAGAACCTCACAGAACACTTGAAGCCGGTACAGAGATGCTGTGAAGGAATCCGACCGCCATAACTGGCCAACGATCGTAATTTAATGGCCCCTCTGCCCTTTTCAAAGTTTCCGAAAGTTGCGCCATTCCGTTCGAAAAAAGAAAAAAATCCCGAGACATTGCTACTCTGTCTCTCTCTCTTAGGTATTTCGCGTTATGAAACGGAGATGAAACCATTAAAGTAAAATTAAGGGCCGAATGAAAATGGGAATGCGAGTTTAATGTTGCGCGTAACTTCTTAAACAAGTGGAATTCCCTGGCGCGAGTCTGTTGTTGGTGCGAAATGAAGCCCATTCTGTCTCGTGGCCCCGAGGATGGCATAACTGGAGAATAATGCTGGGTAGTTAATGCTTTATAGGTCACTGCATAGGTCAAACCCTGTAATACTACCCCTTAACCAGCTAATAGAAAACTGAATAATTGTAATTTAAAGCTGAGCCAATATTACTATTCGTAGTAAATTATTTGACCATTTGAGGCCATCTGTTTCGTATTGTATTGTGACGCCAATTGCTTACGTTGTCTCTCAGGCGCGACTCTGACACAGACCACAATACTCCAAGAAAATCCACCATCCATCTGTTTTTCGAAGGCTCAGTTCTCCTTGATACATGGTCGTCAACTCTCCCGTCTGAAGATCTTAGGAATGCGCGACCGTGAATTAATATTTTAAATTTTTTTATACCAGAATTTTAAGTAGACCGCTGGACGTAACGTTTGAGTCGGTTATCGGTATGAATTTCATAGCATTCTTCGAATGTTCTCCAATCCCAGCAGTTGGCAACGAAACCGCAATAACAAGACATTTGGATAATTTCCTGATATGCCGCATATGATATTAGAAGATATTTCGCCTGAAGTCTTGACATTGTTTTCGGTTGAATTTTCGGGTCGTACGTTTTGAGTCGTAACGGAAATCCCCTCACGGCAGATGACCTGCTTATGTACCTCGTTATTTCCTAACAAGTCACGTCTCCTGTCGCGCATTTACGTGTATTGTGAAAGAGTCCCTGATCTCCCTTCTTTAATATCTCACTGCGCCGAAGTAGTCCCGCAATTCCTAGTAATTGGGTTGCTAGGGAACCCGGCGCTCTCATAATAACGTGCCTCTCCCCTAAAACTCTAAGTGTAGCGCTGCATTATTTATGGGATTTCCCTTGCAAATGCCATTACTCTGCTGTAGGCGAAAGTTCCAGCTGCCGTTGTTCTGCCTCCACGACATTTCTCACGTGTTCGTCGGAACGTCAATAACCCCGTACCTAGACTCAAGACGGGACAGGGGACTGACCTCTAACCCGCACGTAAACGAGGTCAACACTAAATGCCAATTGCCAATAAAAAGCCACTCATCCCCGCATGCCTTAAAGTCTCCTTACAAAGCTGATGACTGTTTATTGGTCGTGAAGTTCGGCGGAAAATATCTACGTGACATTGACCAACTCTTGCTCGAAACTCATTTCCATCCAGTTTGTCTAATTTCCCATTGAAATTTCGTCATTTCTATACCTTGGTATTTCAGATGTCAAATCCCTCGTCCTCGACATTGCTGGTCATGTAACTCGCATTGACGATGTTAGCATAGCCACAGTTATTTGGACAACGTTATAGTATATCCAGGAAATATTCGGAAGATAAGCTTTAAATAACTCAGCACTCTGATAGTTTTCATCCTTACTTGGGAACCTCTTCAGTGATGGTGCATGAAACACTGACCATCACCAAAATGAGATAAAATTGGTTTTGTGTATGAGAAAAATTGTGAGTGACACAAGTATTTATTTTTAATAGGTCGGACATACCAACTGTTGTTGAAAAACTGACCAGGAGCGTCACTGTTTACCTGAAAGTCATTATGGACCATTTTTAACTCGGTGTCCCCTAAAACTGTGGATTACATACCACAATTTACTAATTTAACTATTTATTTAGTACCCAAGTACTTAAGTTTTAAACCACTTTATTCCTGAACATCAAACATTAGTTTCTCAAATTAGCTTAATTTTTTTTTTGACAACTGTTTACTGTGGACGCTTTTAAATAGGAAATTGAAGTTCTACGTACCATAGCCCCAAATGATAACCACCCGAGTCCTTGGAGGTTGCATAGAAAAACCGTATTTTCAATTTGATCGGTTCTAATTAATATTGTCTCTTGGTTGATTGTCTTTTTTAAAGAGGAGGTTCGTTCGGAGTCCATGTGCGCGGGAAGCATGTGTTAATTGTTGCACGCACCGCACGCAGCTGTCATTAGACGCGATCGATCGGAAGATACGCTGTTGAATATTTCATCCACAACCCTCTACCCTCTACAAACATTCCCCCGGACAGCATGGGGTAGTCTTGGATACAAAAATACTCACGGCTTCTGCGTGTTGGGCACTCTGAATCGGTTAGTTCAGTGATTGATTAATCACGGACACTTCAGCTCTCCTTTAAAATGCTATGGAATCGATTAATTATATCAGGTCACTTTGCGTTTGTTTAAAAACTTCTATTAAATTTGAGGGAAAATCTGATGAAATGAATGATTTTTTTCTCTCACGAAAACCGTGGCGCATTCATGACTAATTACACATATGGGAAAGGTGGAATTAAAATCTCGTTCCAAATCAATTCCAAAAAAAGATGATATTGAAATAATTTTCCTAACGTTGATTCTATCTTTATTAATGAAAATAAATCAGGGAACAGCCAGGGTATTCAGAAATAAAATTAAATTTAGTACGAAAAATTAGTACATCACGACGTTGCGTTTCTTTTATTGGAAGCTGTTCAAGTGGATTAATAAATTACTTAATATCTAAAAATTCAAAGAAAACTAATTTTTCGTATTAAATTTCATTTTATTTTTGACTAACCCAAGCAATTTCAATAAAAAATATTAAGAGGAGGTTGAAGTAGCAAAATTGCTGGGAAATACTGAGGTACGAATCAAGTGTGATTTACAGATTATAGCTGTATATACCTTGGAACCACTTTCGTTCACACATTTAAATAGAAACAGAGCAACATGATGAATTTTTACAATTCCATCGAGAGCAGTTGTGCGGGCAGTTGTTTCAGACAGTCAGCAGTGGCCAGTTGGAAGCGAACTAGAGAGTTAGTTGAAGTTGCTCACATTTCAGAACACGTTAAACTTGAAGGCGTCTGGCGTAAAATTTCACGTTTGATCAGCTGTATTGTTAAAGTAAATGTTGATAAGCTATTTATCTTCATTCTTGAGAACGCGCGTTCTGACTGACCGCTGTCCCATCTCGCAAGTCTGTCGCAAAAGTTGTGTTGTTGCCTTTCATCCTGGGGTCTGTCTGCATTCACGACTGCTTCTTCTATCGTAACAGAAAGCAACGCCAATAAAACGCCCAGACAATATTTTATTACCGTTTAGCTTGGAGTTACTCCTGCTTTGTGGAGGTTCTCCGGGGATTCGCGCCGCCCGCTATGCTTACAGGTATTTTCAGTCATATCGCTCTTCTTTTTAAGCTTCCCCCCCACACGCCGAAGTTGTGTTTTTGCCGGTGAGCGATATTGCGAGCAAGAATTTTCCGCCGCAATTTCGTCCTTGGCAGGTGGGGAGGGGTCAATATTTCGGGAAAAGCAGCAGCCCATGCAAAGCCGGCCCTGCGGCCAGGTCTCTACACGCCCATATTGCCGCACAAAAGAGGGTTTCATCGCGGGAAATTCAGCGTTGTCGGACAGCCACGGGCTCCGAAGACAAACCCGCTGACACGCGCCAAGATTTATTCGTGGGACGTCTGCAGAGCCTTTCATATATGTGTGGAGGAAGGGGGGAGAATAAATATTGAAATTTATTACGTAATTAATAAAAAAATTAGTGAAAAAGGGACAGAACTACACTATTACCCTCATTATGCAATTCTGCATAAGTACATTTACAAACGTTATTTATTGTCTAAAGTACAGATTTGGGACCTTCTCCACAAAGTACGGGCATTATGAAGATCCAAGAAATTGCAAGATTTGCTAAATATTTATACATAGTAAATTTTAGTTTCCGCCCCTATCTGTCTCTTAGTAGAAATTGAGGTTACCTGTAGTCGAAATAAACTAACGGTGCAATGATTGAAAACGGTGAATTTGTTGTTGTGTTTCTATGAATAATAAATAGTAATAATAATAAAATATTGAATTAAAACAATTTTTAAATTTTTAACATTAACGTCACGAATTTTCCCCTCCCTTTCGTTTAAAATACTGTTTTATTGTGTGGTAAATAGTGGTTGTAGCTGACTGACTTTGGATGCAGTCCATAATCAAACATTTAAAATAATGAAGAACTTTACGGAAATAAGTCTCAAATATGAAACACTGTCTGTAAATAGTTGATTAACTTAATTTTATTTTTCCAATTTTCAAGTGTACTATTTTATACATAAATTTTTAATTGTGGTATTTTTATACGTTGTTTTATAATTGGAGAAAAGTCGCTAATCGTGTAAAAAGGTCTATTTGTAAGGGATTGAACTGGATGTAGGTTTGACCTCACTTTAAAAGGAACCTTGGTAGTGTAAATTACACATTTCTGGTATCAGATGCTAGGTAATATTCCGCTTTCAGTTGAAAATTTGTTGTCCGTTTCATTTGTAACAGTTAGGATGTGACAGTTTATAGAACCCTGGCTCTATCTGTATATCCCGTTCGTAGGAATATATTTAATAATGGTAGCGTTGACAAGCCCCGTCTCAATTTTCTCCCTTCTCCTAAGTCGCACCTTATACGACATGCTATTCCTCAATGCACTATACTTCTTTGAACTGCATGGAACTTCTCATTTTTATTTTATGTACTTCGTTGTTGTGTTTGTTCTCTATCTATGTAATAATTCTTTGACTTGTCCTATTTCCTCAGCAGGGGTCTATTGGAATCAATAAATGAATCCAGATCTTTTTTTATTTATTATTATTCAATCAATTAGTCCTCGGTTGAGGAAATAGGATACGTCAAATATAATATTACAAGAAATATACAACATGTCGTGTGACTTCAGTCGATCCTCATTCCCTTCACTGCCTACTTAATATTTGTTTGTAATCATCTCCAGATATGTTCTGGTCAAGGCTTTCGAGTAAATATTGCTGTTCTCTGCTTAAAATATTATATTTCAATGTATACTATATATTTTTTACTGTGGCCGTATGAACGTTTATTGTACCGCTTCGTTTTGATGCTGTCACTGATCAGGGGTAGAATTAACAAACTTGCCTAGCAATCGTTTACATGAGGACGTTGTCTTAGGATAATATAGCAAATTTTCCAGCGAGGTATTGACCCCAGTGCATAATGTAGTTGGTCTGTGACCCTGGCCATTTAACCTCGCTGTCAGCCACGGAGCCTGTCCTGGTAAATAATGGAACGCGCCCAACATATGGCCAACCCGCCGCTTACTGCTCTCTTTCGGCCCTCGTATTTTCATCGCTGCCGTCAATTCTTTCGAAATAAAAAATTTAAGCGGTGGCTGGCCCGGTGCCTCGAAAGTCTCGGCTAGTAGCAGACCGTAGCTCAACAGGTCCTGTATATAACATCCAAAACACGGGATGTACTTGACTGCCACGTCGTACTGACCACTTCTTATCCTGTTACCAGAGTGGCACGAAAGGAGGGATAATTACTGAGGATTTTTAATATTAAAATAACTTAAAAAATATGGAAAGAAACGCGGGGGAAAAAAAGAATTTCAAGGTCTCATGAGGTTCGTATAAATGGAAAACTGGCGTTTGGACATATACGCATACTTTACTGCTTTAAGCGAAACGCTGAACCAAGGTTTCACTTAGCGTAATCTAGAGAGGACATTTAATCTCAAGTATAATTACTGATATGATAGAAGGCAACACATGTTACGTATACACTGGTCGGACAGATGGGCAAAACGGATCTTTTCAGAGCTATGATCAGAACCGTTCACCTCTCACCATTACTTAAGTACATAAATTATATCCCGCGAATCAGTAGTGAATACGGCATTATTGAGAACTAAGTCTGTAAAGAATCAGCCTAGTCTGAGTCTGGGAATTGAACTGTTACACAGTGGAAGAGTAATACAGTAATAGCGAATGGATCGCCATTCATTCTTGTATTATACCAGAAGTCATAATTTGGGTTGTCAACTATTGGTAGGTGTAAACAGCTGAGGGGTGTCGTACTGACAACCGTGTTCCTCGACATCCTAATTGTGTATTGTTGGTATGTATAAATTGTGTCGTAAGAATCTATTCTAATAAACGAATCCAAAGTGTACTATCGATCCATCCAGTAGCGTGCCGTGAGTAGAACAAATTCGCCGCCCACTTATTTAGCTAATTAAATTCAAAAGCTAAAAAGAAATACGGAAATTCCAAAGAAATTTTCGGCAAGAAAAAATTTGATTTTGTAGTCCAGATTTTTAGTTTATATTACAATATATGAATTAATTGTGAAATTGTTAAGGTATCGCTCTGGGCGCGTTGTTCCCGCTACACTGCGAAACTGGATTCATCCATCCAAACAAAACACAATCCTACTGTTTCATTTAATTTTAAATTGTTTTTTGCAATGAAGTTTTCTTTTCCTATTTTCTGTTCAAAAATATGCACTTATTCGTTTTTTGTTATTAGTCTCTAAAAGTAAAAAAGTTATCACAAGGAACGGACCTGCTCATGGGTCCTATTGAGATGTCATTTTTTTAGAAAAGCGAACGGAGGTTAAAGATTTCCCGCTACATTCTAAAATTCTTTTCGTTGTCTTACTTTCTTCAAGCGTTTCTTCAATTTTTTTGTCTAAATAGATTTCGGCTGTATGTCATCATCGTCTACTATAGTAGAGAATTAAATTCTGCTGGTTGAAAGGTAATATTTGAATATGCATTACATATCTACAATATTAAATCTAAAATAGAGCAATTGTGCAGATTTAATTATAAAATTTTAAAATCAAATCAAAATTCTTAGTATTAAAAAAACATGGTAATTGTGTAGAATAAAGTATGAAGCCACAAATGTAATAACTTTTAAAGTTGAGACATGATGAGTTAGTTATTTGGAGACGAGTGAAGTGAATTACATCAGTGACTCAGCCTCCCCGAGTCTCTTGAGCTTCAACTAACTCACTCCGAATCACTTAACAAGTGGATCAACGTTCTCAGCCTCTTAACGATGTCCCAAAAGTATACTTTTGCTATGTCTCCGCTGTGTTTATTTACGTCCCATAATTCGTTGGTTCTCACCGTAGGGTCTTATTTGGTCACTGTCTGTGCTATTTAAATCCGGGAGTAGGGTCTTGATATGTGGGCACAATCTCTAATAACAATGGAAGATTTGGTTCCCAGATTCCTTGCTGTATCGCTGCAAAGACCATATTCTTGAGTGTTAACTCAGACGCAAGCTGAGTCTAGTTTCCAGGAAAATTACTATATACAAATCGAGGCAGTTACCAGTTATGGGAACGGCATCTTTAGCGATTAAAAGAAAACGTTTTAGGGTTTGAATGATGAATCTCTGGTCTGAAGGGTGGCACAAGTATCTCAGTCAGGATTAGGAATTATCTTCGACAAACTCATTTTAAACAGAACTACTTTCATAACTTTATCACTCAATTTATTATAACATACGAATGTCGGTAGGCGTCTAATTTGACTAATGCTGATAGGAGCGTAAGAGACGTCCCCGAGCGCGTCTCCGAGTGTTTGCGGCGACGCTACACGTCCCAGCGCTTGTCTGAGTGACGTCACTCGGGCGCCAGATAACGTCGCCGTCGCATTTGCATAATGGAGTCGGCGCTAATCGCTTACCACTGCACCATCGAACCTCAGATAAAACGTGTCTTTACATAAAATAACATGACCCGTTGGTGTCTTTTGTTACCTAACGGGTGGTCCGTACCGCTACGACGCCATTCCGGCGCACATCAGAAAACGAAAGTGTGGAGGCTCTCGCCATTCGGAGAGACAATTTTACGTCTGATTCTTGTTCACCATATGAAACTCGTGTATTAATTGGCAAATTATACTACAGATAAATCACTACAACCATTCGAACTTCACTTAGTTTAACACAAGCACGGAATTTCATGTACCAAGGGTCCCATTTTTCCAAACCTTCCCGTTACAAGGTACAAGTAAACTGAAGGATAAATAGAGAAGAAAATAGTAGAGCAAAAAATGTAAAGTTGCAATATATAATTATGTTATTTCGCCACTTTTCGATTATTGTTGTGTTGTATGGAATTACGACTAAACGTATTGGTAGGCCTAACAATTTTCAAAAAAAAGTTAATAGCATGTAAAAATATGAGATTCAGTGAAGGGAAATTAATTTGCTGTCTTTACGAGATTCTACGCTCTAGGTTAGTTGCAAAAGTGTTTCAATAAATTTTCACCAACTATTAACGCTATAATGGGAAATCATACAATATTATGGCATAGCTTGTTAATACTAAGACTAGCTTACATATTTTCAAAAAAGTACTTAATTTAATTAAAGAAAATGAAAATAAAAAAGTGATAATAAATTTAAGAATTTTAAATTAATACATATTTCTGTGTAAAATTATGTGTCTCAAATTATTGTTATAAAGCCGCTTATGAGAAATGAATATAATTGCTTTTATTATTTATACAATTTTCGAGAAGTCAAAGGAAAGAAGAGATGCATAAATGGTCGTTGTTTCAAAAGATATTGTGATTTTACAAAATTTATCTGTCATATCTTGAGAGAAATAGATAATTATCTTCGTCGTCTACTGGGTGGGAGTAAACCGGTGCTCACTTTATCGCGGAGCTTTATTACGGCAACTTGGCAGTATAAAACTGTTCGAAAATCATTGACGCAAGAAAATAAATTGTTTCGTTTAGGATTTTCTGTACGTCAAGAAACTCACCCGTAAAGGTTTAGGTAAGAATAAGTACAGTGTGTGCTAAAAAATTCTTTTCGTTGTGTATATAGATTCATTTCCTAAACATATAATGAACGTTACTATAGTTTTTTCCATCTGCAACCATCTCTGACAATACGCCCCAACAACTTCTACTACGCGACTAGTTGCGTACGTCTGTAGAGATTATTTTATAATGACAATCTACGAGTTATAAAACAATGTTGCTAGTTTGGTTGGAATTAATTTCTCATATATCTTTTTATTCATGTTGTAACTTGCATCTTTCGTGATTCGTACTTTTGTTGATCTTTTAATTATTTAAATAACACACCATTCTAATTTTTGAGCTTTTCCACCTTTGTTGTCGTCGAGTGACTTTTTTAAACCCATTCTGAATGAATAAAAATTAGTGAATCTCCATAACATCTCATTATTCTGTTATAAACAAATATGTTGGCGGATATTCTGTTGTCTGTAATATAGGAAATTATGTTGAGCGAAAGAAAAAGAAATAAATTAACGGAAACTGCGACCTGAGGAGCCGTTCGTAATATTTGTCTGCATCCTGGTGTACAATTTTATAATAACAAATGCTGATTATATCGCCATAAATAATGGTTCTTCACTTCATTATTTATCGATTCTCTTCGGCTGATATTAGTCCTCGATTTCTTGCAACGTGGTAATTCTCGATAACGCCGCTATCCCCCTCCAACCGGTTTGTTGTCCGCAATGTAAATGTTTATTATTAATTAAAGCTCTCGTTTCGATTGTCAGTAATTATTAATTTCCCACAACAAACCGAAATATTTTTATTTGCTTGTCTTTCCAATTTCGACGTAACTGTAGCGGTGATTTTATTGATGAGTGAGTAGTTAATTACCTCGAAGCTGGCCTCTGCTCTGCTAAAAAAAGGCAGAATATGCTACTGGCATTTCTGGAGGGTTCGTATCATGTATACTCGGAGAAAAGAACCTTGGTGTGTAATGAGTAATTGATCCTGTCTAATAAATAATAAATATCCTGGACCTTCCATCCTAATGATGGAATGCTAAATGATTCCAGTCCTTTTTCATATAAATTCGTTCATAATTCATGCGCGTGTCTAACCTCTTGCTCATTGACCTGAGCAGTGTTTCACTATTAATACATACATACACAGAAACGAACTGCCAAAGTGGGTAATTGACTTGCATCGGTATTTGCAGATAATCGAGTAAAATATTCACCGCCCGCGGCTGAATCGCAAATAACTCAACCAATTTAGCATTCATGTGCAGTTTGGAAGTAGAGGCGAAACTTTCGAAACGCTGAATAATGTTACCGTGTTACATAAATGAAACTTTTATGCTGGAAGCGGCGAAGTGTCATCAACAGATTAATTTCCGTCTGTGAGACATGATACGAAACTGTGCCGATAGATCAGTTATCTTCTGCTGCTATAGCAACTTTTCCTTCATTTTGATTTCCATTTTTTCTCCGAAACAATCAGAGTTTAGATATCAGAACTCGCGGAAATTTTTCTTAGTTATGGTAGCAGATGAAACGGGGGAGTTTGTTAAGGTGAAACGAATCCACAAGATCTGACCTACCTATATAGGCAGGACCCTATTTTGTTTTTAACTGCTGTTCTTGAAGTAAAATTGCTTTATTAATGAATATACTGTTCGAAATTAATTGATTAAATTTTTTGAGGCTTTCGAAATAAATTGCTACATTCCTAATAATTCGATATTGGGGATATGTCATCTAATTGACTTGCTACATCTTTACATTAGCCACATCCTTTGGATCAAAGGAAAACAGTGCTGAATGAATTGTTCTACTACTCCACCTATTGCACAGGTGGGGAACGTGCGGCCTCTGTGAATTTATTGTGCGGCCTTCATTAGAGCTAGTACACTGAAACCTCGGTTTTCGTCGATAATAGGTTAGAAAGCGATCGAAGAAATCCCTAACCCAGGCAATTGTTTTCATATGAAGTAATGTATATCCAATTACTTGGTTCTCGGTACTCAATAACAAATGTACATAGTTAAATAATACAATTTTACTAACTTGTGACGTGTTATTTAAATATGTAGTTGTTTATTTAAAAAATAATTTAAAAATGTGAATACAAAAATATTGTATATGGAATTTTTTTATGGGAAAAAATGAATGAATCACTTAATGTTCTTTTGGATTGTGTGTATACTATGCAAAAAATATAATAATTTAATTATTATAAGTATATCAAGTTATGCCTAATTTAAATGTAGTCCCTAATTGTAAAAAGATTACCCAGAAATAATTTTAAATGCCGAGGTTTGATATAAAATTGCGTAATGTGAACCCAAACAAAGTCAAGATGTAATTATCAACAGTAACTTCCTTCTCCGCCAAGTCATTTATTGTTTTTGACTCACAATGAACCAGTATTGTCAGGTTCTACGACGCAAAATATGTCATTACGGGATGAATTTTGAGTTTGAGCGAAATTTAATCCCGAAGGACTAAACTTGTGTAGCTGTTGCATGTCGAGATGTAGCAATAAAATTAGAAGGGCATGTCCCTCGATCTTTGATAACCAACGGATGTTGTTATTTATTGCGATACGCCTTAAAATGCATAGTCTTTTTATTTCTGTGAAATATTCAGTTCTTATTGTGCTAAGAAACATTGGGAATGACAATGTTATGAATTTCAGAACAGTTTCTGTTCTGTACTCAATTTTCTCATATTTTAATATTTCCTGTTAGTTACTTGCTGTACATCTCTCGCTCTCTCTAATGATACTAATTACAGATGTCTTTGGGAAACGTACCGGATAAAGGATTTCTTGAAGCAAATGTTCTGTCGGATATGAGCGTTTGGCTTGCTTGGTCACCTGCGTGGGTCTAATCTCGTTAATCCTTGCGTCTGGGAACTCACCGCCTGCCTTTCATCAATCTCGGAGGGAGAGCGCATTCACACGGCCGCTGTATGTTTTTGTAAGATATGACGACTAAAATATGGCTTGGCTTTTATTCCGCACGAGCCCTTTAGAAAAGCAGTGTATCTCAAGATGTCGGCAGCAGCATTGTGAATATCAATGCAGCACTTAGGCGCAATCCGCTTAGTGCACTCGTAGCAGGTGCGCGCGGTTCCCACCTCCAGCTCTGGAGAAGATAACGTGCAAATATCACCGGCAAAACCTGGAGTACGGCTTGGACAGGGGCGTGACCTCTTCACAATGAATAGAAAATAGTAAGGGAAACACGTGGAACGTACGCGACAGACAATTTAATTCCAGTAACAGAGAAGACGGGACCTCTGAAGTAAGCGACAAATGAGTTGGAATTTGGGGTCGGCAAAGTCAGGGTTCCCCGTTGGAGGGATAATTATCAAATTGAGCAGTGGCGATGTTGACCGGGCTCTTGAACCACAGACTTTATTCTTCTGGATGCACGTAAACTATTACTTAGTTGCGCTGTGATCTGCTGTTTACCCTTTATGGCGACGGTTCCTACGACTAATACGTTCAATTCCCAGTCTTCAGACTGAATTTAATAAAATTTAATTCGTAAATCATACAAATTAATTGAATATATGGTTTAACTTAAGTAATATTCTCAACTATGTACAACAACCTATTTTTACGGAGCAGCGAAAACTAACAACTCCGTCCAACTCTCTTAACAATGGCCAATAATTACAATTTACAATGCTTTGTCTCATTTTATATTCTGTACATTCTGATTTTCAACTATCATTATAACTTTTAAATTCTAATAAAATTTGAGACTACACTTCCCCATGTTACAATGTATATTATAGGATCGTGATATACAGTACCGCACACTGCTATAGGTTATAGGAGTTTATTTAACACGAAGTGTTGTACAAAGGCTCGTACTGCGAAAGACTGCCTCCACTTCGAGGTCCAGTACAATTTAATCATTCGTGTGTAATAGTTTAGAAACATTTTTTTATTACTTGTTTTTATACTCGCATCAACTACAAGGTCATTAGCTACTGTGCACGATTTGGGGAACTTATATCTTTGTTGGGGTTTCTTAGTAAGGTTTCTCAAACAGCACAAAGATCCAAGTCGCGATAGCCACCAGACCACAGGATGTCGGCGACAGAACATTCTCAAAACAGAAAAAACTGAAAACTAAATGTAAATAAAGTAAACAAATAAAAAATGGTTGCGTTGAGTGTTGCTCGAACCTGAACCAGCTCTCAACCTCTGAGCTATGACTGCAGGTTCTGAAATGTGGCGATATATCAAAAACGCTGAAAGGGAATAATGTAACAACAAAAACGTCAGTTACTGTAACATAAAAATAATATCTCATGTTGTTTTGATTTCCTGAACAGTTCCAGATAAAGCTTCATTTTTTATTATATCCCGGTACAATTAATAAGATTTTTTTAGTTAGGATCACGTAACTAAATTTCTTTATGTATGAAGGTGAATAATTTAACTGGTTTGATTTAAGAACTTTGAAATAGATTTATTTGTTACTGTAAATAAGCTGTCACTGACAAGGAGCGATGATGCCCGTTAGCTGGAAGTTATGACAGTCTTCTCTGCATACGTAAAACAGAACAGTATTTTTTATCCCCCTTTTTTTATTAAATTGTTTCAACCCTCATTTCAGTTGTATTTTAGCTCGAATAGAATTGACTGTAGGTTTTGTTTATGCCTTCCGACATGTCAGGTATACCTGTCAGGGGTTAAATGTAAAGGGCATTTCAGCGCCATTGCATTTATGCAGTTTTCCCGGCCTTTAGAAGAGAAATAGAAACAAACTTTAATTTTTACATCATATTTATATGTGATATACTTCGGTAATAGCGACAATTCTGTTAAACACGTGATCGGGTAAAATCGTTTACAGAAAGTTGAAAATAAATTATGGGTGATATATATCTGAATAATGGTGTATACTAAGTAATTTTTTCTTAAATGAAAAACCAAATGCATCCCATTTGTCATTACGAAAGAATAATTTCTGTAGATTCATATATTAAAAAATTAGAATGTATATGAAGGTTAATAATTATATTAGTTTGAATTTTTGGGGACGTCAAAGGAATTTTTTTCGCAAATATGGCTTTTATTCTGTTTTTGCGAGCCTTCGCGACAGGTAGAGCAGCAGTCTGCTTTATTGGCAGATAGAGTCCACTTTCTTACTTCATCATGTCGCCTTCCCTTAGTCTTCCAGATTGCCGCTGACACTTGTTTCGCCCTTCATGATGCAATAAGTTTATGATTTCTTGAGTATAAAATCTTTTAAGAAAAGAAGACTCGGGTTGAAGAACGAATTGAGAGGAAATGTATTTGGAGGCTTGTCCCGATTTTAACTGTTGCGAAAGAATTCAGAACGGTATTTTGTATTGAATTTTGTTGATGTTTTTGTAACAAGAAGAATACTTATCAAATGATAACGTATTATACCTTTCCAAAATTATTACATTATGAATCTGATCTCCCTCGTACAAGGGCAGCAGTCATGAGCTTTTCCAGTTTTTAAAAAAAAATATTTTAAGAGGGTAAATTGTCAACAAGTCTAGTAGGATTTTTAGAAATCCTGGTTGTGATCATGGAAGTAAGTTGGACAATATTCTATGCAATTATAATGAATTTTTCTTTGGTTGCACATCATGGAAAAATGCTTGATTAACAGAGTTGTTCCACGGCTGTGATACAGATATCTTCTGCAATCGATCAGACCCTGATGGCGGAATCGCGTGTGTGCGTGGGTGAATTTTCCCCCAACTGTCACATGTGTAGGATCTCCAGTTCGTCGTCATAAAAAAGCACTAAAACATCGTGTTTTGTTTGTGCTTGAACTTGTGTGATTTTTCTTTGATGTCATTCGCAAGCAACTTCGTATTTGCGATTTTTTACGAGGGAATTTATTTGCAAATCATTCACCTCCGTGTTCGGTTTTTATTCGTAATGACTTTCCAGATTTTTACATCAGCGTCAATCCGGATTTCACTAATCGGCTCTTTTACTTTCATTTATTTGATCAAGAAATAATGATAGTTTTTCAGGTCATTTTGACTAATGTTACAAACCGAATGAGTGTATTTTTTATCTCAAATACAAGGACATACTATATATTGTAAAGTAATATATACATTCGATAATTTTAAGAGTTAATAAATAGTAAATGAGTCAGAACAGTTCACACGTGCAGACCGAAATTTTTATCTTCCTAAATTCCATGCTTCCTTAAAATTCACCAGATGAGGTTCCAAATTAAGAAGGAAACGTCGTGTTCTAATGTTCATAAGTGTACCACACAATGCAATTCTTTGTATTTTTTAGTTTTACGTCGATTTTTTATTACGACACTAGAGATAATTTGTGAATGTTCCCTTAAGAATGCGTTAGTTTCCATCATTAAATAACTTACACTATTGTTTAAACTACTTTAAAAATGGAATTGCATGTGTAGTTTTCGATAAAATGATTTTTAAAACTAATTAATGCTTACTTTAATTTTTTTTAGTTTAATTGTTTTAATTATTATTGCATAAAAACTCAGTTTTCTCCATACAGTCAATATTTAAAATTATTCAAACTATTACTTTGCTGTAACTGACATTGAAAGGTAATAATATAATAAAGCCAAAGAGTCAGTTAATCAATCAGTATAGGGTAAAAATAGATATACGTCGAGATTTAAACGCGTAGGCAAATTGCAACAAAATTTGAAATTCATATTCTTAAAACCCCGGAGGGAAACGCTGTGGGTGTTAGGAATCCCTTCTTTAGACGTGGAAGTAATTGTAAAGAAAAAGTGACTTCACCGAGGAGTGAGAAAGAATAATACGAGAAATTCCTCTCCGTCCAGTATGACGACTATTTTATTAAATTTTTTTCTATGTTTTACTCCAGAGACTACTCTTTTCCGTGCTAGTTATAAACAAAAATTACTTATAATTGTTGGTGAGATTATTTATATCCCTTTTAGCATTAATGTATGAAGAATTGAAACAATGTGTGCCATTTCAGTGGTTATTTCAATCGACATGTTTACTTAGAACTGGATGGTTGTCAGGAGATTGTTTTCAATTCGAAATATGGTCTTTCCGGCGAGTTTTTAATGTCCCATTTCTTTGGTCTATGTAGCAAACAACACTAAAGTCTGTAAAGAAAAATTTATGTATCTAAATTATTATTGCAAACTTTGCAGTTTTCTTTAAACAAAATGTTGTTAGGTTTATGCATATCAACTTTGTGTGATACAAGTATCTTTTTAAATTTTATTTTATATATTTTCCAAATCTCCTTTCTCTGAACTACTAATTGACAAAGTTTTCCCGGTGAAAACACAGTAATTACTCGACGTTTCGTCAGCGGTCAATGCTTTAATCCACTAGACGATGGTACGTAAGGAAAGACTTCGTTCGATTATTATTAATATTTGCTGTATTACTAATCTTCTCATTGATTAAATTTTCAATTTTAATTGTACTTGCCTTACGTCTACTTATTTTCCATCAAGCAACATTATGGTTTGCTTTCATAGCTTGTCTATACGTCTAAAGTACTATAGTTTCGTTTCAGTTCTCTTTGTAAATTCCATCCAAAAGCGTGCGTAAAGTTTCTTATATATTTTCCTATAGTGATTTTTTTTCGTAGTCTTATTTCTGAAAGCGAATCCGTTCCATCCGAGGGACGGTTACTACGTTGGCGTGGGCGTCATGTACATACATTTTGATCGATCACATTTCAAGGACGCGTGTGTTCCTGAATGTGTAGTACAGTCGTAGTCACATCGACTGCGAAAGCGTCTGTCACGGCGTCTTTCTTTGAGGGAAGCTGCGTAATGTCACAAAACCAATTAACTTGGCGAAATTCGTTCAAGTTGTTGGCGCCGAAAGGCAGGACGGTTTTTCAACACTAGCAGTTGTCATGCAGTCTGAGTTTATTTTAATTATAAAAGTTTATGTTAAATTGGTGATGTGGAAACCCCAAGCTGTCTCGTGTAATTCAATCACTGCCCTTGTAATGTGTCAACATTTTTTCTGTTTCTTTCGTGATGTTAATTAATTTCTGTTTTCGGAATAACAATCCATTTTATGTTTACTTTGTGCTTTTGTTTGTGCGTCGGGGACTATTTCTTGTTCCTACCCTTGTTGATTTCCGTTTTTCTCCTTCCTGTAATTTTTCTTTTCTTGAAACGCTAAGCTACAGCTGCATTATTTGTACCGAACATGACTAAAATAATAAGTGCTCAAATTATACATTGTATAATTTTGTATTTTAATTTCGGTGCCTTGCTTTAATTCATTTATTACTCACGACCCAGCCATACTGCGTCATATAGTAGGTAATAATTAGGTTGAACACTCTTGGCATTCAATTCATGAGATTTGCGTTTAATGAATTATTTTCTTTGTCCCAACACGACTTGTGTTGCTAATGACTTTAAAAAATTCAGTAATAAAATAAATACATTTTTTAAAAAAATATTTAGATTCAAAATATCAGGTGAATGAGCAACACACTTGTGAACGACCAGAAAACCTCCAGTAAATTAGCTACTGCTAAAATACCCATGTATATATTTGACTTCACAGCCATATCAGATAGGAACAAAATTTAAAAAGTAAATAGATTTTGCTGCGTTTCTTCCAATATTTTTGGACCTATCAAGTAATCCAAAAATAACTTTCTAATTTTGTTCCTGCCAGAATTGACCATTAATTCAAATGGATCTAAGAAAAGGACCAATTAACTATATTAAATTAAGTAGCATAAAATAAATATTACGGTACACCAAAGTATTTAGCTAATTTTGTAATTGAAATAATTTTTTTGACGACTGGAATAGGGGGCTCTCTTAACTTTGAAATACTGCATATGTAAAAACATCCGTAATTAATAGAGAAATTCTTGACAGGGCCAGGAATTGAGTGGGGTTGGGGCAGAGTTACGATGAAATCTCTCTTATGCAGTTGCTCAAGCTAAAGTAATGTCCAGCAATGTATTGAATTTTTACGACGATATAAGACGAACGTATCACAGATACCTAACTTCACAGTAAATCCCATCAGATTTCCTGGTTGTTGACCATTGCACGTCACGGGTTCGCTTGGTGCTCAGTTGTATCAAGAGACCGTATCACGATTCCAAGAGCAAATTTGACTCAATAAGGCCTTTCACGTACACGTCGCAGCCAATGTATTAGGTGACAGGACAAGCTACTTTGCGGTGATCCATCACTCGCTGGTCCGGCTGTCACATCTGTCCTCCCACGCGTGGAACCAGATATGCGTCTTCTCACCTTCAGAATAGCTGCCAAACAAGCGCTCAGCTTAAAGCTAGACCATACCGAGTGCGGTGACCTGTGTAAGTCGTTCCATCGAATTCTCTAATCGGCAGGAATAAACGTGAAATGATAGTTTGTAACTTCATATTCATTCCTTTGCGGGATGTTCTCATCTTAACCATTATTATTGGTGTTCTGCCAAATGCTCCCCTAGTTAGTTTTAATTTGCTTTCCCCTCTATTTCTCATTCCTTCCAATCATCTAATTCTGTAGTAAGAATTTTAGTTCCACTCATCACATGTCCCAACCAGTTTACTTTTCTTTTGATGGTTTCTATTAACAAAGTCCTTCCCCCTCCTATTCCGCTTGGTATCAATTTTTCACTTGATTTGGTTTCATTTTAAGAGCGAACAACCCAGCTGAGGCCACCAAAGAACAAAGTGTTGCTGGGAAATCAAGGTCATAGACTCGCAGCCTTCAGAAAAGAAAGAGACGCAGACTGTCGAAAATGAGTTCAGTCTCAAGGACTCTTCTCGGACCGCCAACCATCATGTTTAAGTTGGCCGAGTTGTAAAGCCGAGATCGGATTACTCCTCGTTTTATGACTCAACTCGTGCTCCTATTCCAAAATATTATAAGGGTTCAATAAATTAGTTACGAGTTTCCGAAATTGCAGGTTTCTCGAGTGAGTCTGGAGGCTCGTGTTGCTGGTGTTAGTTGTGGCGTGAGAGGTAGCGTGTCGTCCGCGTCGAATGCGTGATGACTTATATTTCCAACATCTGTCGTGATGAGTCTGTTAATTTGCGTGTTGTGCAACATGATGTACTACTGAATTGCATGTTAAGTGGACACTCGTCATTAAAGGGTGCTCCCCCACGTTGGTTCTGACAAAACATCCTGTCTGTAGCACTGGTCCGGTATCAGCTACCCAGTGGTTACCAGTTCCGGTTGCCGTACGGAATAATCATTAATTAGCTAAACACTCTCCATATATTCATTAAGCTAGTATAATTTCTACTCGTCTGGCACATATGACACTCTTGCGCCTATTGTCACAATTTCTACATACAGAGCCTGTTTAAATAGTTTTGAAGAAAGTAGATGCACTGGTTTCTTGAACCACGTTCCATCGGATCTTTCCGTCAGATGTGTATTGTAGTTCTTTTCAAATGGGAGCCGTTTTGGCCCTGAAGCTCTTCGAATCAAATTCATGCGACATTTTCACATATTAACTATATTATAGCCACCCATCTGCGCTTCAGTCAGGTATGTTATAATTCGTTACTGAATTGTCACACGTGGCAACGTTTGTCTAGTTCTCTGCTCTCATTCACTGAAAGCTACCATTTGAAATCCAGTATTGTTTCTTGTCCGCTCATTACGTTTACGACTGCATTCGTGATGTATGATTTGCTCACACCTTCACGTCTTTTATGTACTGTCATTAATTCACTATTGTATCATAGTAAATTTAGTCTCTATTTTAAAAGGTGAACTCGCTGATTAATTCAATTGAGCTTGAAGTTAAACAATACGCAGGAACGTACCACTTGAGAGAATTAGACAGTAGTGGATAAACGAGAGAATGGTTTAGATTATTATCTGGGTCCGGGAAGTGTTTGAAAGTATGCTATATTTAAGAGGAAAACACGCCGTGCTGATATGATCTCAGTAGAGTTTTGTTAGCTCAGCGGCCCAGATCTCTAATATTCGAGTAACATTTTATCTGACAGATGTCTTGTTGAGTGTCGGTTTTCGGGTTCTTGTAGTTCCGCGTGAATGGCGATGTCCAGGTGAGCAGAGCCTGTATCTTATCTGGAGCGGGCTGCGGATCCAATCTACATGAGCAAACACGTCCGGACACTGCAAACACCGCTCTGTACCGCAGACAGCCAACCCAACAATATCGACCGATTGTTTCCCTCCAAGATTCCATTAGCGGTCGGCTTTTTCATTAAACCATATCGTTTTATGGGGACATAAAGAGGCCTCTGGCTGCGCCGTCCAAATTTATCGAACCGCGGGGGCGTCACCTGGAACACTTTGTGAAAGCTAGATACCACTGATAAACTAGAAAAAATTTGTAAAATCCAGAAACTTTTTCATGAGGTCCCCAGTCGTTTCAAGTTTTCAAACTAAATAACAACTGCATAACACTGTTCAGCCTTGTGATCAACTGGTCAATGGGAATTTTAATATATGCTGTGTTTATTATTAATGTAGGACAATGCATGTAACATTCTTCTTTATAGTACTGAAAACTAACATGCTCAAGTACCTATGAAATTATCAGTTTCAACCTTATTTTCACGTTTTCCACTTTTCTGTTGTATATTACAGAACAAAGTTTTTCCCTGTGAATTTTTTTGTAAATACGTTAATTACTCTTCTGCCTGGGCTAATAGCAGGAAAACTTTGTCGACAGTCAACTTGATGACGAAACTTTCTTTTCACAACGGCTTACGCGCTTTGAATCCAGTGAGTTAATTCTTTCCAAATTAGCTACAATATGTGTCTGTTTGTAAATCATAGATATAAATGCAGAATATAAGTCAGAAATCAATTAATTTAAACTTATAAATAAAATAATTAAGTTAATCTAACGTTTCGTCCCTAATTTTCTTCTATTTCTGACTTTTGGTATTTATTTGTGTTTTATGTATAATTTAAAGTCAACGATGTTTCGTTGTAACCTCATCTGCGGATTCACACCAGGAACCTATTGTTAATTAAGTACATTTTTTTACTTATAGGCTGTTTTACTATTTATTATATTATTTTCTGTGCTAACACATTACATCTCTCTGTACTACCATCAATCTCGTTTTTGAATTTTGGAAACTTACAGAAATGAACGTGCCATCTTTCTTTCGTTTGACGTGTACCAGGACAACTGGCAGATCGTCATCTTAATATGACGCATTGTGACTTTTTTTCGGAATGTAGCGTGTCGATTCCCTTTCAGTCTAATCTCCAGTTTTCTTGACGAAAATATTATATTTACATCTTATAAACTCTCATTTTATTTTTCAGAAATTTCCTGCATGAAATGGTTATTGTTCTTGATTACATATTCGTAGATCTTGACAAATTTTCGATTCGTAACGAGATTGTAAGCCATGAGATCGGTTTCGGAGCTCGGAACATGATTTTGGTCCACCTAATTTTGTTTTCGTTATGATAAATAGTAATAAACTTTTCTTAATTTGTTCAATGTGTCGAAATATTGATAAATAATCAACTCAGTATGCAAGCAATACACACGAAATATATCAGAACTGAACAATCCGAAATCGGAATGTCAAAACAATGCCAAGCTACGCCGCAATGAATTGCGCATGTATAAATGCGTACATCAAATGCCATAGGTTAATTAAACGGTCAGACTCAAAATTTTAGAGATACCTGGTGTTTTATGTAATATCCAAAAAATGAGGAAAGAGAGAAAATCTAGATCTAGACAACATAAACTGGGCTCATATATAGCTAACCCACAAATGTACAAAAAAATACACGAATGCACGCACACCGTAATCATTTATATAATATATTTTACCATCGGTAATTCAGGAGACGCGTTTTTAGTAGTTTTAGTTCCAAATAAAAAACAAGGGGATTCTTCTGTTTAATGTAATTTGATTTATTATATTGCTCCTTGAATTAGGATACGTCATTATATGAACTTTCAAAAATACGAGCTACAATTGATAACAATTAGAATTTTAAGTGAAGTGGTTCTGTCATTTTATACAGCACTTTATATTTAAACGTTTCATAGCTATTTAATTTATAAAATGTCACAGATCTATATGTGGGAAAATAATATTAGAAATTAAATTTAATAATTATAATCCACTTTGGATGGGGGAGGGTGTGTTTTGTTTAATTAAGATTCTGTATAAATTTTCCAGCGTTTCCTGGAAGTTATAACCGATAATAATGATTGAAATTTGTTTACTGATTGGTTATTACTAAATTTCAGAGAATCTGTGCTTTAAAAGTGGAGTGGATGTGGTTGAAGTGGGAGGTTTGCAGTCGTGCATTTTTCATGCTTGTTCTTAATTTGGGCGGCTTCCGGAGAGGGCCATCTCCGGCTTTGCGAGGAAGCCATTTCCGGCTCAGGTGCACAGGAACTGCGGCAAACCGTCATTTCCCCATATGTTTTGCCTCCGTTAATATTCATAATCTGTTCCTTGCCGCCTTCTTGTTTGCGTAATCGAGCCTGCATATACACACAGCGGCCGACCGGACAACTACATCAAAAACGGACAATTACCCCCGGGCAGTTGGCAGAATTGTGGGTTACAACCCTCACAGATTTCTTTATTTAATGAAACCTAACATTTTAAATTATTTTCAGACGTCACTGCACATAGATTTAATTTAAATGCCTAAATAAAGTATACAGATTTCTTACTCGTATCTCCGTTAAATTTCATGGTCTTAATTTCTTATACAAATAAACCACCTGAATAATTATATTCATAGTTACGACGTGTACAGAGTCCGATGTTCAGTCACTTTTCATCTCAAATGGCCTGGATGAGTAGTCCGTTTGTCGAAAATAATTCGTTTGAAGTCTCGCAGTATTAAAGTACAGTATTGACATTGCCTACTGATTCCTGTTACGTTCTGCGGTAATACCAATTCCCCTCTCTATCAGCCAACGTTTATGTAACAATCTAATTCTTCTTATTTCATCTGGAAGAATCGTCAAACCTGTCAAATAAATCTTTGAAATGGATGGTAAAGATTCGTTCCAGAGGAGGATGATTTCCGACAGTAGAGATTTAATTTCAGTATCTCAATAAAAGAATGTACACTGGAACTGTTCTCTGTTCTGAGTTGCTCGTGAGTCTTTTGGCCAAAATTTTGACCAGCCATGGCTTCAAAATTGCATCGGCGATTCTTGTGGCGCTGACTCCACGAGATGTTGAAAGGTGATGCGAGGAACTTGACATCATGTCTCATGAATAACAGCTTCAAATTTTGAGATTTTTTACGTTGATGGATCCAATTTCCGGGTGACTGAAGCAATGTAAAGAACACTTGATGTTCTCGGAATCGCCATGGCGTTGGCGAATTTTCTTGTTGGAAGTAGCCTTCTCTATTTCGATACGCCGCCAGTGTGATAAGATGATCGTGATCAACAACGTTGTTATTGGGTAAATCCATGCCAAATGGTACAGCACTCTGATTGCTTGACTGTCTCAGAAAAAAAACATTTGGTGGTACATTCCCTTATGTTTTGATAGTTTAAAACTATTTTTTAAGCCGTCCAGTTAAACAATGGCGGCCACTTTTCTTGCAGGCCTCATGCTGTTCTTTGCCTTTCCCGGTATCTATGATTTTCTTAATTACTCAGCACTCGGTTGTCCGATCATTTTCAATAAACTACATTGTGTTCAGTGATTTCAAGCCTCGATTTACTAACTTAATGTTCTTATTTGAGTGCATTACTGTGAGCCTCAGCTTTTTGTCATACATTCTTATACAAAACATATGTTTCACAAGAACGTTTCTCAGTCGGTCTTGTTTATACACATTTTATTAATTTAAAGTTCATATAATTAGAAAAGTCACTTACGTCGGAATACTTAAAAGATCTCGGATCTATTCACCTCTTTTTGGGAAGGTGACTGGAAGTTGATAGGGAGGGAAAAAAAGGAGAGACAAATTTATATCGCGCCTTATTATTCCAAAATTATGGATGATTAATCATCAAAGGGCTTGTGGAGTGTTTTCGTCGAATTTATGATAATTTGAATGTATCAGAAAATAATTATTCACCTTTGCAACTAGTCCAATGTATTATGAATGTTAATTTGTTTATAAACTATTTTTGACTTTATTTAGCTTGAATTTTTAGTCAATAAGATTAACCACTATGTTTATGAGGCGTATCATATAATTTTGGCACTCCGAATTACAAGATCATGGATAATCGTTTCGAGATAACTGAAACAGTGGCAGAAGGTTGAATTCGTAATCCTTCAAATTGCAATTGGCTTGAAGCATAATTTTCATGCTTTTGCGTTTAACGTCGAAACTTTTACTAAACACCATCCCCACAAACTTTGCATATCGCTGTCGTCGGAGGAATGGGAGAGTTGTCCACACAAGAGGCTGCGTTCACGTAAATACTACTTTGGTGAGCAGAGAGAGGCCAACTCTTAATGTGATTAAAAGCGGACTTGAAAATGACAAAAACCGGAAAGCCGCTTAGTCGGCGCATTACATGGCGGCCAAGCGGAGTCCAAGGGAAACAGCAGGGACAGACCACAACAAAGAGCTCCACCACACAAACGTCATGCGACCTCCTCTACTCGATATTATGCTGCCAACGCTGCTGCTGCTGCTGCCTGCACTCGCTAAACAAATCACCGCAGTATAACCAAGGTCCTGTTCTGACCCCTAGAAACACGTGGCTCAAGAACACAACATAATTAACTCCAAATGCTACTGTTGCATATGATTTCAAAAAAATAGTTCTGACGTCAGCAAGTTGACTACGCGCATCGTGGTTGGCAAACAAGTCATCTACACATACTAAATGTGTCGCGATTATAGAGAAGCATTGGGCAAAGATTATACCATGGAGTACCTTCTTTCAAGATAGTCTGTTATTATTTCTTTCTGAACTTCTCACCCGTGTTCAGCAAAAAATATAATAGAGCATTCTTTGGGATACTTTCGATCTGTAACTAAGGTAATTCGCTCATATCATATAAAATTAAGTTTCATATCACTGTATATAGGTTTTTAAGTAAGTAAATCTGCCGCAACGAAGAAGTAATTGGTGTACAATCTACTTGCGTGTCATAAATTATTTTAAAGTATTTCCGAATAATTCTATTAATATAAGCCAAAAATGGATACTATAACAATTAATTTCATGCAGTTTACTTACGTTTTCGTCAGATTATTATTCTTTTTAAACCTGTGATGATTCATTTATTACTGAAAAATTTAAATTATTATTTATTTATTACCTAATTTGCTATAATTCTGTTATATCAGTCGGAAAGAAACACTTTTTTACATTTTTCCTTACATTAAGTAATTTAAGGATCGGCTTATTTCTTGTATGTTGAAATTAATTTTAATACAGTTTCTGTTGTAATCGAAAATAATAAATAAAACAGTTTCAAATTTTATTAAATTATGAATGTACATTTTAAATCCACAAGACTTTATATGTGAACGGCATAAATTTTTGGTGACAAATTGGCTGCATTTTTTATTTATTAGACCTGATGAGGTCTCAAAGACGGTATAAAGCTTTCTGTGTTGAGTTTGCGATTTTACTCATTTGAATTTAATAATTATATTAACGATATATTGGTCAACAAGTTAATTACACTTGAATAAACGTCACTTGTCATGTCAACTAGTAGCGTGATCACTCATGATTTCATTTCCAATTACTTTTTAACTTAAATATAAGAAAAGTACATTTATTAAACAGTAGGTACATGAAAGGAAATAAATTATTTAATTTATAATTATTTTCATATTATAATTATTAAACGTTAGGAACTTGTAAGCCATTTCGATGTGTAGGTATTTTATTTTTTTGTTGAAAAACTCTGTTTATAATCTGGTCAGGCTGTTTTTGTTTAGGCAATAAATAATTTAGGTTTCACTCCGACGTCATTCTGCGTCTATTCGTCAGTCCCTGGTTCTTCGTGGATTACCCAGCTCTGGGCGACTTTGATCTCTCAAACGAAGAACAGCGCCTTTTCATTACGATACGTTGCGAAAATCATCCCCTATTCAGATTGTAAATTGAGAATAAATAAATCTCCTCCAGGGCAGCAGCGACATGCAACTGTTTCCTTATTTTCACCATTTTCAGACCGCCATTGATCTGAAATTAACTATCCTTCAGCATCCATAATAAAACTGCTGTTCTCTGCATTGTGTGCAGCGATCGATAAAACCACTCATGGTCACTTCTACAAAAGAAATGGTCGCTTATGTAATAAACTAATCTACAGTACTTTTGTTACCCGACTGGAATAAAAGTAAAAGAACTCGAGCCTTATTCAAGATGGCTATTACCCATGCTTGACGACAATTGAGAAAGATAAACGATGACTCCTTTCGGCGAAGTTCGTGATTGATTCAAGTCGAAGTATTAATCCGCAAATATTACGCGGTATTGAGATTTGATCCTCGCGTTGTGGAGTGGTGAAATCCTCGAATGAAGTTTTTAAAGTGTCTGCGCAAGTTCGTTCTATTGTGCGTGAAGACAATTGTTTCGCGAGGCGAGGAAGTAACTCGGCTAAGACGGGTTTATTGCTGCTTTCAAACACTCCAAACGAGCGTAGACAATTATCGAAGCAAATAAAGATACCAACCACATTCAGTTGAATGCGATCAGTCTGCTTAACGTGAGGCATCTATTCATTTGTGATGTAATAGTATCAATAGGCAAGCTCTTGCTCTTAGGGGATGCAAGATAATTACTCCTAACTCGTACTTATTCTCGAAATACGAAGCCAAATTTATAATACTTCCTGGAAGTCATTCAAACATTCTTCTACGTAATTCCGATTTTCATGATTTATTTTGAAATGATAACTGTGAACCTCTGATTTTTTTCTTGGGGGGGGGGGATCAATAGGTGGCATAAGGGTGATTCTGAAACAGGCAACTTCCACTTCTTTAACAGTATAGGAAGGGAATTGTAATGGGTGATGTGGAATGTAGAGCAAGGTAACCAAGGGTTGACTAGGACCCCTGGCTATAGTTTAAAGGATTCTACCCGTTGTTTCACCTAAAAGATATGCAGGGAAGACCCTAGAAAACCTGCATCACGTAGGTCGGGCAATTAGGTACTATTCTCACGCCTTTCCGAATGACGAGAGAGGAGTTTCCTGTGCGTCGCAGCATTCCCTTATCCATGCCTTCAAAATGGTGCCGTGGTCTGCCAATCAGTGCCAAAACGATTCACTTTTCTCACACAAAGGTTCCATAATAATAGTTTCATATACTTTGATAGCTAATTGTATATTCGCTATTTTTTTCTAGACTGCATAAAACTAAATCTCCCAACAACTTTACCATTAGGCCTACAGCTTAAAAAATATGAAGTTTTCTCCCTTTCATAAAGAAAAAACTTTTATTTCGTTGAATCATCGCACAACACTGATATATATAAAATAACCAATTCTAGTAATATACGAGATTAATGTCTGAATTGTTTCGCGTTAAATCCTATTGCTCATTCGTTAATTTTTTGAGCCGATAAAAATTATCTCGGCAACATTTACGACTTATTTTTATAGCCTCTTTGGTTTCAGGGGGGAAAAATTTGTGTATTAGAATTTTTTGTGAATATAATAATATGGAAGTAATTTTTGTTTACCGTTAATTAATTCGTATCGTATATTGTTAATTCTCGGGTACGTTTCGCTTAATTTTTGTTGCCAAGCGTTCGGTTTGTCATGTTGTTGGCAACTTCCTGTAGGAGGAAATCTTATTTTGAGGTTTTAATTGTACTGGTTTATTTTGTTATTAGCGAACTCTTTGGTTTTCTTCCATTATGATTGCTCTTCATTGTACCTTTCGCACCCCAATTCCAAGTTACGAGAAGTGAAGCTACGAGATTGCAGGGAATTTATGAATTAAATGATTGGGTTGTGTTTGAAAATGACCAGGCGTGGTCGTACGGATCACGCACGCTTTTATTGATCGCGACGTGAGATTGCTGACACTTGTTACACGCAACGTTTTCCTGAAGGAGCGCCGCCATTTCCAGGCCACGTGCTGAGCCACGTCCGGAGTGGGAAACCGCAACTAGCAACCTCAACTCAAACACCATTTTACCCTGTATACACTAGAATCTCTTATTACTTAACAACTCTCCTGAATTTATACTAAACGAAAATACTGTGCCGCTGTCACACAGGATCAACTAGACTTTTTCAGACTGCAATAGTTCGCTCCACTTCACAAAGGAAAATAAAGCAGACTCAATACATTTATATTTTAAAAATGCCAGCATAACAAATCCCTGTGATATAAGGTACAAGTTAAAGAAAAAAAAGTAAATATTAAGAGCGACGCCAATTTAGTGTCGCAGGAGTTGAGATCCAGCCACGTTTTTATTGTTCTTTGCGTTTCTATGCGCAAAGTTACGTAAAGTTTTTATGATTCTTATGAGTTTCAACGCTTTCCAGTATAGGAATGGAATATACTTAGTTTTAAAAATACACACCGTGTCCTTGAGGGCGTCACACTGACGCTCGGTTGGCGTGTTGAAAAGGAAACTGCTTATCTGATTCTTAGACAAGTTTGCTTCTATTTTTTTCCTTGTAAATTTTATAAACTTCACTACTTCATTTGTTCCATCTATGGAAGTCTAAATTTATTTTACATTGTCATAAAACATGCACTCTATCGATTTTTCCCCTTTGTTTCAGGTGAGTTGGGCCAAATTTTGCTGCTCTAGACGACTGTAGATAAGTATATTATATATAGCTTTGTGAAGTGATATTTTTATCTTAGCAAAAAATTTACTCGATTCCATTCCATTCATGATTTAGTCTTGACGTGCAGCAATTCTGGAATGACTAAGCATGTTTTGCCATTAGTAATACCTTTACAGCCATAAATTTTGGTTACTATTTATGAAAATAATTTTAATTACATTATCAACGTACAATAAAATTTAGAGTACAACAGAGTGTATGACAATCTTTTCATAATATAAAATTCAAAAGAAGATTAGCGACTTATCACAAATACTAGCATTTCTATTAATAAATTTAAGTGAACTGGAAAATAAAATCATAATTTCATGATATATTTGAAATTTATTTTAAGCTTTTATGGGATTCTAGTCAAGTGCAGAGAACGTCATATTGATACAAAACAACATTTATCGATTATTTACTTATTTCCATGAATTTAGCGTAAGCTGGTAATATATTAACAAATAATGTACAACAATTAAATTACACAACAAAAAATTAAAGCTTACAAATTATTGTTCCTAATATACACTTTAATTATTTTCTTAAACTGGTTTACACTTTTTTTTGTCAAACACTTAAGTATTGACTTCATACTGTTAATTTTATTTCTACATTCTAAACAATAAGCTGCCTTATTCCTATTATGGTAACTGTATAATTGCATTATAATGATATAAATAAATAAATGGCTTGAGTTGGAACTATTTATTACAAAAAATTAGAACAGGCAAGATTACTCTTGTCCAAATTATTAATTGAAATAAGGATTGTAAACAAAATTGCATATAAACCAATTAATTTAGAAGAAAGACAAGAGTGGGGTCATGCCCTAGTTCCGGTCTACTTTTTATCCCTCATTCTTGTCTTTTAAATTAAGCTATACGCTCTTTATCCAAGCTTCATTTAAGGCATTTCTACTTCCTTCTAATTAAATTAATTAACATTTGCCTACAGTAAATTATAAATACATATGTTATTTTTTCTAAATTGTAGATTAAAATAGTTATCACGAATATGTTACAAAACGGAATGAAACTTGGGTCTAATTTTTTTTGGAATAATTAGTTTCCTGGTTCAAGGTCATTTATTTATATTAAACTTGATTATTAGAAAACAAGTTTTATATCAATAAATAGTATGAACTTAATACTGAAGTATACAATTTATAGTAAAGTAAACTATTAAAAAGCTATATAAAAATATAATTGAATAAATCTAACATCTTAAATTGAATATATTTTTCTTGTTTTATTTTAAACCAGCATTACTTTACTGCACATTTTTCCAGTGTTTACAAGGCTTGTCCGTGGGTCTTTTGTTTTCCTTTCCCCCCGTAACTGCCATAATAGAACTGCGTTTCTTGATCTGACATCAGCGCTGTGTCAAGCACTCGCGGCGTCACTTCCCTGACTTGAAACGTGCTGAACTCTAATAAACCTCAAATTGTGCACGAATGCAAATGTCGCACAGGTGGAATGAGACAGGCAACGGTAAACGCTTCAAAGAAACGGTAAATTAGAGAGACAACGGTAAATAATTTAAGAAGCGTACCTACATGTTGAGTGCAATGCCTAGTTGCAAACTTGCGAATAACCTTCTCTTGATGTATGCATTACATCCGTATATGTTTCATTCATCGCGTGGTCTACTTATCATACCATTTTCCTGGATTAAATGGACGCCTTACCGTAAAAAAGACACCGGGGTTTTACGTCTCAACCTTAATTTTCTGAAGGTGACGAACTGCCATCCGTGCCATTAAGAAAGTCCAATATCATCACACACACGCACACAGAGACTCATTCTGTATAAAGGTTTCAGAATCTATTCCTTTAATGTTTCTCGCATATCTCTTTTCGTTTTGTAAGACTAACCTGAGTTCTTTAACGTGGTGCCAAATTTTAAAAATGTGTAAGAATATAGCACTACTTATTCCATGCCAAATTGAAAACCTGTAAAAGGGACATTTTGAAAACCGAAGAAGTGTTACATTTTTAATAATTATATTTACCAGACTTTATTGAAATAAATAAATTTAGCAGTCAGAAGTAAATTTTAATAAAACAATTTAGAACGTGATGATATTTTTGGCTGTTTTGTGGGGACAATGAGCACACTCAGAAATTTTGTATATTAAATTTTATTAAATATATTATTTTAAAGCTAATATATAAAAGGAAAGGGCAATATGTCGTGCTGTTTTTATTAATATGTTGTAATTTATTTTATTTTGTTAAAATGTATTTCTGACTAACGTGGCTGTATTTGTTACCTTTTAAGCGGTTAAGCCGGGCGAGGTGTTACCTTAAATCATCCAGTCAATAATAACTTGGAATAATAATGGTTGCTGGGGGGGCGGGGGCAAAGCAGCGTTGCCGAAAATGTGTACCCCGAGGGTTGTGACTTTAGGAGCAGTTTAACATTGCTTTCCTCCACGAGGATTTAAAACTGACTATGGGCTGTAGAAATATTTTTAAAACAATCATGATTCTTCTATTATATTGTTTCGCGGTCGGTAGGAATTTATTTGCATTTTGAAGAGTGATAAATATCCGCCCGTTACTACAATTTTTACCTGTGATGACATCAACCATATTAGTTGAGTACAAGGGTTAAAGTTAAGGACGCCCTTCGATCGGACAACAAAAATATTGTATGTGTGGAAATAAAAAGCTGTGATGCAACTCACGAAGAGAGCACTAAATGTATATGTCTTGTGCTGAAAGAAATAGATTCGCAATTTTCTTATCGTAAAATATTAACATCTCTGTCGCAACACCTTTGTGGGAACTTTATAGTGCCTCTACTTTTGGTCGTTACCGCCATTTTTAAGTATTGTAATGGCTTCTTTTGGTTCTCATAATTGATTACCAGCTGATCCCCGTCTAACTTGAACGGTGCCATACTATCTCCGGCCGAAAAATTTCCATCCTGTTCCATATTGAAATACATTTACGAAACTTGCGAGCTTAAAAATGTATGCAAAACAACTGGCGTCGATTGCATTTCAATTCAATCAGATATGATATGTGAATACAAGGAATACATTATAAATACGAAAGAAAAATATTTAGATTTTTTGATAGGGTGTTTATAATAATTCATTGGTCATACAATTTGATTACATTAGTGTTTTAATGAGTTTCATGCAACTAAAGAAAAACGGAAAGTTGCAGATAAGTGAAATTACGTTATTTCCTGACAAACATTTAATGATCATATCAAAAATTTGGAAACATGTTTCAGAAATTATAGCTAAGGTGAATCTTGTTGATTCTATAAAGCAATTGTGGAGAAAAACTTAGAAATATCCTCTAAGCAGTGGAGGCACCACTGAAGCTTTCAAACAGCAATCCGAATGATGAAAGAAAGAAAAATCCAATAAACTAGTTTCCGGGCTTCCTCAAAAGAAAAGTATTAGAAAGATGAGTATTATTGACTATTTGATGGAAACAGCCACTGATAATCTTTCCAAAAATTCGGAATAATAGTTTTCTGATTCTTGGAAGCAATGAAGAACGATGCCCCTCAATAATTTCAAGCTCACGCTTATAGGGAAATAAAAAACTTGCATCCAAAGCACGCTACGTTTATATTTAAAACGCAATGACCGGATTGTTAAAAAATCCAGAAACTACCTGAGCTGGCAAAATAAAATATTTTGGAATTTTTTATGATACATTATGCGTTCTATATTTATTTTATTTTGCTACTAGTTTTTATGAGAAATTAAATTTATCAACTGCAGGCAGAATTATGATAATAAATGACTTTAAAATAGCTTGGAGAAATAAAATATTCTGGATATAATTTTTAATCAAAAATATTCTTACTTATTCTATCGTGCTGTTCAAGTGTCTCCATTTACTTTTCATTTTTTTTTTAGAAAATCTATTGGGGGGACATCTAAAGTGTAGCCTCATTTTTCGCTCCAACAATTCGCTGTGACCACTTTTTTCTTAAAAAAAATTTTAATTGGGCCTCTCAATATGGGATACATGAAGTTGCCCACGATTGGACAAGTCTATCTGTGATGTGCAGCTTGTCGGAATTGTTCGTCGTGACGAAGTTGACTCCTCCTTTGACGACGCCCCGCGGCCCTGTTTCCACTTACTAAGTTTTAATTAGAAGCCACCGTGCTCATCGTAAATTTCCTCCATCATCGTGCCCAATTTGCCACAGCATTTCACTCTTGCTTTCTTTACGGACTTATTAAAGTGTGTGTTCGCGCTCGCCTCGAGGTACGTGACGTAGTGTCACCAAATCACCGCCGGATGTTGTAATTATGGAATCGCTGAGAATTGAGCCAAATAATGCGATCCGAAATTTCAATTTGGGATATGCATACTCCGGCATTTCCTTTGCATTGTTGATAGAGTTGCAAAACTTCTTGTAATTTTTACGTTTATAGCGGAATTATTAGATGGTTTCTGTAACATCTCACTCATTAATCTTGAAAAATATTTACATTCTTCTCCCCAAATTTTTGCATTTTGCCAATCGTCTGGACACGACTTATTAATTTTGAGCGTTAAATTTCAAATTATTTTCATGTTCTTTATTTTGCATTTTTAAGCAACGTTTCGTTTTGCCCTATATAACACGAATTACAATCTAAACATTTTTATCACTCACTTTGTTTATCTGAAATGTTAATTTTGTCTACAAGTATGATGAGTCGCCAGGACAGTTGATAGGTATTTTAATACGGAAAGGGAGCCCTTAGACAGAACTCATAAAATCTTGACAAATCTAAATAAATTTTATTTGTCACGTCACACGTGGGAGTTATTATTGTATTATCCCTCCCTTGTTTCACAGAGAAATCGCTTTTCTGCGAAATCATTTGCCCTCTGTGAATCATATCTCGGTCCATATATTACCATATATGCTATATTTTTTTAATGACGTAGATTATTTCTCATTGTCTGCTTGCTTTGACATACATCTACGAAGCATTTCACCTCATCTGTTAGTGATTTAAATTGCTAGAAAGCTTCTTTATCAGGGCTTTTTCGTTTCTGAACTGACATTAATTAAAAATATCAAACCTTGAAGAAAAATCAATACGGGCGTTATTGTAGCATTTTGTAACATGCTCCAGATTCCACACAAAGGTGGGGTCTTCTAAGGTGGTTTAATAATGAGGTGTAGCTTTCTCCTTCATTTAGCTGCCGACACGAGACGTAACCGAAGATGTATTTGAAGAACAGCGTGGAATGTACGGGGATTTAACATTTAATTCTTATGAATTTAAAAGCTGCACTAGGAAAAATAAATATATTTTATTTTATGTTGATTAACTTATTCTGTTTTGGAGAGAAAACGGATAACGAGGTAAGGAATCAGTCATGATTCATTACAGCGTTATTCTTTTGAATGTTTGTTTAATACTTTTATTAGAGTAGCATTAGTATTTCGGTGCATTCCCAAGAAGTTTAATGTAGTTAGTAACACGCACATCTTTTTTTGTTCTTCTCTTGTTTATCGCTTACAAAAAAAATTGTTTCCAATAGGAAAATAAATTAATCTCCCGTTTATTAGTAGAAGTTCTTCAAAGTTGCTTATGGAAAGAAGACTCTCTTGTTGTAACTATGTTATGTAGGCTATTTTTGGTATAATATATAAATATTATTCAGATTTAATGATGAGCAAACAAGCTCTTCTACTTGTGTGACATACTTTTCTTAATCATTCACAAATCTGTCACTTTCAGGAAGTGTCCCATCATGAGCAACCATAGCATGCGTTTTTTCTCTTTTATTTACTGAAAATTGTCATTTCATATTCGAGGCTGAGTTTGGGTTTTCCTGCCAGCGCTTATGGCAAGGAAGGTATTGAGCACGTTTTTATTATCTCGGGTTCGTCGGGCTGCTCGTATGCGGGCGCCTCTCTCTATGTATGTATGTCTCTCTCTAATCTGCGTCTCTCTTTGTTGGCGGGGATGGGCAATGTGGCAACACCGCATCAGCTTCCTCGCAAATCGCGGCGCCGCTCCAAACATTAAAAATTTAGGACCTGGCGAAACGCTGATAAGGATCTGCCGCCTCAAATACTCATAAAGAACTGTGATGGTAATGCTAATGCCGGTCCCCATGTTTACACAAAACTGTGCTGTGACGTCAGCGTTTACGCACCAGGAGAGCCATCCATCGGAAAAGACGTTAGGTCTGGCACCGGCAATAGAAGTCACTGTCCAGTCTCCGAAAGGACGAGTTAATGATATGAGTACAATATTGAATATGAACGGAGTTTTGTGCCATAACACGTCAGTAGTATACCATTTCCGGTTCTATACTTGTCGGAATTTCATCCCAGACAAGACACTTCAATTAATATCAAAATATTTATAATAGAATTACAGAATTAACCGGGACTGTAAAGTCATTTAATAACTACAAAAAATCGCAGCTTTATTTATTGTCAAATGTTTTGATTTAAAAATTTATGTAGAAATACAAGAAAAGAAATAAAACCCCTAAGGATTTCTGTTGATATTGTGGTATTAGGGGAGTCAGAAGAAGACTTGGAAACCAGATTAAATGGCATGAACGTAGTCCTGGAGAAAGATTTCAATATGAGGATTAATAAAGGGAGTGTAGTATTGGAAATAGTGTAATAGCGAAGGATTAGGAAAGGATATTTTGAAGGAAGTGTAGGAATTGTGCTACTTAGGCGTCATAATATAGTAGTAATATAGCACAAGCAAGGAAGGTTTTCAGAAAAAAAGAGGAATTTACTTACGGCTAATGTAAGTGTGAAAATATTAGGAAATCATTGCTTCAATCTTCGTATGGAGTTATATGGGTGCGAAACGTGGACGGTAGGAGTTTCAGAAGGGAAAAGAATAGAAGCCTTTGAAATGTGTTGCTATAGGAGAATGCTGAAAATCAGATTGGTAGGTAGAATCATTAAGAAGGAAGTTCTAAGGAGAATAGGGGTAGAGAGAACAATATGGAGAACTTTGACCCAAGAGAATAAATAAGTGTCTTGTAAAATTAGGATTAGAGGGAAGTGTCTATGATAAGAACAGAAGAGTGGGGGAAAAGATGGGATACGCTAAGGAGATTAGGGAGAAAGTAGGATGTGATACTTATGCGGAAATAAAAAGGCTTGCGCAAGATAGGTTACCATGGAGGGTTACATCAGACCCGACTGAGAACTTATAAATAAAGAATAGAGCCAATGTGTCAGGAAACGCTTTTATATTCATTTAATATATCAAAGATCTAATTTAGAAGAGATCTGACGCGTTTTGTCCATATTTGTTATCTAATAAAGTCCACAAATGTGCATGAAACGTCGAAGATGTATTAAATAAATGTAAAATTGTTTGCTGAAAAATTGACTATTTTATTATTACTTAATGCTTAGATTATTTTTTATTAAAAATATCATTAGATTCATATCCCGGTTATTTATTGCAATGTAACTTATTTTCTCTTTATCGATTTTTCTCTGTAATTGTGAAATCACAATAGAAATGGAAGATCAGTTTGCTGAACTAATTGAGAGAGATAATCTGCCTGTACCAAGTGACTCCTGTGAGCAGCAAATAAGAGCGGAATTTACTGATCTGAATCCCTCACTCCTCTCTCCGATGAGTGCTTCATCTTAAAAATCACTCGCTTCTTCTACACCTTAACTATCTTGCAAATTATTTTAATCAGGTTTTCGGTTGTTTTTTTTAATATAATACTCTCTCAGCGTAAGTAAAATGAGTTTTCTTTTTGCCTTGCCCGGGTATTTATTTGTATGAGCTAGGAAAATGAATGAATCCGACGTATTATATTTAGCAGTATGTTAAGTAGTACTTATTTTAAATTATTATTAACGCCAACATAGAAACATATGCAGTGTTGTCTTGCGCGGGCAGAAGAAAAATATTAAGCATTTCTTAAACAATATTCCTTCAGTTATGCTAGGGGTTTCAATAATATGTGCATCTAGGTTTGTACCAATCTGTACACGCCTTTAAATTTTTAACATCCTTTTTTATTATACCGATTTATTGTTTAATTTTTTCTATATTTTTATATTTAATATTTTGAAATCTCTAAACTGCAGTTGTACGCGATCTATAGGGAATCTCGTTAATTTCACTTATGTCTAGTGTCAAAGAGTATCAAGTCATGTAAACATGAATAATCATGAGGTTTCGCATTCATTATAGTAATTCCTTCTGTTTTAAAAAATTGCGCAAAATGTTTCTAAGATGTTTTCCATTATTTATTGAGTAGAATATTTATGTGAAAACAATTTTTAAAGTGATTTGCCTTGGTCCCTGGAAATGAATTTTTTTGCCACGTGTGTAGCGCTGGGATGAAAAGACGAAATGCGTGGTAAGTTTGATTAAGGAACGGAACACTTCAGCATTTGAGTATATATATTACTCGTCGTGTAAAGAGGAAATACGCTTTGAGTCCCACAATTGGATCTCAATCAAGTACGGTGTGCCTACGTGTAATTTATATTTTAATCAGGCCGAGATTGAGCTGTGGTGTGTGGTTAGGCAAGATGTTATTCACAGTTTCTCCTGAAGACTCCAGGAAAAACCTTGTGAACACGTGGCCAGAATTTTGCGAAGCGGAAATGTGAAGCATCAGTCTCAAGGATATCTATAACCTACTACTTTTAGCAATTTACTTTGTACTACTCATCCATTGCTATTATCTCGTCGGGATTTTACTTCGGTAGGATTTTAAGCAGCCGTAACATTTAATGCTCTTTACTGTGTATGCAACAAATTGAAAACAGCATAATCGTGAACTTCTTGTCGTCTATCTCAGAATTTGCATTCATTTTTTTGCGAATTAATTTATTATTATTTTAGCAATTTAAAATATGTAAATTTTTACTTGTTCTAAAGGTTTTATTATTTTTAAGAAATGTCCATCTTTGAGAAGTTAATATTGCTTGATGTCTCTGTCTATATTTTATTTTACATTCGTCAACTAATACAGTGAATGCGATGCTAAATATTTTCGATTTAGCAGTCCTTTTATTTAAAAAAATGCAAGGATAATTTAAAATCAAAGTAAAGTAGAGCGAAACGCTTTCAGAAATAATCAGCAACGTGCTTTTCGATGCAAATGGAAACTGATTTCAGCCACTCACCGATGCTTCAGATATCGTTACTCTCGTACCAATTTCCGTTCCAATTACATTTTTTTAGACGCAACATCTGTTATGTTCTGATTTAATTAGTACTCTTCCTCGGTTACGTTGTCTCCCAATGGAAACACTGTCATTATCTGCGAAATAGTTGGCAACACCGTACAGTTCAGTTTTTTCCTCCTCCATCGTCTTCTCTGGACCATTCGTAAAGGAAACCATTGTCCATACTTTCGAGTCACCGACAAAGAATGTTAGTACAATCGTTTTCGTTAGCCTGTTATATATATGTCATATTATAAGTCAACAAAATTTAAAACGAATGAATATTAATTATTAATGTATTATAATATTATTTTACAAAGAACCCCATTTTTAAGGATGTGCCATCAAAGTAAATGTTCTTGTGTTTTTTTTATCGAACTGAGCAAGAATGAAATAAACCTTCACGTGTTTTAAATTTTGCAGAATTAAATTTTTTAACTCTTTATCCCTGTTATTTATATTTACAAGACCTGATGACTATGTAAATTGTGAATATACATAAAGATAAATTCACTGAAAAAATAATTATTCAGTTACTAATAGGCCTACGATTTGTCTCGCATTTGGGACATTATCAGGTACAAATAAATTATCTCCTCCCCTCATTTCAATTAATTTTCTATGTTATTAAAGCAAAGTTGCCAGTTTCACGAAAACATTAAGTTTCAAATATAAAATTTTTCGTCTTTTACATCCATGGACAAGGTACAACTGAAAATTTGATTTTCTGCAGCTGAAGTTTTGTTACACTGCAAACATCTGATAATCATGTCATGAAACTATTTCTTATTCGTATCAAATTATATTATACTTATTCAAACATATGCCTATTTTATTTCAGCCAACTCGTTTTTAAATAATTAACAAATTCTAAGGTAGATAATTAAAAATAATAATAAATTTAAAAACACGTTTCAGTCCGAATAAGAATCTTCATCAGGGTAGCTATAAATATATTATACGTCAGAGATGATTCAAATGACTATTTTTACGGACAATCCGTAAGTATAAATTAGCTACGATTTTTCGTCCTCAATTTTAGGACTTCATCAAGCAATATAATATTTTTTTCTTCACTGTTTTAAACTTTTGCATTAAATGCGCAAATAACTCTGACAAAAGTATACGTCGAAATATATTATTTACGTTGCTGACTGCAGCAATCGACAGTTAAATCCGAAGTTTAAATAATACTTAACGTAACGTAATATTTATTATAGATATAATTGCGCAAATTTATAAGTGGACAAAGATTATAAAAAAGGATATAAGGATAATTAGTATATTAGGAAGATTATGTTGGTAATCTTTGGCTTTTCACAAATATGGTATTCGTACAATATAATTATTTTTTAAAAGCTTTATTAATTTCTGATGATGTTAAATTAAATAATTTTTGGCAACATTAATAATTAAACCTTACGTCATTGTTAATCTTATTTTTATATCTATCTCTCTCAGGTCCAGAATGAGTCTCAGAGTTATTTTCATAATTTTCTTGAGATCTTTACATTAACAGATCACACCAGAGTGAATTATTTACTTGCTAAAGCGCTAGACTATGCTGGTGGACTTGTTATAGCATTAAATGTTATTGGTGTTACAGTATCCGGTGTGTGGATCTCATGATAAATAATAACGGATCAGGCTAGAAATAAAACAATAGGACCGGGAATCGCACCCTAAGAGGTGGTCGTGGTTGCGATTAATGGTCCTGTCATGATTTTTATATATTAAACTGCTTAAACTAGTTGTCTACCAATATTATTTTGGTGAAAACGTTTGAATTTGTGTTGGGTCCTTGAAACAGATTGAAACACGTTCAATAGTTTTTGACAATGGGGGAACTGACATCTACGTCGGTCTTCAAGTGTATCTTGTACAGGCTTTAATCTTACTTTGTGATGATGATAATAACTGCTGATTGTTGTTGAAAGTGAGAGTTGTATTCCGTCAGCCGTTTCTCAGGAATTGCTGAGTTTCGATCAGGTTGGTAGTGATTCTGCAGTGAGTTGGCATCACTGTAGTATATTTTCCTAGACCCTCCGTTTAGACTTGCGTCAGAGTTTACACGAAATCACTGTTTGCTCGCTTCAAAGGAGACGAAAGAAAGCTCCAACTGTCTTCCTCCGTGCCATACCTTCCATGGCTACACACGAAAATCACATTCACTCGCCATGGTACGGAAGTCGTTCGGTCACGTCTTCATTTAATTCTTGCAACTCTTTCTAAAGGGGAAAAAGAGCTAAGACAGACTCATGATATACTCGTGAGCGTTTCCTGAAATACGGCCTTTATTGGTATAGCTGAAATTTATCTTTCAAGTTAGCCCATGTGATGGTTATTCTATTATATGACGGATCGTAAATCAGTAGTTACCTGGGCCATTTATACCGAAAATCGTCTGTATTGAACCCGTCCTTATTAGTTAAAAATCAACAGACAAATAGTTCAGTATTAGCATTAAATCATATTTCATTCATCTCACAAGGCAGTGGAACGAGTCAAAGCTGGTACATAAATTGTTATATGATTTCTTAATTACTATTAACTCTTTTAACTATTTACATTCACATGATTATATTTAACTTACAATAAGATATGATTAAGTACTACAAAGAAGACAAGTTATATAATTTGTCCTGATATATAATACTGGTAAATAATGCTAATATTTTATATTTAGTGTTTTATACTATTGTCTAAACAACGTAGTATATCTATGTTAAGGTCTATACTAAGGTACAATCAACTCCATGAATTCTTCAACAGATTAGGAGTGGCTAAGTAAAAAGTTAATACATGTTTAACTGGTTTGTATTTATTTTTAACTGTTTAATGGAGACTGGAAGTTCTTAAATATGCTAATAGCATAATAATGAGCACCATTTTGTATTATAGGTAGAGACTTTCCTTCCTTGTAAAAATTATTTTTATTTCTGGTGAAACAAATTTAACAAAAATAAATATTAACAAAACATTAAGCCATATTTATGAAAATAGCACGACGTATCCGTTCTCCCTTATCCTTTAAATAAACATTTATATAAATATTTAAAACAAAATATGTTTCTGAGTGTGCACTTCAAAATTTTTCTCATTATAATTCAGGAGATAAATTATTTATATTAATGTTTATTTGCACCTTAACTAGTTCCAATTAAAGTAATGTTATAATTTATTTTTTACTGTTTTGACTGCGTTGTTAAAATATTCAACAAATAAATAATGAGGTAATCAATAAGCCGACAATATTGAGAGATAATAACCACAACTTTTCTACAAACCTTTTTTCTTTCGTCACTATCATTCTTAAAGGTGTCTCGATTTCTTATACGCGCAGAAAGTAAAAAGGATTGTCTTTGTATTAGAAACTTTTATGTGTTTACGTTAAAAAGTTGTATGTAATAATTTCGGGACACCATTAATTGTAAAATTCTTTCGGATTTGAAAGTTGGTAATGGGCTGAGTTAAAATAAATTTTATAATTCCTTCATCCCTTGCTTATCAGTTGAAATTAAACATTTGCATTAAAATTTCTGCAAGTTTTTTTGTGCATATTAAGGAGCTTTCGGTGAAAACTATTATTATGTCAAAGATGGAAGGCTTTCCCGGTGAATTTAACGAAGATCATCTCTGGTTTCCACCCGGGTAATATCGTAGAACAGCGACGTTTCGACGGTTTTCACTGGCATCGTCTTCCAGCCGTCGAAACGTCACCGGTTGGAAACCCGAGAATATTTCTTCATTATTATGCCTTTTGGCCGAATGCTCCTTAATTTAAATAGATACTGGTGGAAGTTTTAATAGAATTGTTTATCTTTCGATCTAGAAACCAGGTGCGCACTACTTGTAGTAAATTAAATAAAACATGATCTATTTTGTACATAGATACAATTCTAAAACATATTGGTTGACGTTTTTATACACTGAAACACGGAGAGGAAATGTGGACTGAAGAAGAGAGAACTTAGTGGGCCAAGGTCATTTGTAGTACAGGACTGGAAAAAAAGATTACAGGGCACTGGTTTTAAAATTTTATTTTTCACATGATCATAAAGGCGTTTCCCCACACATTAAATAAATAAAAGTCCCCATAGTTTTTAAGCATTGAAATATGACGATTAATTTAAAGTTCCTTGATAATGGTTTTTCTTTTCGAGAGCTTCCCGAAGGTCCTTCAATTTCTCAATTGAACTAAATTTGACGTCTGAGGGAGAGAAGAAATGCGATGCAATGTTTTCCAATATATTTTCAGCCAGTGTTGTATGTGGTTTAGTGGTCGTACGGTGGCAGATGCAAATAGCTGCACTCCGCCATTGTCTTAGAAACCGGTTCCATGACGAGGGGGACGCAGGCAACCTCCTCCCCCTCCCCTCCCCCCCACCACCAACACCACCCCATACAAATCTGTGTCACTCCTCAAAATACTATTTCTGGTCCAAAATTACACCCACAAGCACGCCATCGACTTTTATAACAAATCTTCCTTCCTCATCCATTCACTGGACTTTGGCGTAATTAAAAACATGTGTGCAAATATGGCATTCATTGTTAAACAATGCATTCTAAAATTATTAACGATTTTACGTATATAGATTAATGGTGTCCCGAAATTAAATATATAGATTTTTTGAGGGGCGGGGAGTTAACAGGCTACATGAAGGTGATCCTGAAACAGTCAACTCCCCTTTAATAGCAGAGAGAAAGAGAGAGAGAGAATAATGCTGTTTGTCATCTTTTACTGATTATTTCTCATTACCAGGCCTTAGTAAAGAAATATTAACTTGTGTTTGTTGATTTTAAAAGTACATTCGAGTGAAAAATCTTTCAGCCTGCTTAAGTGTTTTATTTAACACTTGAATGTTGACAAATTTATGGTAAACCAAACAATCACAGAATTTTGTTCTGAAGTTCTTTGGAAGTCCAAAACGTGGTATTTACCTTTCGTTAAAAATAAGTAAATCAGTCAATATATTCAGAAGAATTTAATTTTAATACAATTAAATTAGAAATGGATCTCGTTAAAATACAAATTTTACAAATTCCTTAATATTTCTCTGTTTAACATTTGCGCCATCTTAATATCAAATTTTGTACTATAAGACTAAATATATTGCATCTGTTATTCAACATTTGTGACAATTACTGACAAAAATCTGAAGAAGGTACAAAAGCATACCGAAACGTTGGTCCTTTTGATTTTATATTACAAAGCCTGGGTCAAGTCATGAAATTTTATTTAATTATTTTCATAAATGAGACGTAGTATTAAACTTTAAATATTTTTAATTTTAATGATAAAACAGCCAATAAGAGACAAACGGACTTTTATTTGATTACTTATTGAATTGTATTAGTTTTTGTGGAGCATCCTGAGTTTCGCATTAACTTAGGTAAACCATGAAGCACATTCTTGGAACAAATTCTTGTCCTCAAAATTTTATAAACGCCAACACAACCAAAATTTAATGACGTTATTATGCTACATCTTGAGTTTAGTTACTGAAGATCAATGAGTTCATAAATTTCATTGTGATAACTGGCAGTATTGTTCAAAGAACGGCGGAAATTAGAATCAAAGAACTCAAAAGACAATCGCCACGTTAATTGGGACAATATTTATGTTTTAGACGTGGAAAACAATTATCAATGCAAACTTGTTTCTGAAATGTTAAACATTAAATCAGATCCTAGCAATATACGTGTAAAAACAGAAACGAAATCATTAAGTATTATTCACAACCCTGTATTTTGGTTTTAGCAAGAATCAGTGTGTAAATCTGGTCTTAATTTTGTGTGATAAATTCTTTGTTATGGAACTATCTCTGTATTTGTTTCACATCTTTGCCAGAAGATAGTCCACATAAGGACCGAAACAATTTGCGATTCAATTTGTCTGTCATTGTTATTTCATTTATCCAAGTAGAAGTAAAAAATTGCGTGTGAATAATCTTTTTAAAGAAGGATTATATTAATGAGAGTAGTATTAAATTCAGGCCATTAAGGTGGCCGTGGAAACATTCGGATTGAAATGTGTGTGCGTTTAAAATTCCGAGAATCCGTGTTGCAGTGTTGCATCTGCCGGGCGCAGTTGTGTGGACGGCCACTTTCCCGCCTTGGCGCTGTTGCGCGTCGTGAGTGCATTGAGGGGGGGAGGGGAGTGGCTCGTCGATCGATGTTGGAGTGGGGAGAGGGGAAGCGGCGTCCCTCAGTGCACGGATCACGCTTACAGGCGGCGGAACATCATGCGCGACTTCTCCGTCAAGGTGCGAGACTTTTCCATAAAGGTAGGGCCTTTTCTGTGCTACGTTGGCAACACTGCCGGTGCCGCCGCGCTGACGTCACTCCGCTAATGAAGCGTATTGTTTCCCGCGTCGTCGCGCTTAAAGACGACCACGTCGTTATAAGTGTTAGATTGAAATTATCGAGCGCGCGCCGTGACGTCAACTTCGCTAATTGCTCGCGGTGACAGTGAGTGTGTGTCTCGACTCCCCTATCTCCCCCTCCTCCTTGCAATGTTTTTTTGCTTCCCGAGTGCTCGATTCCTGGTGTATCGCAAGGGGACCCCGAGGGGGAAAAAACGTAGGCTGCAGTAATTAAGAGAAGACGCCATTTATATCGTATAGGTACAGTACGAATGAATATTTGCCGAGGCAAAATACAGTCAGCTAATTAACGTTTCCGTGTTTCGGGAATACAGTTGTCCGGTCATTAAAGCCGAAGGATCACGTGCTACACGTGGTTCCATTCTGTCGGCGTTTTGTGCGGCTTCAAGGGTCAACTAGTGAACTGTTGCTTTGAAACTACGCGTTTGTTGCCAGTTTCGTTGAAGTGAAAAATGTTTTACTTCCTTAAAAGCGCATGGTCCCCCGAAGATTATGCTTAATTATGACTTTAGGACCATGTGCTCTTCTAGTCGATGTGACATGTTTGAATTTGCGCGCCATTGAGTTTTACTCAATTTGTGGGCTGTTTTTACCTTTATCATTCACAGCTCTCTATTTACTGTGACCGCGTCTATTTTCGAAACATAATTATTTCGTTTTTATGGGAAACCACGCCGCAGTTCCTTTTCAATTCCATTATGAGTTGCTGTTCTCTGAATTATGGCATCGAAAGAAGCTACCATTTGTAAGCTGCCTTGCGAATAATCAATCATCGTCATGTTCTGTGAACTCGTCGGTTAATTGGCCGGAAAACAACTCAGCGGTGACTTCATCCAGTTCCGTTCGCTTTGATAGGCTAAATTAGTTAATTGATCTAATTCTCGCGGGTGACTAGAGGATGATTGGTCGCGACTGTCATTTCTTCGTTTAAATGCAGTTGAGGTCGTGTCTTCGAAATAGAATGGAGTGCTCAAGGTCGTTGCAATTTACTCTTGGTTTCAAAGCGCGAATTAGAAATGGGTCATTTGAAGTTGTGTTGAGTGAATGTAGGTTTCTCTTTGTCTTGTCTATTTTCTAGCGGGTAGTATTTCGTTCGCTCTTTAAGACGCAGCTTGTTCTTGATTTGTAAACACTGTGACGTACGTTGCGTCCCCCTTCCCTCCAGAGAGGAGCAGATGCGCGTCGCTGCCGGCCATATTGTGCGCACGCCTTTGTGCGCTCCCATTGGGCCCTAACAGCATATTTGCTATTTCCCTTCGGAGTTGGTACCCCGCTTCGCTCAACCCGAACATAACTGTAAGGGTGGCTTTTAAGAAGTTTCCAGTTTTAACTGAGTGAGAGAGGACAGAGTTTGAATTTGCGGCATGCCGAACTCTGCCGAGTTTTATTGCGAAGGGAAAGGTGAGCGAGTACTTATGAATAATGAATGGCTGGAAAAAGGAACTTGGACGTGGCTGGCAGGTAAAATGCGTCTGCCAGGCCGGAGGCGAAAACTTGGACTGAATTTTGCAGTGGCTCGGCTTTGGTGTCACCATCAATGTCGCGACACACACGTGGTTTGCTTTCTCTGTGCATTGCCCGAGAAATGCACTGCGTAGTAATGAAGCGATCAGCTTACCTTCCCCCCCCCCCCCCGTCTCTCAGATTGTATTCAAAGAGCTGTCACACTTCTGTCAAGGACACCAATGGCTTCCGAACTTGGGCGAGCATATGAAAGCAATTAGTTAAACAGATGAATTACTTTTTCTTTCTCACGGACAGCTTCACAGTATCATGCTTGCTGTAGTCTCCACTTAAATGATGGATTAAATATCTGCATTCCTTTATTCTGTTTCTCCCCCGGAAGTCATTACTTTGGCCCGGCGTCGCTATGAGTGATTACAGTTGCGCACAAGAACCTCTGGAGCCCCGAGAATCAATCTACGTTTATTTTACCCCGGAGACTGCCGCGAAATCCATTTCCTTGAAAGCCAACCATGCAAATATTCTATTTCGGAGTAATCTTCATGGGCCCAGGGTGTGGTATTGATTGCACATTCGGCCCGGCGCCCATTAAGCAGCATCAGTCGGTTCGAATTCGGTAACCAGGTGATGGATGCAGCTTCCTACCATGACCTGGGTTCGATTTCACGATATCTGGCGTCTTCTGAGACTAAAATAATTCGACCAATAAAGTCTGACTGATTCTATTGTAATGCAATGAAATTGCATAACGTTATGGGACAACTTTGGCTTTCTGCTGCAGTTCTCGAGGGGCAGTCTATGCTATGTAAAATTTGTTTGGAAACAACTCAATTTTTTTTCTCCCTCGTCAAAATTTGGCTACAGAAGATCCATAGTTATTGTGTGTTTCCGTTACTCCGTTGTAGTGGTTAGCGTCGCTTAGAAGGTCAAAGATTTTTTTGTTCTTAGCTTAGCGACGCTTAATTTTATTATTGTTGGAATATTGTTGTCAGTCTTATCAAAATTTGTGCTGTAAACCTGAAAGGAATACGTTCGTTACCAATTCCAACTTAGAACCATTGCAATCTTTGAACAGGAAAATACTGGCCTTCTAGTAATATTTCCCTACGCCACTGGTTTCTACTGGACTAGTACAATTTGCGTTTTTATACTGTGTACAGACTCTGAATGACAGCTTATTCAATTTGTGGTTATTTTCTCCCTGTGAAAATTGTATTCATTCCCTATTGCTCTCCTTTCCCATGAATATGGATTTTCTCGTTTAGTACCAGTTTAAAATACGAAGGTTGTATACTTATGAGATGGCAATTTGGTTCTGGTGTGGTAGCTAGGTGTCAATCGGTTGATATTCTTTTAGTCGACGGAAACTATGGAAAATTGATATTCAAAGCATGCTGTCAGCCGGAGGTAGATGAAATCACACGATATTTTATTTTGGTAGGTGATATTTCCTTCCATCCCGGCATAATACATTATTTTTCGCAATCTTAAAACTATTTATTTTTATGACGCTACTATTTTTCTTTGCCTCCAAATCTTGGCGGCGCTGAGGTGGGGTTCTGAATTTATTGCACTTCGTCCGTTCGTTAGTGGAGGCCATTGGCCTAAATCACAGGCCATTTGTACTCAAACACACGGACTTGCGGCCAATCAATCGGAGCCGGCCTTGTGTAGGTTTTTATCAGTCTCGGCACTCGGTTTCAACAGGCGTGGCGTGGCTAGGAGGCAGGAAGCGGAAACACGCTAGGGGCAGGCTGGCCAACCGCTGCCGTGCAAACTTCCCAGCTCTCTTCTGTGTGCGTTAGTCACGCATCTGGAGGGGTTGACGTCATGGTCAGCCTCGTGACTCACTCCTCCGTCTTCTTCACTAGTTCACTACGGCGGCTCTAGTCATCATGCGTGCAGCCATTGACGCATCACTTTTAAATACACACGTACTAAAACTATCTTTTAAATGTAAAAAACTTTCCGTACCATTATAATATCGGTTTCGTTCGTCCACCCGACTTTTTATGGAGGTGTACCCCTGTCAAATTTCCTCACATTAGTTCCCCTTAACCTGTACTAATTATAAGGGTTGTCTCTAAAATACGCGCTTTCAGTAACTACGCCAACGGAATCTAAAAACCCGATATGATTATTCTTGTGGAAAGATCTTTAAAAGAGATTTTATTCGACGATGGATTGCCCGTACTGGACAAAATTATTCAGCCTTACGTCACTGGCGTCAGTGTTCTTGTGAGGGTTTGTAAAAGACTCCCGCAGCAGCAAAGATCGAACTGTGGAACCGTAGAACAGCAACCGTGATCTCAAGACATACACGTTAGCTCAAGGGTTGGCATGTAAAAATAAAAAATTTAAATTGCTCGTTATTTTAAAAATATAAACATCTCAAATCGAATGATTCCTCTCGAAATGACCCGTATTTTGAATTTTTAGTAATTTAGTTTTCCTTCTTTTCTCCAGTTACACATCAAAATTTTCTTTGCTGTATCCTTTTGTGTCGTTTTATTTATAAACTATACTTTTCTTGTAGAACATTTTTATATTTTATCCTTGATTAATAAGATGACCGATTAGTATTTTCTTATTATAAGAAGACTCGTGATTCATCTCGGTCCTTCCGCAGAATTTTCTTCAGTGTTCTGGCTTAAGACATGGATGTGTGCAATTTTTTTTGTGGAGGTGCGATGTTTTGGAAGGTATCGACCGCCCTCTGTCCCAAGTGTGTTTGAGGTGTTTGGGTCTTCCAGTGGTACCAACTGCAACTTGGATAGCAGGAGGACAGGTGTTTATGGTAAACCGTCGTAATCGATTTCCCAAAGTGGCAGCTGTTGCTGAACTACTCCTGAGCCCTTGTAAGCCTTGCGCTCCCGCGTCCTGCCTCCATGGACAACCTTTTCATATTTACAGGCGGTCATTAAATGCATTTACACTTCCGCTTCATATTATTTGTTGGCGTAGTTTTTGTGCAATCCTGCACCCTTCTTCACGACCCTTTTGTTTTTTTTTGGTCGCCATCTGCAGTCTCGTATTCTGAACTGTTGACTTCTTCCAGAGATCATGGCGTTACAGTTGATTCAAAATGGAATGAACCTGTATTAAAATAACGAGACGACCGTCCAAGTTTTACGATCTGTAATTTAAATTTACTACGTACTAATTGCTTTGTTGGGGACTCTTTCTGGTTCCATCGTGCACCGCCTCCACAATCGTGTCATTTTGATTTTGAATTTTTTTTTTGATATCTTTATTTAAAGACGCATCAATTACTATGTTTATTAGCTACTATAGCAAGGGACCTCCTGATCTGTAGCCTGCGAGGCAGCAACACGAGATTTAGAATTTATTTACTTTTGGAATTTCCGGGTTCGCAAAGGGACTGTTTCGACCTCGCTTCGCAGGGCGTGGAAAACCTTACACGACGAAAAATGAGCTTCGATTGTGTATATTACGCAATTAGATTCAAGTCTAGCAAAACTTTTAACACATCGATTCGACTAATTCGTGCCTTTGCTCGTCGTTAATTTTCACAATTACGAGTTAGAGCTTTGATCTGTAAGCCGCTGTTTGATAGTAGAGTAGAATAAAAGGAAATAAATGAATAAACATGCTAAATTTGTCAATTTGCACTGTAATAAGAACTTCAAATTAGAATGGCTACTGGGTATCGTACTATTCCCAGTAAAATTTTTGTGGCAAGAACTTCCCACATATTCCTGCCGAAATGTTTTTATGATGTACTCAATTAGCGAAACTGTGTTTTGAAATTTATAAGTGACATTTATATTATTGAATCAACTGGTAAAAATATAAAATTGCTTTAGTGTATTAGTGATATGCGTTAGATAAAGTTTCGTCATTCACCAGTAGATTTATAGTTATGTTTATATCTGACTTTTTTAGCCAAATTTATCAAATATATTTTATAAAAGCGAAAGTTTCTGGAACTTTCTGCTCGCAATTTTGCTATTTTTTTGTTCATTATATTATTTTAGTGGTTTACAATCGGTAATGAAAGTACAAATTTTTTAGTATAAATTTGTTTTTTCGTGTTTTTGAAGTGCTGGAAGTCGTTAATAGACAAATTTTAATTCCCCAGGTTTTATTATAAAATAATTGGAATATAACTTTTTTTGTATTTGGTGTCTAGTTTTTCTTTCTCGTTGTGCATGAAATTGTTAATTGAAGTGTTTTCTCCATTTGTAATTGCCTGCGATTTTCCACTCAAGTTGCGGCGTGTTAGTAAATGTTGCACAACTGTTGGCATACGTTCCTTCCTGCTATTGGAATATTCACGGAATGATTAGTAACGTTGACGTCACTGGACCCCGACAGTTAACGTAAGTTGCAACTGGAAGTCCGTCATGAGAATCGAATTAGCTTTGATAATATATATTAACCAATTCATTAGAACATGTAAATTTAATTAGTACTTAAAATATTCATATAGGAGTAGAAACACAACATTTCGTCCCTCATTTTAGGTTCATGATACATGATATTTATTGTGAAAGATGATTTGTGACGGAACGTTTCTATTTTTGATTGAAATGGTGGTTGTACTTGATGCCGACCCTGATGGTCGCTTGTACAATTTTCTTAACATTCGAACGTGTTGATCACTTATAGACAACTATTATCCCGTGAAGATGACGTCACGCGGGTGCTGAAACGTTGTGGTTTTGGCTCCTGGAAGCAGATATCTGCGAAACCGAGCTTCCGGAGCCGCTGTACCTTGAACCGTGGGTTTGAAACGAGGGTCGATGGACGTGTTCCTGTGGGAACGGGAAGCAATTCCGGCGGTACACGTTTGCCCCTGTTCCGAGAGCTAATATTGATGGTTGCCGGTAAATACTGCGCTTGCATGGGCCGTCCTTTAAAATATCCTTGCAACACTGTGTGTGTGCTTAACATCCTGGTGGCTGACAGTGACAATCATCTGGTTGGATACTCTCCACTGCCGTTATTTGGCAGTCAAATGATTATTAATCGTGGAGTACTTTCAATTTATGGGATCGAGTTCAATATTTTTGTTGTAAAATATAATCGTAAAATACTAATCCTCTTAAAGTTAAAATTTATATTTTAAACATTCGAGGTGAGTTTCGGATTTAATTAGCCGTTTAGTTACGCTGCTATATGAAGGGGAACAATTGGAAAATCGGAAAATAGTAAGGGAACATTTGAATGAGACTACAAAATTCGTTAAAGATACTGAACTTAGAAGGAAATTTTCTGGTGATCAAAATACTGGAGTATGGTGAGACGCATGGGGTTTCAGTAACAAACCGTTGTTTGTTGTCTTGTACAAAATTTTTCTTATCGGACTGTTCAGGCGCTGTCTGGATCTTTGTCGTGAGGCGTGTAAAATATTCAGCCTCAGTTACTACCTCGTTTTCTCAGACTACCGAAATCCCTTCTAGATCGATGACAAAAGCTGAAAACAATGGGCGTGACCGATACTTGAACCACCCGCAACAATTTCTCAGTCTGATACATACAAAAAGGCAGCTAGTTGTTCCAAAACTGCGTCATTGAACTTGCAAAATTTGCGTGTTCACACAAAACGAAAACATTTATATCTTCTCAATAATATTATGTTATATTTTTTCGGCCGAATGAGTCCTGGAGTGAACAGCAAAATTTTTATACCTCAAGAAGTCTCAAATGAGATACGAAACATAGTATATGAAAAAAAATCTGACAAAGAGGCTTTTATAATGGCTGTAATGACGCTATTAATCGCTAACATAGCCAGGGATCTTTATTTAGTCATTTCCAGCCATCAAAACAGGCTTCACGTTCAATGTAATTAGTTTTCCAAGATCAGTAAAATTTGTGAGGTTTAATTAGTTTTATATTCTAAACATTTTTATTTAGAGAGATTTAAAGCTTCATATAATATGCAAGTTAAAATTGTACGTCACGTTATGTTTTAATGTCAGACATTGTTTTAATTAAAATACAATGAAGGCCGAAAGTGATCAGTATTAAATTTGAATCGTAACTCAATTTTAAGGACCTCAGCTCATTATTATTGATATTATGAAATTTGGTGTCGCTGCCGCAAACAAAGAAGTCAGAAAGAGAATAATTTTAAATGTTTCGGCACCGGATGTTACGGTAGATATTAATTAAACAGCTGAAGCTTAAAATTTCTTCTATTTCTGACTTCTGGCTATTTTGTGTTTTATTTATAATGTTAAGTCAGTTTAATGTAATTATTTGATTTATAATTAATTGTTTAAGTTCAATTTTTATTATAATTTATTTTTAGCGGTTTCCAAATTTTACTTAATTATATCGGTCAAAAATTCAAGGTAAATGAATGAATTTTTAGTAGGGTGCTCATGATACCTATTTTGATATGAAGCGATTTTATGGCTAATTAATTTGCTGTAGTTCTTTCACCTGTTATTCATCAATCAAAAATGAAGCACATCCAACTGAATTTTCCACATGTATTTATTCAAAATTATGTAATAAAGGAACTTTTTGCTAAAACCATTTTTATCCACTTTAGCTGAAAGACTGAAATTAAAACACACAACAGAGAGTAAAAATTATTTCTGAAAAATCTAATAGAATATTTATTTTCGTGCCAAGAAGTTAAATTGTTATTATTCAGCCTAACATGTTGCCAATTAATTTTTATAAAGGTGATCTTTGAATTTCAAATTTTAGAATAATTTCTTGTAGTAAATTTGTGTTTAAATGTGACTGATAAACCAGGGGTGAAAGAATTATAGTTCATAATTCATGCAATTAAAAATTATATAACGTTATTTAACGTTGTGTTTTCAATAGACTTCATATGAGGTTCATATTAGGTTAACTCTTAACAGAATCAGTTCAGGTGACTGATTCGTCATATGGGCGAAACGGAAGTAGTTCCGGATATGGATTATTAATGTTTGCGTCTATTTTTTGGTGTTGCAGAGAGGATCCGACGATCTGTTGTCGCAGTCTGGCGCCGTCAGCAATGGCTCTGCCATGAGTCCTCAACCAAACCACGCCGACAACAATAACGACGCCAAGAAGGTAAGAAATTTTTTTATCGTTTTTTTGTTTTAAATACGAAGCAGAAACCTTTGTGTTTGGATTCTTTATAGTTGTTAAATATGTGAACCCCGAGATCTGTATAAATTTGGAAGGTTTTGACCGATTCGGTAACGAGGTGTGTGTTAATTGTTGAATATCCATTATTTGCGCCGTGTTTGCCGTGTGAAATGTCGCGACGTGTCAACTCTGGCGACCTGCCTCTTAAATAATTCTTGTCGTGTCAATTAGTCTACGCTATCGACCTGGCCTGCGCTTCCAGCTTCTCCACCAAGTTTATCGTTCAGGTTTAAAACACGTCCCGGTGGGCCCGGCACACGGAGTGTAATCCAGGGAAATGTACTTGTTGTTTTATTAAAATTGGCATTACTGGTGATATGGTTCATTAAACTGGAATTGCTTGAGGGTAGGCGGAAATATCTGTTATAAACCCCATGGTCTTTCAATTCAACGGCTTGTTTTCAGAATTCTTACTGAAGCTAAGAGATTCGTATCGTACTTTTTTGGGATTTTAATGCACGTTATGGAAATACAATTCTGTTTCTACGAATTCTTCTGCTTAATCCCTGGAAACTTTCACTATCTTAGAATCGAGCAGAAAGGGATACTTAGGTCATCCCATACCTTGAGAAAATATCTGAAGGACAACTTCCAGAATATTTTTCACTGTGCAAGTCTTTGTTGCTTCCAACCTTGAGCTATTTCTTTCACTTTACTCTGTAAATTCACCATGTAATTGCCAAATCCCTTCATGCGGCGCCAGAAACCATCGGCAGGTCAGTTTTTTCTCTTGCTACTGAAAACTGAAGTTTTTTAATTTTAATTATTACAATTTTGTCTTCAGGCAGAACAGAAATTGACTTAGCCGTGATAATATTGGCCTAAATGATAAAAGTAGTTGTTACAAGTTGCCCTTTAGTATGCTCTGCTTCACTGGGAATAGTTGACGCTATCGTCTGCACCAGTTTGTTTCAATTGTAGTGGGTGACATCAGCTTCTGACTGACGCCTACGTATCCTACCCACGTCATTCCACCAGCAACGCTCGTGAAACGTATCTCAGCAGTTGCATTTAATTTTTCTCGCTAATGGTGTCCCATTCGTAATATCTAAATATTGTCATCGAAATTCTTAGGAAGTGAAACCTGGACTGTGGGGAAACCCGAGAATTACGTACCTGGAACTTTTTTGTATGGAAATTTCTATGGAATGGAGCAATGCTGCAGGAATGAGGGAAGACGGGACAAATGTTTATAATTCGGCGAAAATTACTGTAGCATGAATGCTAAGTGTAGTGAGACGCGTACAGCTAAAAGATAGGGACCGAATGATGAAAAGGTTTGGATCATTAGGCTTCCAGGTTTCACAATTCTAGAAACTCAATTGTGACTAACATCTAGTGGCAGCTAAACTTTTTATGTAAGCAGGTCCCCTTTGGTTTTAAATCAGTCACATTAATTTCAAAACTTTATATATTTAATTTAATAATTTCGTCAAAAAATACGAATAAGCATATGTTCAAAATGTGCCATAATCATCTATTTAAACCAGAAAATTTATAAAAATATTTCCGAATTTCTAGACATACAGATAAATACTACTATAATTGCACAAATGTACGCTTCGAGTATAACTGGCGTCTATACAAAATATTTGGATGTGTCATTTTCCAAACCAAAGGAGTAATTTACGTGACGATCAAAAATTAAAAAAATTCGTAGAGTTCGAAAAGGTCATTCAATTGGTTCTAGTGTATCTTGCAGGGATTCCGTAATAAGGACACGTTTATTATAGGAGCCAATTCGCTACTTAAAGATCCGTGGGAGAAACTTTTACGAAAAACATTTACAGAGACGATTTGAAGGTGTGTAAACTAAATTAGAAGTCATTTTACTTTAATTTAAAAGAAAATAATTTTTTATTGTATTTGATATATTAAAAATTAAATAAAGAATATGAGAATATGTTAATTAAAATGTTTTGTATAAAAATTATTTATTTGGGTGATTGCAGCCTATTTTGGCTGAAATATTTTTTTAACAAAATCATTAAATGTGAGTTGATGAAGTTGGGAATTGAGACTGTTTTAAAACCAAAGTGGATCTAATTACTTAAATATCAAATTCAAAATCAGTCCTATTAAAGTTATATTCCTTGAAGGAGCGAGGAATTTTTTGGGTAAAATGTAAGTAAAAGAATTTGAGGAAAGCTGTGACTGCAGATAAGTTATTAAAATATATAATCAACCATATCAAATTTAAATCAGATTGACAGTTGTGGATAATTGTGAAACACTACAAGGAAGTATAACTTTTTCCTGCTCGATTTTCCTCTCTTGTTACATCTGCAATCCACTGTATTCCCCTACAGTTCTTACCGTCAACTGAACCTACCTTCACCTAGTTGACCAAACTGGAAAGTCATCTACGACGGTCCTCGTCTTGTGACCTGTTCGTAAGGACTTCTTCCCTCAAAAACTCAGTCAAGTGGATATTATTTTTGTGCAGCACCACTTTCAATTTCCTGGTCTACCAATTTGCCATGCATCGTATCCGGTCGTGGAGTCAACACACACACACAAACGATTGCATCCATGGAGATCAGCAAGGTTTCAGCTGGTTGGTTTGCGATACTCTGTTTTTGTTGTCTCATTAGCTGCTTCCGTCCTTGGCTGCTCCTTTAATAGAAAATTTATCTCCATTTCTAAACCATCACATTGGAACCCATTTTATTTTAAGTGGACCACTGTATTTTTCTCTTATGAGTAAGTTGTCGGTTGCTTTGCGTTGTTTTACCCAATCACTGCTCTTAGGAAATGGAGCGAAATACATTAACCGATTAAGTGGTGAGAGGAATGAGGGAATGAGCAGGTAAAATTCCTGACCACATATTACGGAATAATAAAACAATACGTGATAATTTAGTTCGGTTTATAATGTTATTACGAATATATTAATGAAATTTTTCTGTCGCTCGGAGACAGAATGTTAGTCTGCGAACAGACGTTTGAGATGTCCCGTTCGTGATAAGTACATCCAGGCGACGAGTATCTAGTGTGTTGTAGGGATGTTGGCTGATATTTCCGATGGCTGTGTGGATTTTTGATTTTGTCGCAGCCTTGCGTGGCCAGGTAGCGCTGCCCGGGAATTCCCCTGCCTCCGCCCCCGCACCAAGCAAGCTCCTTGCAGCCCGCACCTGTAATTTAGAGAGCGGAATTTGTGAAAAAGGAATGGGATTACCGGGGAAGTGGCTTGATTCACTGGCCTCTCGGGAGGCGTATTTTCGGCGACAGCAAGAGCGAAGAGTCTTTCCTGATTAACGCAGTAGCGAATCGTTAAATATTACAGCGGCTCCCTCAACTTCGCGATCTAATTTACGCCTCGCCTCAGGCGCGAAGGAGCTCATGCTCTGCGCCTCATCTGCACAGCGTGAGGCTGGCTCCAGCCAAGCTCGCCAGACGTCACTGCCATATTCAGACAAATCCTCAGATGGTAGGATTTTTTTTCTTATCAATAAATCGAATAGGAATTGTAATTTTTTTACGTATCATATATTTGTATTACTAGCTCTTTACCTCATGCCAATCATTACGCAGTCTATAAAATTGATAAATATATAGTTCTATATCTGTTTTAAATTAACAATTAAATAATTATATCCAAAAACTGATTTTTCAAACAATTCATTCCTTTTGATGTATACAGGCTAATTTAATTTAGTATGATGGTACTTAAAAACACGCTGCACTATCCGAGCTAAAGAAAAAGGATCAGGTTTTACCTTTATATATAAATTTCCGGTTTGCTTGTGTTCGTAATTCTCTTCCTAAACAGCTTGACTGATTTAATATTTAATTTTGAGACTGTCCCGATGGAATAATCTGTGGCTTTTGTCTTAGGCAAGTTCATTGCATCGTAGCTTCGTATTGTTTTGACATTTTGATTTCCGATTGCTCAGTTCTGATGTATTCCTTGTGTCGTAATTGCGTATTTACTGAGGGAATTATTTATCGATTAATTCGACATTGAACAAATAAAACATTAAATGAAATAATATTTTGTTAAAAGTGAATTTTTTAAATTAAAATTTTAGACATGTCCATTCGGCGGCATTATACCTAACCTAAATAAAACATTATTTTCAGCGTTTATTTGCACTATTTCAATAATAGGAGGCGCGAAAAAGTTTATTTTCAAAAATTGCGATCAATCTGTTCGTTTAATGATGCGTTGACAAAGCTTAATTTTGAATTAAATACTGCTGAAAGGGATAATGCAAATGAATTACCGGTCAACGCGTGGTTCCCAGCTAGTATCCACAAGCTGCGTAAGAGGTCTTGTTTTTTCATAATAAAATACATTTTTCTATGTGGAAACCCTTTAAAAAATATTCGTCTATATTACTTTAAAATTAGCCATTAATAATAGAACCAAAAACCAACTAAATGAAAAGAAAACAATACCACAACTTTGTTGCACAATTAAAGTGTACATTAGTAAAAAACTTCTCGCGTAGTACTAATATAAGATAATAGAATTTATATAAACAATACCGGATCAGTTTCCAAAGACCAGTTTCTTGATTAATTGATGTGATTTTAGATTTTGAGACAGTTTCACTGTCGACATTAAAAATCTTTCCATTTTGCCATTCAAAAAATTATTGTGGACATGAATATAACGTCGACGTTTATATTAAATATAACTCCGTTACATGAAGTTTTACTGGAAATAAATTTCCGGCTGTAGTTAATTATTTAAATTGACACGGAATGGGAATGAAAATCAACCTACTGAATCTATATTTATTCTACTTAAATAACTAGTTACAGGATCGAAATTATTTTTGTTCAGTGCAATTATATATCCCACGTTCTTGTGCAGTGTTTGACAATGTAAAAGTTTTTTTTCTTTTGCTTTACAATTTTACTAAAATACGAGGTCAACTCGTAGAGGCAGAGTGCTGCGATATGATTTCCTAAATTTCCTTAGGATTTATGTTCGCTTGCCATAGAAGTTGTGGCCAACTTTTGCAGGAGTTGTAGCACAGGAAATGAAAACGTCCTTGACGATAGGAAGCTAAGCAGAACCGTGGCGGGAAAAACTACGTGTTATTTTCCTTCCTTGTGTATTTCCCGCAAAAATCAATTGATAAGGAACAAATCTTGGACACTTACGATTGCCTTGTGTGTTAGAATTGAGAGTAATCATGTATATATAAAAATCTAATAATGGAAAAATATTAATCTAGTTACATTTAGACATCAGTGTAGCTCTTCATTAAACAATGTAAATTTCAAAGTAAACATTGAGAACAATTTGAGATGCTGTATATTGACTTGTCTATATTATAATCCATTAAACATATTATTTAATGATGTGAATGTTTGCACAGTATCTTAGTTTTGTATCACCTTTGGTTTTATCACTTGTCTGAGTTTAGTTTTTAAATTTCCGTTGTTTTAAGAAGTTTTTATTTACGTTGTGGTCAAAACGTAACGAGTATGTGTTGTTCAGTTCAATTAATTTATTTTTGTGTTTGCTCTTGTATTTTCTTTTTCTTATTATAACTGGCGTTAAATAGCCAAAACAGATCCGTTACAGTTTTTCGTAATTTTTATTCTTTATTTACCTCTACTTTCCTTGTTCGTAATTATTTGTCTTTCTCTAGTTGCTCAGTCTTCTGTAACAATCCCTTGCGTCCCCTGTCTTTTAATTTAATTTGTCAATCTGTAACAATATCCCCTGGCTTCAATGATCGAATTCGTTGTTTTACATATATATTATGTATAGTAAACCCATAACGCGTTCTTATAAAATTCAGCACACATATATTATTGATTACAGCGATTAAATTCCAAGCCGTATTAAATTTTGTTTACAGGGTATCAAGTAGTTCTAAATAATTTTAATGATGAGTAAAGCCCAGGTTTGTCAAATAAGCAGCAATCGTTTCTACTTTATATAAGTTCGTGGAAGAATATTAAAGATTTCGCGAAAATTCTGCCAGATCCGTTTATATTATCCATTATTTCCTTCTGGCGTAATTTATACCACAATAGCCATTCTGTAATACTTGATGACCTTCCCTGTGTATTTGTAGAACTGCTGCTTAATGGTTTTCTGTGAATAGCCTTGGAATCTTCTTACCTCCATCCTGTGAATTTTGATGAAAAAATTGATTCTGTCGTTCCTTGTGACTCCTGAAAGTCTCACGCAAACGTACTATTATTATTGGAATATTCAGAGTACCAAACTGCTGAAAACGGTGAAGACCTGGCCATTTCCAGGCAAAAACTTTTTTTGAAAATTAACCGCTAAGTTGTCCCCTGGAAATGAAATTTACTCACTACAATGTCGCTAGGCTAAGTTTAGTCAGTCATATTATTATTATAAAGAGTGATTCCAAGGTAATGGTGGATCAAAATCGCAACGATCAAGAGTAATACATGCTTGGTAGCATCGAAGAAGTGATTGTGACAATTCAAAATATGGTGGATGCATCTGATCACAGATGGTCAGGCACACTACTGACTACCCTCCGCCCACAGAGTTGCCAGCCAATCACAAGTGGCTATTTTTTATTACTGTTCATAATAAGTTTTGGACTGCCCTCCGCCCACAGAATTGCCAGCCAATCACAAGTGGCTATTTTTTATTACTGTTCATAATAAGTTTTGAGCATTGGTTGTAAACATTGCTAGAACGGAACATTTTGCGATGATACTGTAAATTAATTTTTTACCGTCATTTTTTGTGTTCGTGTCTGGACTCGCAACTTACTATATAAATAAATGTGTAAGCTGTACCACGCCATGGAATAAAGCGAATGAACAAACTAACCACATCACCCAACATATATTTAAAGTAACTTGAAAAATAAATCACCTTTGTAAGCTCCAATCACCAATCAATTATATTCTCTTCTACAGTTGTCCCATGACAGTCCCGAGCACCTCCCGTCAGAGTTACCGTATTCCCCGTTATTGTATTATTTATGCCTATACATACTGCATCTACATTTATTGACTTCCATATTTATTTTAATAAAAATGTTTTAGCTAACCGGAATGGGTGTTTTATCTCGTAAAAAGGTAGGAATATTGTAGGCTACTGCTAGCAAAACAATGCCAAATATGTAATCACTTTCTGAAATACGGGCACTTTTGGTAATCAGACACCCCTTTGGTCCCATTCCGTCCTCTTTTTGTGTGTAGGATTTTTCATTAATTTATACAAAGTATCATCTCTAGTATTCAAAATTTATAAAATCCCTAGGTAAGGGAGAAAAAATTACAGTGAAATATGCATGGATAAAATTGGTGACTCAGTGATTCAGATTGTTTTGGTTCAGAACATCGCTGAAATTATCTTCACAATTTTTTTTTCAGTATTGCCTTCCACTTTCATTTTTCATGACAATGGTGATGTCTATTTTTGCCCATTGTAGATGGGTGTTTTCTTAATGGATGGTTCAGTGGTCTTCCTTTCCTCGTGTCATGGTCTCTGCCTCCTGATTAGTGCGTCGCTTATGTTTGGTAGTTCCTGTGGCGGGTTTATATTTGGCTCGGGTCTGCCGGACGTCCGAGTCGGAGCTGATGCGGTGAGGAAGCGTGAGGGAATGTGAGGGACAAAGCGGCTTGGCCTTGGACGTGGCAACAGCGCAGCAACAGGTTGGCCGCTATTGACCCGCGCAACATGGCTGCTTGCCGCATCCTCCACGGTATGCTGCTCTCACCATGCTCGTGTGCGGTAACCGAACCAACGTTTCCAATGTCGGCGTCAACGTGCACTCATTTTTGACGCACTGGCTCGGCTAACTCGTGTTTTGGGGCGATTCAACGTCAACGGAAGAGCGAGACGGAACCACGTGCTAATGAAATAGCACTACCAGTCAACATTCCGCGCATAATCCATTCTCGGAGAACTAAGAAATTTTCGGGAGGTATAAGGAGAATTATGGCATACAAAGTTTTGAAAAGCAACTGTTAATCAGGAGTGGGTGGCCCATTTGGTAAGCGATTGATTTATAACCCATGAGGGACATTGGGTGTAAATTTTATGCTTTTCTTGCAACTTGACATTTGCATTTCGTTACTCCTTGATTAAAACTAGCATTAAGTCGAAACTCGTCACAACTCCTCTTTTCTGCATCATGGAACTAACGTAATAATTTCAGTCAATCCTAGACGATACATTCATTTGAGTCGTTAAGACGGACGCAATGAATCTTCGTTAGTCCGAACTGTTCCAAATTTTTGAAAATAGAACGTCTGTATTAGATGAACGTGAGAAATGGATACTGAATAGACTGGGGAAAAATTAAATGATAAAATGCCACAGAACCTTCATGCAATCAACGTTTCTTGCGCCAAGCGATTCATTTTAAGACCATATGAAAGCACCAAGTATTAAGCCAATTTGTTTTTTGGATACTTAATTGTGCTTTTCTTAAAAATTGTAGCATGTAATAGCATCAATAATATAAAGCACTGATTCTTTCAGAATCTGAGATAAAAAATTTATACCTGAATTCATTCACCGAAAATTAATCAGTCCAGGATTTATTGAAATTTAAAAGTAGAGAGCTTTAATCATTCGAAAATCACCTCTTCATATAAAAAACAATACAGACATTAATGGTGTTTTGATAATATTTAAGTGCATATACAAAAATGTTGTAAAATAGCGATCTGAGGTTGTATATACGAGGGGCTAATTCATTTAATGTCATATTTGTCCCAGACTTATCTGAATGTCCTCGAAATGATTGATCTGTATTTTTGAATTTTAACAGGTGATTTAGAAAGCTCTCCATGTTCCAAGTTTTAATAACCTGGACTGGTTTTCCACTTCCCTATATCATTATTTTACAGTACTCTAATTCACCATCTCAGTTTTATATTCAATGGTGTCAGAACCGTGTGTAAATAATAGTGAAAGTAGAAAGTACTTGTCGTACTATACTGGTTGAAAACTATTTCACGACGTCGCGGGAAGTTTCTTAAATCTGGAAAGTAGGTAACTTATTAGTTTCCAATCTGACCCTTTCGTTTCATTCTCTGTACTTGTTTGTGGATAGTTTGAAATATTATTTTCAAAAATTTTCTAGTTCAGTTTTCGGAGAGTCAAATTCATAACTGACAATTGTTAAAATATGGTTCTCATAAAAACATACATCCCATCATCTTCATAATTGTGTAGACAAACATCAACCAGCAGAATAAAATTATTTATGGAATCGCTCTTCTTGGTTTGCTGCACCAGTTATTTCCACTCCCTTCCAACAAAACCGCAACACTTAGTCGTCCATCACGTAAAGTGCCCATTAATTTTCTTCTCTGTATTGCTTAAGCAGGGCCACGTATACCTTTTTTTTTAAAAAAAAATCTCCATTCGAAACGATCATATTGAAGTAAGCGTTTTTTTAAAGATCAATGTTCCCTTTGCATCCCTTCAGGGTGACAAACGTATTTAAATTGCCTACCATATAAAGGCCATCAGTTTATCAGGTAGCAGAACTACCATCAAGAGGCTGTACTTGCAATCTCTGAAGAGTTCCAACGAGATCGGAATTTTCAGTTTTTCTACATTATTATTCGAATTATTTGGAATTTGTGAAACTGAATTTCTGGAGGTAACTATTATGTATATATAAGCAGATTTTCTCCATGATACTCGGATAATAGTTTTAACAATAGTCTACTAATAATTTTGGTAATCTATGGAATTTTACGTTTTGTCAGTGCCATCTTAGTTGGGGTTCGTCGTGAGTTCTGAAAGTAGTTAGCGGTTTGTAAAGGGAGGTTTTTACCGTAAAATAAGTTACGTAAATGATGTTATCAGAAAGACCAAAGTGGTGCATAAAATAGACCAGAAAGTGAGGGAAAGCGAAAGAATGTCCCAAAAAAAGAGTAATTGTGGAAAATGAACAAAATAGGAGCGAGAATGTCAGAACTGGGTTTTTATGGTCCGTTAAAGTTTAAATGAGACTACTGCAATGATTTGTCTTAGAACCAATCAAGGCTGGCGAATCCTCTCTTATTATCATTAAAAGAAACAACGTAACTGTTCACTGCCAGAATCAGGACCATTCGTGAGGACGTTATTGAAGTGTAAATATAGTCCGGGTCGTCTGAACTGCTCGATGTGTAAGTCGCGTCAGCTGATGTTGGCGTCCGCCTGTTGCGTGCGAGTGGTAATTTCGATCCTGGAGGGGGCGGACTTAAAGGGGATGTCTCTCAGACGACTGATTTTGGTTTCAGGTTAAGCTGGACAAGAACCAGAACGGAAAGCCGTCCAAGGTTATCCACATCCGCAACATTCCGAATGAGGTGACGGAAGCAGAGATCATTCACCTGGGAATCCCCTTCGGACGCGTCACCAATGTCCTGGTCCTCAAGGGCAAGAACCAGGTGAGTAGAGAAGCCTTTTCCAAAAATAAAAGTTTTCGCCTAATTTAGTTGAATTTTTAATCAACCACGGCAGTTAAAGATAAAATTTAGTGCCAACAAGTGCTTTTTGTAATCGTCGATGGAGCACGTTTACTAATAAAAAATATTAGAACCTATTGAGATACTTCTGTCGTATTTAATTTAGTTACAAAATTTGTGAGGGATTGCCTTCAAGAACTTTAAATTTAGTAAGTGATACATGATGTTGATGGTTTTGCATTCTATATTTATCATTCGCCGTAATTGGGCAATTTTGCCGTAATTGTGCCTTATATTGTAACTATTGCAAAATGTTCCCGAAGTTCATTATTTAATATCTTAGAAAATGAAATAACTTTCTTTTTTAAATGGTGACTCCTAAAAGAAAGCAGAAGCATCAATAATGCATGGATTTAAGAATAACCTAATTTTATGTACAGGGTGTTTCAAAAATAGGATATAATTTCAGGTGTCTCTTCCCCATGTAAAACGTAATAAACGAAGTTCTTGATAGCAAGTGTCCGGAAATTCTTGGTTACAGAGTTATGGCCTACAAAAGTGATACCGTAACGTTTTTCTTCCCACGGAAGATCTTCAAATGCAAACTGCTCAAATACAATCGATGTGCTATGACCCCTGCAAATGCTATCCGAAATACCACGACTATTGTGTTTTTTCTCACATCCTGCCATAGTTTGATTCCGAAGAGATTCAATATCAGTCATCGGAGACGAATTTTGTGGTATTCAGTCCCAAGACTGGTTTGACGAACCCCTGCATGCTAACATATCTTGTACAAGTCTATTTCTGATGACATCCTATTTTACTCGAGAAGTTGTCATCATATTGTTCTGCATTGAGCGTTGCATTTACGCGGGAAATTAAATACAGGGCTGTAGTTTCCCTTGCCTTCAGGCGTTCAACCGTCAGAGACGAATACACGAATGATTTTAAATGACCCACTAGTAGGAATGGGTAAGGTTCTAATGAGATCAGCTTGGAGGTTAAGCAATTAAGCCACCTCTACCCATCCATCGATCAAAGTACCGGCGAGCCTTACGACTGAAGTGTGAATATCACTGTCCTTAACTCTGAAACCAAGCATTTCCGGACACATGTACGGAACTTTTTTCATTGTCCTACATATTAGTAATACATACCTGCAATTATACCCTCTATTTTTGAAACACCCTGTGTTGTTGAAAATATAAGAAGATACTGTAATGTAAATGTGAAGGAATAGCAAATATTAGTTCTCTCGGAGACTTTGCCTCGCACCGGGAAGAACACAGAATTTAAAAACGAGTCCCTAGAACGGTTAATGTGTGTTTTAATCTGGGTTGCCCTCGCCGTCGTTCCTTGTCCCCTAATCAACGTTGCTGGTCGTCGGTTAACCTAATGCTGAATTACTTTACGAACTGTGCGAATTGCCGAGTTTCAACTCGGACATATTTTGAGTGATTCAGTATGTTTCAGGAATGTCTTGGGGATAAACACCTCACAGCATTTGTCTCGTCATTTCCTCCACCTCGTCTTCGCTCAGCCTTGATCATCGGCTGCTCCAGTTCTCGACGTTAATACTTCTTTACCATGACGCTAGAGAACTAGCCTCTGTAATCCAACTGAATAAAGTCTGCTTCTGCAATAAAATTATCAGACGTAATAACGGTATGCTATTGCATTCCTTCCAATAATTTAAAGACAGAGTGTTTTTTTGCGGCTTGTTCTCACATTGTTCTCATATTTAATTGATTTTAATTTGATCGCAAATATAAATTTCGTGTTGTATATTTGCTGTGAGCAGGTTGGACAGGCTTCGGTAATAGGTTTTTAAGTGTGCTTTCCTACGAGATTGTTGTCGGATGCTAGGAAGCAGGAGGCTGCCTCGCTGCAAGCGACCAATCTCCCAAAGTAATCACAAGTTGAGTAATGGAAACAGAGAAAGAGGCGCTGGGGAGGGGCAATTTGAACGTCTCTGGCGCGTTAATAAGAAATATCCGCTTTAAAGAGAGCAGCTGCTCGGCTGCGAGTCGCTCCTCTGCTGCCCTCGTGTCTTCATATCGTCCACCTTCCCTTTCCCCGTCTACTTCTACCACTCCTGCGGTCCTTACCAGTTGGCTTTCATCCGGAGAGTTAGTTTTATAAATAATGGTTTCTCCCCAGTAGTCATAGTGTTTGGCGCTTTTCCATCTTTTTCCGAGAAGCCAGCTTTAAGTTTCCAACACGGGGAGTCTCTAAATTCAAAATATTAAAATGAAGATAACAGCACTGGTGTCCTTCACAATACTGTTTCATACACGCCAACCGGTCAGTTTTAATTGTTTCGGTAGTTTACTTATTTAATAGGATAACATAAATACAAATCTAATTATTTTTTTTAATTGAATGAGATGAAATCTTTCTCCCAACAGGGGGAGGTATAGACAAAAGTTTCTGTAATAAAAGTTTATTTTTGACTGGCTTATGTAGTCCAGAATTTAATTCTATTTCGTCCCCTTCTTCGCCTTCCGGAGATCATTTTCACAGACACACGCAAAACCATAAAACACTGCTCTGCTTTTAATTTTAATGTCACTTCACTTATTTGTCCACACTCCTTTCGTTATACAAGCTTCCCAAGTAGCTCCGCAGTAAACTTTTCATTCTCTGCCACGATCCCACAGCTACCGTCTCTCTCCCAATAACATTTTCCTGAATTATTACATACTAAAATTTTAATCCGCCTGCTCTCCCTTGAAGAGCATATCACGACCCTCGAAACCTTAAAAACATACTGTATGCTTTGGTGTCCGCTCATTTCTACCGCAGACTCTGCAAAAAAAAAAAGAAGTTGCTTAGCCATAAACTACGTTCTGACGTCCCTCTTTACCGAGCCAGACGGGGCAAAATACGCCACTTTGCCCAAACTTTTTATTCCAAAAATTATCTTGGGCCTCCTCAATTTTACCTCATTACAGTAGTTTGACGGCCCTGCGTAAATATTTCTTCTGATTTCATTTATCCAACCCCTATTATTCAGTCTTTCATTTAATCATTAAATAAAACTAAAGTCTGTGAATCAATCAAGTCTGAATAGTCTTAATATAAAATAATATTCAGTAAAACCATGAACGATACATTCCTAATGTTTTGAATCCTCTTCAGGAAATCGCTCTTAAAAGAATTAAAAAATTTTAAAAGTAACTAAATTTACAAATTTGAGAATAATTCCAATAACTTACATTTAAATTATGAAATTTAGAAGTAACTTTTAAAATCTCTTTTAATTACGTAGTTTTTCAATCATAGCAACAATTAATGGGTAAACAGCCAGGCAAGTTAGAAATAAATTTAATACTAAAACTTAAGACAACAATGTTACACCAAATTCAGATAGTTGTAGTATATATGCCACGTTTGTAAATGATTTTTTGATTTATATCACTATATACCTAAAGAGGTTCCATTGAATGGAAAATGACGTCTGGTTGTACTAATTGTTTTTTATCAATTTTATTGTACTTTTGACTAACCTGGCTGTTACGTCATTTATTTTCATAAAAGTCAAATCAATATATTAATGTTGTTGACCTTTACGTAATTAATTTTCTATTTGTGAGTGTTCTTTTGGATGTTGACCGCTGTCAATCGGTAGAATTTACTGAACTTAGGTCCAACTATTCAAGTAACCATCAATGTCATTGAAGGTCCCCACAGAATTTTGCTGACCTTTGACCACTTCCATTGTAGGAGTAAATACCGACACGGGAAAGCGGCTTAATTTTTGTTCCGATGAAGATGCGCATCTCCCGGAGATTGTCTTGACGCCGGAAATAGATTTATATCCGTGCTGCCGGTTCAAAAGGGAGCAATTCATGTCCGCTCTTCCTTATTTTGACGTTGCCAGGACTTATTCATAGCTTTCTCTGGTAACTTCTGCTGCGAACTTTCACAGTAATATAAAATTTCGCTTATATTCCAGTCGTAGTCTATCCAGTTTATTCGTACACTGTGATCCTTTCTTGGTTGTATATTGATCCTTTATTGAATTGGATTTATTTTAAGTCTGATTTATGTAACTAAATAAAATTTCATGACCTGTTTGAGACATTTTTAATACAATGAGAAATCACGTTTTGGTACGCATTTATACCTTCTTCGGGTCTTTATCCTGTGGAGAAGTAGTGATGGACAAAGTTTTAATCATGAATTCGTCATTTTCCAAATTCTACTTAGAACCGAAATAGTATGAAACAAGTTACTTGCCACCAACAATCTTAACAATATCGGATACAATATATCTAAATTACACCACAAAATTTTACAAACAGTTGTTCTCCTGATTTTTCTTTACAGGTAACACTTCCTCCGTCTTGAAGTTTTCATGATTAACACGTTTTCTATAACTATTTCTCCGCCTGCAAAATGTGCAAATACATACCGAAATCTGATTGTTTTAAAAATAATCTGTGGGATATCATAATGTAAAATATCTGGAGCGCATCCGGGAATCGAACCCGGACCCCCGGTCTAACGGGTGGTTGTTCTACTAGTCCGGTTTGATACCAGGATTCTATAATTTACTAATCATATTCGTCACATCCTATTCTAGGAATCTGTGAAAAATGGACATTGTGTAAATTTTATATCAACCAGAGAAGAAATGCTTGATCTACTAAATTCTTTTTGATAAGCATTTCTCCACTGTTCGAAGTAGTCTGAATCAGGTCATGAAATTTTATTTAACGTTTATTGAATGGTTTAAAACTTGATTTTACAATTTTTCGTCTGGTTTGGAAGACTTGTTCCACATTAAGACACTGAAGTCACACATGTTCTCCTAACGGCTTTCAATATTACGTTACACATTTAGACATTTTTTTGTGAATCCTTATTATTTTCCCCTTATTTGTTAATTTGCTAATTTGTGAGTTGCATTGCTATACTTTAAAAATATTTTAAGTATCTATCCGTATAATCGTTTTAGAGCTTTAGAAGTTATTTTCACAATCCACTCTGTGGAGTATAATTTTTTACTAGCATAGAATCAATTTTCATATTGAGTTTCCCTTGTTTGGTAACAGTAATTCTGTACTATTCAAATGATGTAGTTATCTATTCTCCGCCAGCACATTATCTTCCTGTTTGAATAGGCAACTCTACCACCACTCTTGTCCTTCCTTTTAGAACTCGCCTTTCCTGTATGGTAGATGCCTTTAGGAAAGATTCCAAGAAATGTGATGCAACTTCGATAACGAATCAATGTATATTGTTATAAATTGAAAATGAGTAAGGTGTTTTCTAAACCTCTGTTCCAATTTTGGCCCCATTTGAGTGGGCAGTGTTATACTTCCAATATTTAACTGTTGATAATTTATTCGCCATCATATTTTCCCATGGGAGAACAAAATTTGGGAGAGGGCCAGTCAGCGACAGGGGGAGGAAACAACGCCTGAAACGGAAAGGGTCGCCATTTCTGTGTACATTATGTATGTTTTTGTAGTTGCTAATTTTAAGCCCAGTCTTCCACTGATCTGGAATTGTAGTGGTGGTAGGAGGGAATTCAGTTTAACAGAACTTCTGTTACGGCAACGTGGTAGTGTGAAAACAATCCTGAAACATAGGCACAAAGAAATGTATTGTGTTCATTTCAGAATATGTACGTCAAAAAATTCGTCCATAAAAGATGAGGACCTTGGGGCTATCAGTATATCCTGTTGGTAATATAATTGATGCTTTTACGAATGGTGGTAGCCTCCCACCAACCTTTACAATTATCCCTTCATCTAATTTTCTTACTGTGCATCTCGTTTCCGATGTACTCGTAGAACTTTGGCAGCACCAAGTACGATGATGTTACGTTTTTTAATCTGTTCAAATATTACTGGATTATGTTTTTGAAATTTAATATTTCGGCCTTTAGGGTTTTTCTTGCACGCTACTAAAATGTTTTGTCTTAAGATTAGAGCGTGATGAAATCGTCGGCGTGAAAAATCCTCTACTTTGTGTGTTGATTCCTGAAAGGAACCTCTCCCCACCATCCACCATCTCCGTAGACGAGGCTCTGTTTTCTTTCGTGGGCAGTGTTATTTTTTCTCGTGGAAAGAGATTAACAGACCACTTCGCACAATCTTCTCCCAACTGCCCAAAGAAAACATTGCCCTGCAAATCCCGTACTCAGAAAGTCCCAAGTTTAATTGTGTGGTGTGTACCCTGCACACAAGCTTGATCCTGCAGATTCCCTTTTTTTTCCGACATTTGTCTACTTTTGTTCGAGTGCACAACTCTATGTTAAGCGCGGTTTTATTGGTCAATTTTCAAAACGTATAATCAACGGTAATCAACCTCACCCGGATTTTATCCGCAATCACTACACAGCTTTTAACAGTGATGAATTCATTCCAGAGTATTCGGGCGACCGTGATGTACGAGATATTGATTTAAACGCACGTTGTTCGCAAAATAAACGTTGGGCGACAGAACCTTGCTCCAAACATACGGCTCAACTAGCATGGAATAATCGCTTCGAAATAGATTAACCGTGTATTCGTATATGCTCACAAACGTTGACAAGTTTCCAATGTAAAATTATGCTTTATTTTATCTAAAAAGAACAACAAAATTCTGATATAAAAGCAGAATCACCGACGTATCCTGGAAAATCATTCATCCCAATCGTGTATTAGACCCGAAAATTATTTCTGCATTGATCTGTTGGTTATTTTATAATCCATCCATTACCACTCTGCCACACATGTGAGAAATTCGACATTAATGTGTTTTTTTCGTTCCTTCCCCTCCCCTCTCTTCTTACCAAGCCGACGGAGCTGATATTCAACTTAACTGGCATGGTGAATATTATTAGTCGCTAACTTCAAACTTTTGTCACCTCCCTCAAGGGGTGTTGCCTTTCCTTTCTGAGTTTAGACTCCCCCTACATGTTGTGGTGATTCCTTGTAGCTAGACAATTATGTATTTCGAAGTATAATATTTTGATTTCGAAGCTACAAGCAATAGGAAAAGTCGGATTCTGAGATTAAAAGAGAAGTGTTCCCGAGTAGAGAAATACGCCTTTGAAATCTAGCCAAACACACGTGGTCTGAAATTAACGCGTGGAAATGTCTCTTAATATGAAAATCGCACACGATATATATACTTCCCCATAACTTTGTACAGCATGTTGGCCACACAAGAGTTCGCCATTAACGTCTGTCTTACAGATTGATTTATTGTCATCAATCTCACTGCCGGAGGTACTTCACAAATATTTAATTCTCAAAGAAGGACTTTTTCTGTCTAGCTGGAACGTAAGAGTCCGTGTACAGCCCATAGTAAACTATAAACTAAACTTGTTAGGCGAAACTGTTTGGTTATTTCTTCATTGTAAGCGTTCAGAGTGATGGATTCACGAGAAATGGCCAATTTTCTGCTCTTGTCTCTTACCATGTCGTCTGTTATATTTTTCCATATATTTCCTTCATTACAGACCTCTCATACCTACACCACCAACGAAACACTCGCGAATATTACCCATTGGGTAGCAATGCTAATTAACATTAACACATCAGTCGTCACTTCACCCTGTCCTCGCCTTAAACTAATCAACCATGGATTTGAAAAGTAATAGACAAATATTATGAATTCTCGTACGTAGCTTACCTTCCCCTTCCGTATTTGTTTATCAAAAACTAATAATTAAATTAAATGCAAAATAATGTGAATCACTTGATGTATGTATCCTTACGTAAACGTGATGCATTTGAGATTTTTCGTTGATGTACAGACATTCAGCTATTGTAATTGGGATGTTTTTCCTGTGTCCCGTTCTTGTCAGTTCGTTTTCCCCCTGAGAATTCGTGCATCCATTTCTCAGTTTCGTGAATCATTACTGCTCCTCGTCTCTCTTTTGGCCAATATCCGCAAGCAGAGTACATGGTCCATCAATTGGGCCACTGTGTGGGCTTAAGCTGTCCCAACTGTTGGTGTATGGCTCAACTATTGGCCTTAGTGATCACACCTCAGTTGGATCCTTTCCTAAGACAGGATCCTTCATAGTTTCTCAGATTGAATGGGAGTTTTGGCGGGCAGCTGAGTGACTTGTTTTGTCTCCCAGGCCTTCCTGGAGATGGCTGACGAAGGTGCTGCATCCACCATGGTGACTTACTTCACGACGTGCGTGGCGCAACTGCGAGGACGTGCGGTCTACGTGCAGTTCTCCAACCACAAGGAACTCAAGACTGACCAGACGCACTCAAACGCAGTAAGTACCAATAAAACTCAAATTAAAGTATTTTGAATGTTAGAAAAAATATTTGTAGAGTGAAGCTAACCATTGTTATAAATTTAGACTGAGCTTCAGATTCTTTAGGTATCCATTTCACAGAGATCAGCTCATGTTCGAGCTTTTGGAAACGTTTTATCGCACAGAAAAATTTCGAATTACTCGACATTTATAGCACAAAATATACCGTCTAAACCAGTGTTTCACGTACTGCTTATTTCATCACGTGATCTTGTACACACAAATATAAATAATTTCGCACGAATAATTGTAATTACTATGAAATGTTGTTCCTAACTGATCAAAAGAATGATACCGAAAAGGTGAACTGTACCTAGATGTAATAATCCTCGTACTGGAATTAAAAAAGTGTAAGATTTAAATGTGGGTTGCGTGGTTAGAACATTAATTAGTACAGTATTAATGATCCACATGGACTGTCGAACTGAACCGCGCAAAATCAAGGTTGGTCTATATTTTTAGAATTTAGAGTTTCCCACCTTTTACATCCGTCAGCAGCGACGATCAAGGCCAGATGGTGAATTATGGAGTCCCGAGAATTAACTGGGCGCATTACGAGCCCTAAACCTCTCCTCCGTGTTTACGTCCTGTAACAGACTTTAAGGTGAAGATTGGAGCTAAATAAGGAATGAGCCCTGCTGCCCCCCACAGAATATAATTCGTGCTGCAATTTTAAAATTCAATCCGCCGCTGCAGCTAGCGAATTATACTTGAACCTTTCTCCGACTGGAGTATTTGCTTACTACTATGCGGCCCTATCCAATGGAAATTGTAAAATTATCTCCGAATGTTTCCTTCTCATTAGTTTCTAATAGTTGGTTGAAAAGACCTTGTGAGTATAAAGACGTTATAGCACTTTCCACGTGTCCATATTATTATGCGGTTATAGTTGAGTAACGTCACTAATTCTGTTTGTATTTTAATTCATAATCCATTAATTTTCATTGCAAAATCAAAAAAGATTGATCTTGGTTTATGGTTCGCAATGGTCACTCGCACGTATCATTCTTGTACAAAATTATTTTCATGCTACAACTCAATTATTTTAACCGTGACCATAGGAACGCTAAGAAAATGATGAAATCTGAAATTCAAATAATTAAATTAACAAAAAAAGCAATGTAAAGAAATCGTGCGATTTGAAGCAGACAAACAACATAGTTGCGGAATGGCATAAGGTCTATACTACACTAAGAACCCGAGACTATAAACTTTGGACCGGCTGTTGCGTTATGGGGTAATTTTAAGTACGGAATTATTTTCGGGAGACGGCAAACTCCCGCGACTGCAGCTCTTCTCTCGAGGTAGCGAAATGTAATTTCCCTCCGAATGGGGAAGGTTGGGGGAGTTAATATTCATCGGCGTTATCTGTCGCCGTTGCTTCCTGGCCGGGATGGGATTCTACTGGGATGCGAGTGAGACTGTGCTTGTGTGTGTTTCAGAACGCGTCCGCCCAGGCTGCTCTGCAGGCCGCATCCGCCCTGTCGGGCCAGAACGAAACCCAAGGAGGACCCAACACTGTCCTCAGGGTCATCATAGAGCACATGGTCTACCCTGTTACTCTCGACGTGCTTTGCCAGGTACACCATCTCGTCCTCGCCCAAAGGCTGCAACAGCTTCCCTATTGCTGATTTCTAATTGCGTTTTCTCCTTACAGATCTTCACCAGGTTCGGAAAAGTGCTGAAGATCGTCACCTTCACCAAAAACAGTAAGTATCGGTCGGCTATTTGGCAAAGCATGACTTTCATAATCAGTTATCGTAGATCATTCAGATTGATCTATAGTAAAGTTGATGAACTTTTTAAAAATCGCCATACATTATAAAAATATTTTATAATAACTGTTATGACCCAACCCTTGTAGAATGTTTCGCTGCTTATGTATTTATAAACATCATTCAAGTATCTACTGTTGCTTACATCATCTGAAGCTGCAATTAAAATGTGTGTTTGAGAAGAAAAAAAAGATTGCACTAAATAACTTTTTTTTAACACTTGACACACACAAGTCATTCTTGTTAAGAGTAGTCTGTGAATTTGGTATAATCAGCATTTAATTTTTACTAGTATCCAGTGTTCAATAAGTTCCAACCACTTTTAATGTTATGCTGTTCAGAAAGTGTCAAAATTATTTTCCACATTTTTAAATGTAGAAATCTAAGCGGGCTTACCCTCAAGATGAACTGCTAATTAATTCCTATTTCACATTTAATGGTACCACTTTTTTTGTGTAAGTCTCAATTTCCAAACTTCTACCATTAAAAGGAGGATATAGAATGATTATTTGAATGTTGACATTTTTACTCCTACTGAGGGTTATTTATTAGTAACAATATGCTCACTATGAGTCACGTTTGTTGAGCTTGCAAACTATTTAACCCACACTATTACATGACTACTAATTACAAACTGAAAAGACTTCTTTTGAGATGAATGCAACTGCAAAAAACAAGAGTATCCATAAAATAAAATTACAAACTATTTTGGTTCATCCTTGTGTATTATAAAATATTCATTTAATTATCAAACATGCTTTTCAATTGCCTCAAAATAATCATTTTCTTTTCTAGACTCTTTCCAGGCTCTCATTCAGTATCCAGATGTAGTGACTGCTCAGGCTGCCAAATTGGTGAGTCACAATCTTAAGACTGAATTTAATTTGACTGTATTAATTGAAATCAATTGAAGTGGGTATATATATGCATGCTTGTAGAGAAGTGGGAAATTTGCTGTAAATCATATGCTGGCATATAATTTATCATTGAGAGGAATTGAAAAAGAATGAAAGGCTGAAAATATTCGGCACAGCTGGGGCTTGAATCCGGATCATCACAGAGGTTACCATTTAGACTACGGTAGCCAACGGCAAATATTATCAGTCGACTGGCAGTAGTTGGGTTAATTGAGTTGGAATGGATAGATAGAGAAGATTTAAAATATTTTCAGTCTTTCTTTCTTCTTCTATTCCTCTTGTGTTGTTTTGTTGACAACTTGCACCACCTACATCTTCTAGGCGTCAATGATGTTGGTTGTTTATGAAACATCATGCCACCTGGTTGGAAATATGAGAACAATGCTAACAGCTTATTCATTGTGAAAACCTATGGAAATTAATTTATTAAGAAATGAAATAAATATTATGGTCATTACATCCCAAGTTTTTACCTAATACCCACTTCACTGACATTGATATAAATGATACAAAAAAAACACTGTTTTGTCCTAATATTCCTGCCATGGGAGACAAAATTCTTTTGCCATATTAAATCATTTTTGAATTTATATATAATCATAAAAATTTAATTATTTAGGGCTCACCCTTTTCAATTATAATGTTGTTCATTTGCCAAGGACCCAAATTAAGGTCAAGACTGTTTTTCTGTATCATATTTGTATTCATGTCATTGTAGCCATTGAAATTATTTAGTGTTTAACTTGTTGAGACACATTTGCCATAATATTTTATATGCTTATTATAAAGTGAATAAAATATTGGTTTTAAACATATATACTTAATAAATGTTAACTATAGCTCTTACAAAAGTTTTTTTCAGCAAATAGCAAGTATTTATTTATGATTTTTTTCCCCAGTCTCTGGATGGGCAAAACATTTACAACTCTTGCTGCACACTGCGCATTGAGTACTCTAAACTCACCAGTCTAAATGTGAAGTACAATAATGACAAAAGCCGTGACTACACAAATCCAAACCTGCCTACTGGTGACCCTGGGATGGAGTCCACACTTCTGCTTGGCGAAGGACTTTTACCACAAGTTTTGCTGGGTGGAACCGGTGGTAGGCACAGAGGACTGGCACAGGACCCTCCTACAGCAAGGTTGCCACCCCCAGGTATATGAATTGGGAAATTTTTTGAAGATTTTTGTAGATATTCTTTAATTTTAATTGAGTTAACTGTAGTTACAGTAGTATATGTGGGGATTTTTTCACTTACTAGCACGGTGTGATAACTATATCCAGGTCATTAACAAAGGTTTAAACTAATTTGACTCTATGCCAGTTTATTGTTTTGGTGTAGTTCTCTTTTATGGAATAGGCAATTCACAGCCTCAAATCTTAAATTTATCACCTGACTGGTTAATTTCAGAATATAGTATAGCAGATATTGTTGATCATGTATTTAGTTCCATACTAAACATTTCAGTGTAAAATGACAATTATATACATTTTCCAAGACAGCTAGTTGACCTGCAGACTGCGAGATAAGAGCTGGTTTTGTGCATGAAATTTCGTCTGTGTACTAATGTAATTTCAGCACATTTGTTCAGTGAAAGCAGACTTTCACTGTGTGGTTACTAATAAGCTGCTTTCTGTGGGCCGTGGGTGCCCAGGTGCTCCAGGTGTGCTGGCGTCACCATTTGCGGCCATGCATGGGCTTGGCTCACCGCTAACCTCGCCCTATGGTAACTCCGCCATCGGAGGCCTCGGAGGTACGACAAATGTCTCATCTCTCCTCTGTCTCTCTGTCTGTCCCTTTCAATGGGTAGCACATATGACTGGTGCTGGGCTGACTTACACCCTTGGACTGTTTCCCCGTGTTTGAATCCTCACCAGAGGGTCTTTGTGGATGTTCTATCTCTACACGTTTCTTTGTCAAGTTTTGTTCTAAAATGGTTCAAGAGAATTATTCATATAAAAGATTCATACTTGTACTGTCAAACTGGCAGAATTTTTATAATCTTAAGCATTTAACATTTTCTGATTCATGTGCCAGTCTTGCAACATTGTCTTGTGTGTTCCCTGGGGAAGGAAAGCTATTCTGCCTTCAGGTTTTCTGTCTGTTTTCTGTTGCTTGGATTTGTGAAATGTTATCTATTGCATGCCTTGAAGCATTTCCATGGCCTAGACATTTCAACTTGGGATGGACTTCTAAGTAATGAAATATTTCTGTTTATATATTTCTCTTTCCATATATTTCAATTACTGATTAAGTTTTGTACTATGGTGAACTGTGTTGTGCTTGTAAATGAGCATTGAAATTCATATTTTCCTCTTACAAAGAGATGCAGATAATAATTTTTATCCAAGGAAGAAGATACTTCAACCCAAAACATGATGGAATGGTCACCTTGTCACAAGTTGCCTATACCCATTTTATTATATTGTTAATTTTCTTCAACCAGGAAATAATTTATGTATTTCAGCTTCAGAACTATGCATTTATTCTGCAAGCATTTCTTCTTACTGCAATAGTGTCCCATTCTGTATAACATTTAAGCATGCAGCATGTTACTAAGTAAATTCAAATTTAAATGTGTTACATTTAACTTTTTGTATAAATTGTTATTCTTTCAGAGTTTAATAATTTTGTGTATATATTTGTGAAATTCTAGTATTTCTTATTAAAACAAACTTCACTAAGAGAACTTTTGATAAAATATATTTATATATAGAATTTTCTCCATTGTATAAATGGCAGAATATCAGATTACTATGCAAATCGTAATATTTTCAATTCAAAATTTTTATTGTTTTAATACAAATAATGTTCCAATTGAAATACATCATCGTGTTCATTATAAGCACTTTTCAAGTGTTTCTCAAGTGAAAATTTATTTTATCATCTAACTCTACCATTGTCATGGCAGCCCTACTTGTATGTGTACGTCCTGCTGGAGACGTACAACCTTCGCAGCATGTAAACTGTTGATAATGCAGAGCTAGGTGTTGATTATTGTAAATATTTAAAATTATTATCAAGATAGAGACCCAAGAATTGTTTATTAAAATAATGTCACAAAAAACCTTCAAATTAAATTTGTCATTTATTTTATTGTCACTTGGAGAGCTCTAGGTGAAACTGTGATTCTTGTATGCACATTTGTCTAATTTACTACATATATTCAATCGATTTTGTCTTGTGTGTTGGATATTTTTATGGTGAATTAGTTATTCCATTATTTTATTTATTGGAAAATAGATGTATTAGTTTATTTCCTTTGTCACTTTGGTAAAGAACAATGTTGATTTGATTTACATACATAAACTAATATGAGCAAATGTTTCTGTCAGCACCAGGTATGCCCCTAACCGGCTTCCAGGTACCTGGGGCTGCAGCTACCACCGCCCTTGGAGCTGCTGGAATTCGTCTTTCTGGCTCACTTAATGCTACTGGCTGTGTTCTTCTCGTTAGCAATCTCAATGAAGAGGTAATACTGTGAATTTGTTTTATTATGTAATAGACTTTAAAATTAGAATAATTACCATACAATTATTCCCACAAACAATTTTCATTAAAAAGTAAGCATGAATTGCTAATTAATGTTTGTGTAATCATGATACTTTCATAGCAAGTACATATTGTATTGGGATTTTATTTTTATTGATATGAATTTTTTAGCATATTCCAATTTACACAAAATTTTAGTGCAATTCTTGGAACATTGCTGACATGTAGGTATAAACAGTGATAAGTTTAGCAGTTTGTTTTGTATCCAAAGTATTGATTGTCTTCTTTTTAATATATCTGTTGGTAGTGTGACACAATTAGTTAGCATAAGTGATAGAAATTTCAGTGACAAGTGTCAGCAGTTGTGTATCTGTCAATGTTATGAGATTAAAGTTAGATTGAGCAAGTTATTTTTAATGTTTAGTTTCCAGTAGGGTAGTTAAAAAGTAATTAATATAACTTTGTACAGAAGCAACTTGAAGGTTTGTGAAAATATCATAAGGATGATTAGATCTAACCTAGTTAAAAGTCTTAAATTAAGGTTAATTATAACTAATCTTTTATTTTATTTGCGCGTTTAAAGCATATCTAGACTTCTGTTTCCATTTCAAATAACTATTAAATGAAAATTTCTATTTTTAATTTAAAATGTATTAATCTCTTCACTAAACTTACCTTCCAGACTGTGTAAAAATTAATTTCTTTGTTTTCAATTTCATAGTTATTGCTGTATTAATAACCTTTTTTAAATTTTCAGCTCATTAATATTAATAGATTAGGCTGTAATACATGCCTTAGTTTTGCTTTCACTGTAATCATCCCGTAAATACAATTACAAATACAAATACAACTATATATATATATATATATATATATATATATATATATATATATAGTTAGCTTCAAATCAATTTGTTATATAATATGCCATAAATAACATATCTCGCTCTTGCTGCTGCACTGTTATAAGAGAACGAGCACTGTATGATGCTGCAAGTCAAGGAAGTAATGTTGTTGGTACACTGCTCATTCTCTACTTATGATCATAAGATAATCATCATTATCACTGTATCATGATTTTAATTTCTCAATCTCTTTTTGTTTCTCTTTTTCCAAATATCTTCTCCGTCTGACCTGTGTGGTGCCCCGGACATATCTGTCCCCACTGCTCTTCAAATCTCTGAAACATCTACTTCTGCTCTCTCTCACTTCGTAGATGGTCACGCCTGAAGCTCTCTTTACCCTATTTGGTACGTTATGCACACATCTTTTTATTATTAATTACTATTAATTGCTTTATTTTTTTATTTTAGAAAATGTATTGTTTCTCTATATTATTTCTTTATTCTATTAAGAAAAACAGGAGTGCCCAATTCCCTTTGTCTTTGTGCCCCATATGTGCAAATCAGAGGTTATTATCGTACTCTTGGGCAATACCTTTCCCCAAGTCGATATTGCGGTCTCTCTTTTGTTCATGGTTCTGTGACAAGAATGTTGAAAGAATGTAATATTAGTTTTAATCCTTGCTAACTGAAATACTTGTATTTTTCTCAATTGTTATACTATTCATTTAATTTTAATCAATTCCACATTAATTTAAGTAGTGCATGTCATTTGTTGAAATATTTGTAGTTAATGTTATGTAACAGTCTTTACTCTTCTCAGAAGTTTTGTGCTTTTATTTACAATGAGTATTTTCAACTTTTAAAATTTGCATTATCGTTATTCTATATCTATTGCTTATTTTTCAAGTTTTAACAATCGAACTGAGTGTATTGACTTCTTTATTATGCTTTTCATAAACACTACTGGATTATTTAACCGTGCACAAGTTCCTGATCAGAGAAATAGTAAATATGTTTTATGGATATGAAATTTAATATAAAGTTTATTTCATGTCCTTTTAAATGTAGACATATAACTGTAATTTGTCCTAATACAAAATTTACTAATTCAGTGCCTGATATTTAAAGAGTCATCTTAGATGTTAAAGTTTTATTTTGAATTAATATTAAATCTGTGATTCATATAATTGTTTAGACTTAAAATTACTTGTACATTATATTGATTTTTTTCCTTTCTGGAATAACGAGTTTTAGTTGAGAAATAGTTGTAATAGTTAAAACTCTTTAAAATTTATGTTCTTAGCAAATTTCATAATGCATGTAATTATAAAAATGCTTGATTTAAATGGCTATAGCAGATTTTTCTTATTTGCATGGCTATTATATTTTGCTATGTATTTGTAACGTTTCATTGTAATGCATTATTTGTAGGATCAATTTTCTGATTTTACTTAAAGTTGTCTTAACTGTTCATGTGTAATGATTGTTCTTTTTTCCAGATAACATGATTTGTATGCTATCATTAGTCCCTTCCCTTCATTTAAATTTGTTATTCATTTTTTCTATAAATTCTGCACCACTGCTATTTCCAATCTCAGTCCTATCTATTATTCATTTGGTGTTTTTTTAAAATTGAAAGTATGCAAACTTTGGTTTACTGAATGTATGGGTGTGTAGTATGGGACACAACTGCCATTAAACCATTAGAACATTTATCTTTTGTTGGTTTTATTTTCATTTGTCACATTTAGTTTGTACTGGCAAATGTATGCCAGTACAAGAAATGACATTGTCAGGTTAATTAAAACCATTACTAAGGACGGGAAAGAGAGATAGAAAGTAGGTGACTTGCCTATAGTTCACAGATGGCAGGTATCACCCCTTTCATCAGAAAGTTGGGAGACATTTCTGATCACTGGAAATGCCTTCGTAATTTTCTGATGAAGGGGTAGTGCCTCAGAAAATTTAAGAACTCCAAACCTTACATGGTACTTGCCATCTGTGAACATCAGGTAAGTCACCTACTTTCTAGTTCTCTTTCCTGTCTTTATTAATTGTTTTAATTAACCTGACAATGTCATTTCCTGACATATATATGAAGAACTACCTTACAATTTAAGAGATTTAGTTTTAAATTTTTATTCATCGTGGTTCATAAATTCTCTTTAGAATCCATTTTATTAGCTGAATTTCTGAAAGTGTAAAAGCAATCCAAATTTCTTCCTTACAGGTGTTTATGGGGATGTGCAACGTGTGAAGATACTGTACAACAAGAAAGACAGTGCACTAATTCAGATGGCAGAGCCACATCAATCCCATCTTGGTAAGAAAAGTTTCTAAAAACATAATAAAAATAATTTTAAATGAACTTAAGAAGGTACTGGTGTTAGAAAAATTACATTTCAATATTTATACAGTTGATTGATAAGATAGTATATTTGAATGCAAATATGTAGTATCCTTTGAATGCCTGTTTTAGCGATGCAACATATGGACAAGCTGAAGGTGTTCGGCAAACAAATCCGAGTTATGCCTTCGAAACACCAGACTGTGCAACTTCCCAAAGAAGGTCAACCGGATGCTGGACTGACAAAAGATTTTACGAATTCAGTTCTTCACCGCTTCAAAAAGCCAGGCTCAAAGAATTACCAAAACATATATGCACCGTCCCCAACTCTTCACTTGTCCAACATTCCGTAAGTATTGTAAATGAATTGCTCGTCCTGTGTAATTGTTTCTAGTTTCTGTTTCAAAATACATGTGACACAGATAAATGCAATTCTTTAAGGGACAAGTGTTCTATACACTAGAGAAGTAACTAACTAAAATATGGTTAAGTATCTTCCATAATACAAATGGCATTTAAGTTCAGATTTCAATTAATGAGAAGTTGATGATCTCAAATATGTTATTTTACTGATAGGCATGGACAAATTAATGGATCGTTTATTAATGTTCACGTTTAAATATAATTGATCCATCTTAATTTAATATAAATGTGCCTTTGTGGTATTGAAAGAGTATAATATTGAATAATAATATAGTCTGACATTAAAATTTTAATTATTGCAGGGCAAATAAATAACAATTGCATATGAATCAGTTTGTTGGGGAGTTGGAAATTATGTAGTGTAGAAGTTATTAAAAATGTTAGTTTTGATTGTGTTCTGATCCAGTAAATATAGAAAGATTTGTATTTCAGACCTTCTGTTTCTGAGGAAGAAATCAAAGAAGCTTTTACTAAGAATGGGTTCACAGTGAAGAACTTCAAATTTTTTCCGTAAGTAATACAGACTTTTGTCATTGATGTATTAGTATTACTTAATTATTTACAATTTATTATTTTTCAACTTGCAGTAAAGATCGCAAGATGGCTTTGATTCAGCTGCCCTCTACAGATGATGCTGTTGCAGCCCTCATAGTAAGTAGTTTAATGAATATTCAATTTCATTAATGAGCATAGTAATAAATTCATGTAATTAGAAAATAATTTTTGCAAAAGTGAAGCATATTTAGTTTACGAAGTAAAATTGAATTTGTTTAGTTACCACTTTTCTGAAAAAGTGTGAAATTTGGTGGCTTTATTACAATATTTTTATAAAGGAATCCTATTGCAACCATTTATCTTTTATAGTTTCATAAAATTTTATCAAAATACAAAATATAACTGGAAGGAATGTTTAATATTTAAAAATAAAGTAGTATTTAAGAAACTACAAAAAAATATTTTTATCTAGATGATTGAGTAATATATTTTAATTGTCTTTGCAGAAAATGCACAACTATCAATTAAGTGAATCAAATCACCTCCGGGTTTCCTTCTCCAAGTCCAACATTTAATATGTTGGACAAAGGGAACCAGCAGCAAAAGAAACTACTTTCCCCGAGGAGACGTGTCCTGCCGCCCTGCTGGTCATAATAGTGTAACTTTCATCCTTTCATAGTGAAGTAGCATACTATCAGGGAAAGACGTTATAACAAGTATTTATATAAGAATTTATTATCAAGGTGGACAAATATTTTACTCTATGTCAATTGATATCTCCAAACAAACAGACAAAACTTTGAGTGCTCTATGCAAACAAAGGAAATAAGTGGATGGATGTTGGAGCACCGGAGACTAATGTGAAGTTGCCCAAGATCCTGAAGGAGTGTAATATTGAATGTTTTTTAATTAAAATCGATCATTTATTGAAGATCAGTCTCCTGGAATTTAGAAATGATACAGGGTTCGCCAGGAATTCGATCTGATATCTCATGTTGAATATTGATGTATTTTTCTAAGATAGTGTCTCTGTGGATAAAATGATGTACTTTACATTGGTAAAATACAAGTCTTATTTGTTCCAATTTCGGAAATGTCTGAAAATGGCTTGTATAAATATTTTAGATGCAGTAACTATTTTAACTTTATACATTCATAATTCTGAATTATTGGAGTGTGTAATACATTTCCAGAATGTTAAATAGATGTATCAGGTTATTTTGCTTCAGCCGATGTTACAACTTTTGACACTTTTGTGAAAGTTAATCACAGAAACACTATCTTCTCATTAACATTGATGTAGACCAATTGTACCTCGTACCCCACCAAAATTCATGTAGAATGTTTTTAATTAACATTTAAACATATGCTCTACATATTATTTAAAACTTGTCAGTATGCCTACTAATAACACATATATGAATTATATATCATGAATATACATACACAAATTTTTATGTACTATTTTTGGAAAATGAACATTTAGAGATTCGTATGTATGTCACACTTGCAAATAACTTAATTAATAATACTCCCACCCATTTCATCCATGCAGTTTTTGGAAATATATTTTTTACATTTGTTCAGACCTATATATATGTATATATATAGATAATTGGTTTATTAAGTACCAAAAATTTACAAATGAATTTATCTTAAATGTTGTATACTTAGTATTTTAAGTCGTGTTGAAAGATATAGGTAGAATGTAAGAGAGAGAGAGAGAGTGAGAATATTTACCATATTACATTCGCTATAATTATGTAGTCTACAGAAGTGAGGTTTGCTACTATTCCACACTGTTTCCGTGGCAGGAACAGTGGCTTGCAAACATCGCAGAAGTAGACTTTTTTAATAGCCAACTTTCAACTGAGTGAAAGCTATAAGTATGGCTTTGTTCTTTTAAGATAAAAAAAATGCTTCAGATTGTCATTATTTTACATATCATCATATGTGAAGTACCTAAGATAACCGAGCTGCCAAAAGACAATTCTACAACCTCTTCTTACTTTTCATGGACTTCGGTCATCGAGGTAGTGTTTGCTGAAACTGTTTGGCCGACTGTATTCCCGACTTCAGTATTTTCTGACTGTTCAAAATTTTTGTGTCGAGCTCGGACAGAAAGTGAGATTATGAACCGATTCTAGGAAACGTGTTGTTCGCTTTCCTTGTAGGACTGGGATTAGTTTATTAATTTTACATCGTCCGGTCCCATTTATGGTAGGAGGGTATAGTACTAGTTTTCTTAGTTAACTTGTCTTCTTAAATTTAGTACATGTTAATAACTTGTAATAAGTAATAATAATAGAACTAGTTTCCTTAGACTATCTTTAATAATTATTTATTTATGTTTCTATTAAGCATAAATTTCTGTAGTGTGTGAAGGCGAAGTTCATAACTTGTGCATTTTTAGTCGTATTTCAATCGTGGGGAGTAGTGGCTAAAATTGTTTTTGCCTTTACTGTAAAAATTGCAAGTATCCCTGCTTCTATTTTGAGGTACAAAATGAAATCTTCACGTATCAACTGTTATATATAGTTAATTTTCTGTAATCTCGAGGATGTAGAAAGTGACCAAGACTTGGTTTCAGAAAAAGAAAGGCACAGATGTTTGCAGGCATTACTTCACCCAGACTGTGGACTTTCTCCTCATATTATTTTCTTTTATGTATAACTAACTACTTTTCACTGTAACTGTTCCCTTTCCTTATAGTTGCTTTGATGTGACTCTTCCCATATCTCCTAACATAATTTTTATGCTACTTACATTATAAAACTTTCCTGTCTACTTTAAATATATTTGTGAATCGATCTTTGTAAAACATGTATCTTCAATCATTGATCAGTATATTATATATTTGAAGCAGTATTGTTGTCATAGCTTTAAAATGAGTTAACTATATATTACAAGTAATTAATATTATACTTAACTAAAGAAAATTATAAAAAAAAATGGATGGAGAGAAAGGTACAGGGTTGGTCTAATTGACCAATTCACAAAATTCCTTTTCCATTTTTACAGTGGTATATTTCTAAACATTTATAATATATATTAAAATATAGTTGACAATCACTATTTGCAGTAAAATCTCTTGTTTTAAATTTGTTCTACAAGTAAAGTGTGGAGCTTATTTCTAGCAAGTAATTTTATTGTCAATTGCCGGATGACGTTTATGGGGCTGATAGCAAGTGTTGAAATGGAGAAGTATGCAATTATTATTTAAGTAGAATGGATAATTGACGAGATGTTTGGGCGCCTTGATCACTTTTATTTTTCAAAGTACATACAAGATATTAAAATTATTTTTATAGATTTTAATCATGCATTTGGATAAGGATGCACTGAGAATGGTGCAAACATGCCACGTTGAGCTTTTCAGTTTGATGTTTAAACCACTTGCACTTAACAAAAAGTAGATTCTATTTCCTAAAAGATTTCTTTGATTCAATAATTAATACTTTTTAAATACAACATATTTCTCCATCTCTTCTGTGTGCAGTGTTGCTTGTTGTACCGTGCATTTTTAATTTCTATATGTATTTTGTAATGAAGCACTTCTATTTCCTAGATAATTACTAGGCCACACTTTTTGGTCCATACATATTCTGAATCTGTTTTTCTTCTTTTTTTTTCATTGAGTCATTTGTGAGAAGTTCTGTTTCATACAATTGTTACATATATAAACAAAAAACTGTTTTCTTTTATGTTGGACCTTTCTTTTCAGCTTAATGTTTATTACTTACTAGTTTTACTAGTTCCAGCTTACTTGTTTGCTTTTCTGTAATTTTGTGGTATTTGTTTTGACTAATTGTATTCTTTGTTCTTTTTATACAAACTAACTTCTCCAAAATAAAAAAATTAAAATAACTGTAGATTCTTTTTATTTACTACATTTTTATTTTCCTTTTGTTTATTAATACTTATACTTTCCACTAACTTTAAGTTTTCATTTTTCTAAGCACTTGGGCTTGGAAAAATGCAGGCGTTAAAATGAATTGCTACTTTCACTTTAACCTACAAGAATGAGCTTGAATAATAGCCCTATCAAAGTCTTCAATTCTTTATATAATATGGGTATATAGTTATATATATGTATATTATATACTTCAGTAGTTTACAAGAGAACTGTGCCTCATGTATTAATGGGATCAAAAGCATATGATAGTTTACAATAACTTCTGAACTAAACTTTGCTATTTGTCTCTTTAAACAGGTATTTACTACTCTATGTGAAGCTATGTATATATATATCTTGTAATAACATATAAGGAAGATGGAATCTTAATACCAAAAAATTATTTTGTTAATGAATAAATCATAAAATACATTTTCTGTTAATTGTCTTAAAGACTATTGGTAGTTAATGTAGATCTGGTAAATTGAATTTCATGGATATTTGACTTAATTTAATCAGTAATTAGCAAGCTGTTAATTATTCTTTGGCACATTGAAAAGTCTTTGGTTGTACCTGTTGAAAATAATGGAACATGATTATTGATTTTACTTAATATTTGACCATTTTTTAAGTAACATTGTTCCTAAATTTAAATCTTCACATTTTAAACAAATCTTCTGCATGTGTGTGAACCCATTGCCAGTCAATCACTTTTGTAAAAACTTGCTAGTACTGTAATAGGACAACTGTTGCGGTTAGGTTTCATATTTTAATTATATAAATTATGCATGTACATAAACTATATAATTCTTCTTCTAGAACCTTATGCTATATAAAATAGTTATTTTTGGAGTTGGGATTATAATACTTATTATAAGCTTGATATACACTTGTCAATTGCACAGAACTTTTTCTGAACTTGTTGATCTTAGTGTGTCAGGGTTTCTTCTTTGCACACCAAATTATGGAGTTGTCGGTTTCCCTCTATATACTAACCAGCTATCTTTGAAAGGAAAGATTGCACGACTGAGAAGTAGTAGTAAAGTTTGCATGGACACACAGCTCCAAATGTAATCTGAAAACTTGCTTTACTGTGGAAGAGTGCAATTTTTTTATGAGGATGTATAGGTATATGAAATTGAATTCTTAATTTCACTATTGAACTAATAAATTAGATCTTTTTCAACTACATTATATTTGTATAATGACGTTGGTCCTACTGTGCTTCTTTATCCTGTTGTACTTTTTTCTAATCTTGATAAACATAAGTTGGCAATCATTTTCATTCCACCCTTTTCATTTTGTAACTTGAATTGAATCTCGTGCCCCAAAACTCTAAAGAAAGTTGGGAAGGGATGGAGTTGGTTATCTAAGTAAACTTTATCGGCCAGGTTTAGATAAATCGTCGTCTGACCAAATAACAGTATTATTGAAGGAGCCTCGCTTACCGATTGTCTTTTCAATTTCGAGCTGGTAATAAAATATTGACTGCACAGGGTATCTGTCTTACAAATTTGGTCCATCATTAGAAGATATAGCAAAAGGTTTATAAACAGGGTATGTTTCTATGGGAATGTACTGAAATTTATCATGTACTCTACAAAATTCAATTTTTGCTACTGTTTGAAATGCAGTGACAAGCTGTGAAGTCTATATTTTATACCATTCTAAATTGAAGAGTAAGAGAGACATTTGAGGCAAATTTGAGTCAATTTCTTTGATTATATTGGTGCTGAGCACGTTTTGTAGCCACATGCATAAGTTACATGGTTTTAAATAAGGAAAGAGGGTATATAATAAAGGTTACAAGAATATAAATTTAAGCATTTGGACCACAATTTTGTGTCTTAAATTTTATTACAGTTATTGAGTTTACATATACTTGTAAACCAAATTATTTGATATTCTGTGAAAATTTATAAATGGTGCATTTTATTAGTATTATTTAAGAGACTAATTTTTAAACTATATGTTCAATTTCTTTTGTAATAAAATCCAAAATATTACATGTAAACATTTGTAAAAAAAAGTTTGTTTTTTAAATACTTCTGAAGTGAAGAAAATGTTACTGATTTTTTTTTTGTGTGACACCGTTGACCTTACATGTTTTTTCCTTTAAGATCCCTAATATATGTAAATTGCAACATTACTTTTACATTCTCCATCTCTTTCTCTGTCTTTCTTTCTTCTGTCTGTTCTTTCTTTGCCTCCTTTGGCTTCTGTATTGTGTAATTCTTTGTCAATTTGCACTTCTGGATTTCTAACCTCTTATAAAACTTTTTCAGAATTACTTTGTTATCAGAAATACTTAATTACAAAGTAATTTGATCAGTGTTAGTTCATGAATTATATTTTTCAGGTATCCTCATTTCACATGTCTTTCAACTTGGTAACTGTTGACAATTAATAAATTTGACCCATGTGATGGCTTTTCAGTTTCTGGATCTTCATGTAGTATGTTCTTTTATAAGTCTGCAGCACTTCTTGATTTAATAAAATCTGTAGAAGTCACTCTTTATTCCACAACATGTAAATCCAGGAGTGCATTCAGTTTGTAATATGTAGGCATATCATGTGTACAAGGGACCATGTACTTCAATACTAAATGAAAGGGGCCTGGAAAAAATATTTCCAAAGTTGTGCAAATTCAGCAGACCATTCTGCAACACACTGACAGAAATATGCTTAATCTTTAGTGAATTGTAATGAAAGCTTAAAAAAGATCAATATATTACTATGAAATCTTTAAATTATGGCATGTATGTAAATTTACATCTTAAAAGGGTTTTAATTAAACATGCTTATCTCTGTCAGATGTGTTAATATATTCATTTGATAAATGTCAAAGTTGTACTCAGACTTACAGACTATTTCTATTTCCTCTGCTCACATCTTTATGATATGGTCACCTTTGAGGAACAGATGCACGAGACGTGAGTTTCACGTTGTGAAAAATATTGCAGTATCAAATATAAATGTTCTAGACAAGGACTAATAGCTTAAAATTAATAATTCCTTATAACAATATAGTCAATATTATAATGTTTGGGATCAACAAAAAATAATAGTAGTTATTGAAAAATGAATATTGTATTTCTGTAAGTACAGATTAACTATTACTAGTTAATTAATGGGAGGTGGTGATCATAGTTTTGCAATTATGATAGAGCTATTTTATTCAAGAGAAGGTTTTCAGTTTTATCTTGTTTCTAATCATTGTATTTGACTACCAATCTACATAAATTGTGTGAATTTACAACTGTTTAATTAAAAAGAGTTACAACAAGTATATTTATAAAGCTCCCTTATCATTTGGGATATGCTATTGAGTAGTGTATTAGGGATATGGATAATACAGTTTTAATGGATTTATCATATTTGATGTTAGTAATCTCTCCTGTAGTTGAAAAATGTATCATTATCAATGCATGTCTACTCTCTCTATCACTTGTTTAGAAACTGTCTTTCTTTAACTATGTATGAATTTTTTGTTCACTATAGGAATGGCTAGATGTAGAATAATCTCTAACAATTCTTTTTTCTTATTTACTACTCTTAAATGAATTTACTATCTGTTCTATATTATGCTATCTATTGTATTATTTCATGTCTGTACTTAATGTTATTAAAAAAACCGCCCTACTACAACAAGAAAGGTAATCAACAAAAGTCTGCCTATTCCAAATTTATTTTCCAGATTTCCGCTCAATGGTGAATCCAAGATTAAGTAATAGACCTCTTGTATTTTGAAATTGGTAAAGCTACAATAAAATGGCAATTTATTGACAGTAAATCAGGAATTGAAAATATTAAAATTATTGAAGGATAAATTACTATATTTTCTAATAAAATTCTGAAAAGAATGCTAAATAGAAAGTTTGCTATAAAATTACCTACACTTAACTTTGCTTGCCAGTCACTTAATGTTAAGGATATATTTGGGTCATGATTTTTATGTTAAGTGAGGAGGGGGATCAAAAAACTGTCAACACAGTGTATCTGTATGATGTGTTCGTTATTACTATAATTATTTGTAGTGAAAATTAGAACTTTGCTTCTCTTACCTGAATATTTAGGTGGCTTCATTAACAATGCCAACAACAAATAATATACAAAGGCTAACCAAAAGTTTGAAATGGAATAATTTAATTAAAAAATGTTTTGTCCCCCAAATCATCTTACAAAAATTCATGTTGCTTTGTGATCTCTTTCCTTCCCACTGTTTTCACTTAGTTCACCCCAGGCATTGCAGCAGCAACATGAAATTTTGTAATGTTTTAATTTTTAGCATCTACAACATACAAAGTTTACTTATCTTCATTCAATTATGTATATTTAATTATATACATTTTTTGTAGAATGAACCAAGGAGGTCCCAAAAGTTCTGGCTTTCTGGCCATTCTTTGTAGTTTATTTATAATATTTAGTCAGTTATTAGTTATTTTTATAATGCCAACAATATTTCATTTCACACATGGAATTATAATTTGGACCTGGCAGTGATGTAATGGATAGGATAAGAAAAATGTTTAATAATTTCCTGTTTCATACAAATTATTGTAGTTAAGTTTCCAAAACCAATTTCAGTTATATAATGTTGGGAATATAAATTTCAACTGTGAAATAAATCTAGAGAGAAAATATAGACTTTTTTGTAATAAGTAATGTGATTCTAAAAATAGATTGCCATTTTGTGTTTGAATAAATTGATGGAAGAAAATCCATCATTGTAGTAAAAAAAGGAAAGTGCCTACTGTTATACAAAGGAGAGAAAATAATTCTAAAAGGGATTCAAAGGAAAATTATGGAATCAAAGGTGTATTAATTATTTGAATAAAGGGAAGTGGCTGATATATGCGCTTATTGGATTATAGGAGTTCTTTCAAAGAAACTCTCATTAAAAAGCTTTATTGTAGTAGGAGATTATTTTCTGTGTAATTAAGTTTCCTTCATACATCTAATAGATGGCATTTAATGTGTTAAAATGATGAACTTCTTAATTGGCATGGAATAATGTTACTTGATTTTCTCTCCCACAAGTAAGTAAAAAGAGAACCACTTGTAATTACATTATTCAAACCCAAAATGTGACACTTTACATCTCAGGCTATTTCGCACTTTTATAAAAAGAAAACTAAGAGAGCCTATAATATTCATACTAAACATGTAATTAGGCCTTTCCATTGTTTTATTCAGTTGTAAATGAAATTGAAAAGAGGATTCCAGTGGGGACCAGAAAGAATTGACCCATTATGACATAAGATTCAAAATTATCAAAAGAAAAATCTTTCTACAGGTAGCATCTTAGGATACAGGATGTTTCTTCTATGTGTAATTAATATCTTCCTGTTCATAAAAACCATTAGTACTAAGATTACATGACGAAGTTTGACATGGATCAAATGATAAAAGTTAAATTTTTCATTCTAAAAATAATTAAAACATTTTTGGCATTAAAATATTACTAATGTTTGATTATTGTCTAAAATCATATTGAGCTGAAACTATTAAGCTCACTGAAACTGGATTGCTTCTTAATTCTTTAACATTATTGGTACGTCAAAAGTTAATATGAGTGTACATTTTACCCTCGCTCCTCCTCTTCCTTTTTGTGCTACTGACAGAGAACTTGTAGTTCTTTATAAATTATTTTTCTTCCTCTTGTTTAATGCATACCAACATTTACTTGTACAAATACCATCAATCAGTAATAAAGTTGGCCAGAGTAAGGAATCCTACAGTTTGCCTGACAATTATCCTCAAGACTTTTCCTGTGGAGTTACCCTAAAGTAGAACTCAATGTGACATTAAGGAGTAATGGTTAGGATCTAAATACATTAACAGCTTATTTGTTGTCAAGTTGTAGTCCTTTGCCCACAAATTACTCCATACTTGATGAATTTGAGCTTCAATCATTTTTTTGAAATTATCACGACAGCATAAATGATTCACATCTGCATACAACACTGACAGGTTTTTATTTTAATTGTAATGTTCAAAGTATGTGTAAAATTAATAGGACTGAACCCAGTATAAGAGCCTTGGGGACGCCCAACTTACCTTTTTTAGAAGTGGAACTCAGCCGCCCAGAGTGTAGGCAAAATTTTATTTAAATCCAAACAGCTCCATACTTTACTTTAATTCTAAACAATGTTTTGGCAAAATAAATTTTTATTTTTCTCTCCCACAAGTAAGTAAATGCCTAGTAAATAATTTGTACATACAGTAAAGGTCAATAATATCCCCAAAAAGTGCAAACTTTATTTTTCAATACTAGACTTCTTCCGGTGATGAATTGAAAATACGAAAAGAAGGTGAGTCTGTAAATTTTACGAGTAAATTTCTTCTTTGATAATTAATAACATTTTGTAGTGTATATTTTTCAATTCGTATCACCCGAAATTAGTCTGAAAACGTTGTCTTAAATAGGAAAAAAAGTAATTTATTTTTTATTAAAACCATGATGTAATTAATTGAAAATGACGTAAAAAGTAAAAGAAAATGGCATATTAATAAATTAAAATACTGCCGAATAAGCTAGCAATTAAATTTAATTAATGTAAATACAACGTTTCATTCAACTTTTTGGGCTTTTTCAGGTTACATACACATTCAGATTTTTCAAATCACGAAAATAATTTAGTGTATTTCTGCTCCTTTCTTTTAACTGCCAGATAAATATCGACTACGCGTAATAATGACTTTGACCCGCCCTATTAGATGAACAGGACAGAAAATTTGTTGTTGCCTAGTTCGTCATATTTATTTGGTCCTGACAGTGAAGATGAGTGGCACGGATAAATCCGACTTTTATGTATCAATTACAATTTTTATTGTACAATAAATGCAATAGCCGCCATCTTATTCATTTTTCTTTCACAGAAACAACGTTTTGAGTCATCTTCAGGTAATTACGATTAAAATAAATAAAAACGACCACAAAAAAAGTGACGTTTCATCTCCATTTAGAGACTTCTTTAGGCTTAAAATTTAGCAACACATTCTGTTTATCATTGATTCCCTCAGTCGTAAAGATTATTGAATTTATGTGAAGAATTTGGAGCCGCGCTGTAATCAAGGAGTAAACAATGTATTGCTAAATTTTAAGCCTAAAGAAGTCTCAAAATGGAGATGAATCGTCGCCGCTTTTGTTAATAAATAGTTATATATTTAATGCTGACTTTTTTGGCCGTTTTAATTTATTGTAAATATTTAAGTCAGAAAACTTATGATGTAATTACGAGTAAATTTCTTCTTTGAGGAGTGATTCGCATCACCAGAAAAACATACTAAAAAATAAGTTATTCAATTAATAACTGTTTTCTGTCTCGTTATTTTTATTTTATAATGTATTGTGTCATCTATAATATTGTTCTAACTTTAATTTTTTTTAAAATTTCAGTTCATTGCGCGCGGTGGCTGCAGCCATTGACCAGACAGACTGTCATAGCGGCCGGCCTCTTATACAATAATTATTTTAAATAAATTGTTTTATATTGAATATTAAAAATTGTGTTGATTGTAAAAGAATTAAATGAAACAGCCTGTAACAGTTTACCAGTAATGTATTAATTAATAAGTAATAAATAAATCATAAAATAAATATTATGTCGTTTCTGATATATTCCCTTAACTCACCGTAGAGAACACGGATTCCATGTTTTTACAATAGGATAGTAGAAAATGAGGTTACGACGTAATGATAGCAGAAATAGGTAGCACGTGGCGCCGATCTGCGTTAACTGCAGGGTAACCTCCATCACTCTTATGCTCCCTTATTAACTCACACAATTTAAAACTCTCGGGAAGAAATTCTGAGCAGTGGAACAACACCAGGGGTGCATAAGATGGTGGAAGGTCTTTGGCTGGCAGGAGGGAGGATCTTCCCCTTCCCTGCAGGGCAAGACAACGCCGCCACCTGCTACCCTTTTCTGCGGATCCTACTGTTTATCGGCCCCCACGACTCGATTCCCTCCTTCGGGCTCATCCAATTAAATTAGTTTATTTTTAAATCATTTTGTATGGTTTCAATTAAACAAAGGTTTATTTGTTTGTTGAAAATAATTTATTTATTTTCGCCAAAGAAAACATTACATATTATATACATATTCACAGGTGTATAATTAATTAATCACTAAAATGTTACGTGTACTAATTAGTAACGTTACAATGTTTTACCAATAATAATGTTTGTTGATGAATAAATTAGCCTAACATCAAAAAAGAATTGGACTTCATAAAGTGTTTTAATTAATCCAGTCATACAGTTTTCCGTTTTTTATAATATTTCATTACTTAATCATGATTGATAAACTTGCTTTGTGTAAAAAAATAAAGAATTCTGTACTTGTTGATGAAGAAACTGAAAATATAAGTAAATAGTTTATCACACAATTAAACAGGCATTAAATGAGTTAAAACAGCCTCATTATCAGTTTTCATTTATTCACCCAGCTGTGCTAAAGGTATTAATCAACTCATTATAGTTTTTTGTAGAAAATTAAGCTTGCTTTGTGTAAAAAAAAAGAAAGATTCTGTACTTGTTGATGAAGAAACTCAATATGTAAGTGAATAATTTATCAGTCAATTAAACATACATTCGATGTCCTAAAGGTATTAATCAACTCATTATGGTTTTTTTATGCAAAATTAAACTTCCTTTTAAAAAAATAAAAGAATTCTGTTGATGAAGAAACTGAAACTGAAAGTAAATAGCTTATCAGACAATTAAATATACATTAAATGGCTTGAAACAGCCTCTGTATCCGCTTCACCCAACTGTGCTGTAGATATTAATTAACTAATTACGGTCTTTTGTACAAAATCAAACTACCTTAGTGTAAAAAAAAGAAAGAATTATGTTCTTGTTCATGAAAAATCTGTAAATAGTCCACCTGACAGTTAAATATAAAATAAATGTGTTAAGACAGCCATCGCTTAACCATATTCTACGTAAATGTTGAATTGAAATCCACGTTTCGACTCTCAAAAATTGACCCATCGCCCACATTATTTTACTGATAATATGATTTCAGGGCTATTTTGACGTTCCCGATCATTATTTTGGTCATTTTTGTAACCTTCTTAACGTATTAAACGTAAAATGAGGCTTGGAAATTACAAAAAAAAATTGATGGACTTCCCTAAAGAACTCAGAGGTTAAATTTCTGGCTGAAGCATTAGGATAGTAGACGGGGCAAAGAGGTTATGAAGATTCACTAGCAGAAAACGGTAGCAGGTGGTTGCGTGGTCGTGTTCTGCAGGGAAGGGGAAGATCCTCCCTCCTGCCGGCCAAAGACCTTCCATCATCTTATGCACCCCTAGTGTTATAGTCTGCATTCTACTGTGTATCGGCCCTCGCGACTCCCGATTCCCTCCTTCGGGCTCATCGAATTAAATTAGTTTATTTTTAAATCATTTTGTACGGTTTCAATTAAACTAGTTAGTAATCCAGTTTTATTACAATGTTTTACCAATAATACAATAATTGTAGTGTTTGTTGATTAATAAATTAGCCTTATATCAAAAAAGAATTGGACTTGTACAGTTAGTTACATTTCATAAAGTGTTTTAATTAATCCAGTCATATAGTTTTCCGTTTTTTATAATATTTCATTACTTAATCATGATTGTTAAACTTGCTTTGTGTAAAAAAATAAAGAATTCTGTACTTGTTGATGAAGAAACTGAAAATATAAGTAAATAGTTTATCAGACAATTAAACAGGTTAAAACAGCCTCTGTATCTGTTTTCATTTATTCACCCAACTGTGCTAAAGGTATTAATCAACTCATTATAGTTTTTTTGTAGAAAATTAAGCTTGCTTTGTGTAAAAAAAAGAAATAATTCTGTATTTGTTGATGAAGAAACTCAATATGTAAGTGAATAATTTATCAGACAATTAAACATACATTAAATGTCCTAAAGTTAATAATCAACTCATTATGTTTTTTTGTGTAAAATTAAACTTGCTTTGAGTAATAAAAGAAAGAATTCTGTACTTGTTGATGAAGAAACTGAAAATTTAAGTGAATTTTTTATCAGACAAATAAATAAAAATTAAATGAGTTAAAACAGCCTCTGTATCTGTTTTCATTTATTCACCCAACTGTGGTAAAGGTAGTAAGTAACTATTTACGTTTTTTGTGCAAAATTAAACTTCCTTTTTTAAGAAATGAAAGAATTCTGTTGATGAAGAAACTGAAAATGAAAGTAAATAGCTTATCAGACAATTAAATATACATTAAATGGCTTGAAACAGCCTCTGTATCCGCTTCACCCAACTGTGCTGTAGATATTAATTAACTAATTACGGTCTTTTGTGCAAAATCAAACTACCTTAGTGTAAAAAAAGAAAGAATTATGTTCTTGTTCATGAAAAATCTGTAAATAGTCCACCTGATAGTTAAATATAAAATAAATGTGTTAAGACAGCCATCGCTTAACCATTTTCTACGTAAATGTTGAATTGAAATCGACGTTTCGAGTCTCAAAAATTGACCCATCGCCCACATTGTTTTACTGATAATATGATTTCAGAGCTATTTTGACGTTCCCGATCATTATTTTGGTCATTTTTGTAACCTTCTTAACGTATTAAACGTAAAATGAAGCCTGGAAATTACAAAAAAAAATTGATGGACTTCCCTAAAGGACTCAGAGGTTAAATTTCTGGCTGAAGCATTAGGATAGTAGACGGGGCAAAGAGGTTATGAAGATTCACTAGCAGAAAACGGTAGCAGGTGGCGGCGTTGTCTTGTTCTGCAGGGAGGGGGAAGATCCTCCCTCCTGCCGGCCAAAGACCTTCCACCATCTTATGCACCCCTAGTGCTATACCTCTTTGCCCCGTCTACTATCCTAATGCTTCAGCCAGAAATTTAACCTCTGAGTCCTTTAGGGAAGTCCATCAATTTTTTTTTGTAATTTCCAAGCCTCATTTTACGTTTAATACGTTAAGAAGGTTACAAAAATGACCAAAATAATGATCGGGAACGTCAAAATAGCTCTGAAATCAAATTATCAGTAAAACAATGTGGGCGATGGGTCAATTTTTGAGACTCGAAACGTCGATTTCAATTCAACATTTACATACAATATTGGTTAAGCGATGGCTGTCTTAACACATTTATTTTATATTTAACTGTCAGGTGGACTATTTACAGATTTTTCATGAACAAGAACATAATTCTTTCTTTTTTTTACACTAAGGTAGTTTGATTTTGCATAAAAGACCATAATTAGTTAATTAATTAATATCTACAGCACAGTTGGGTGAAGAAATAAAAACAGATACAGAGGCTGTTTTAACTCATTTAATGTGTATTTAATTGTTTTTCATCAACAAGTACAGAATTCTTTCTTTTTTTACACAAAGCAAGTTTTACACTCAATTAAGTAATGAAATATTGCAAATAACGGAAAACTATATGACTGGATTAAGGAACGGAATCGTGTCGCGGGGATACTACGATAGCAGAAATTGGTAGCACGTCGCGCCCATTTGGTTTAAATACAGTGTAACCTCCATCACTCTTATGCTCCCTTGTTATATATCATCCACAAAACCCCTGACGAAGCTGCTTTTTGAATTTATTTTATAACACGTAAAATTAATTATCACTATCGTAATATATTATTTGCAAGTCTGCTACATCAGAATGCAGATATTATATAAACAGCACTTACAAACTGTATATTTTTCAGCCATTTTCAGTTCTTTCGTTTAGTCATCATAGTTTAAATTTAATGTCCAATATATATAATTGAAATATTGAAACTTGGGATAATTTTATTGAAAGTACAATTCATGTTTTCATAACTGTGTTCTTATGCTAGTCTAAAGTTAAATAATGTTTAGTTGTTGTTGAAGTATCAACCCTGATAAATTTATTTATCAACATGGATTCTGATTTTTGGAGAAAAAAGTGTGTCAAATTAACTTGTTTAAATTAAATAGTTTTTTGGTATAGGATTACCCTCAAACTGAGGCTACAAGTAAACCATTCCAAGCATTTATTGTCCTATTAAGGAATGATAACTTTCCTATATATCATTAAACAATTAATGAACATTTACAGACTTTTATTCTTTGAATTTAACGAGTGACTACATTTTATGGCTTCTTCGGGTTTTCTTCCACGACAGTATCACATACCAAGTCCAACTATAGTTATTGATACCCGAAGCAATGTAACATTTAAACTCCTTTCACAGGTAATTATAGTCAGGCTATAAGTACTTGTGAAATAAGTTTGTGTTACAATATGCCTCCGATCTCGATAAGTCTGTCATGGAAGAAAATCTGGAGGAGGCATAAAAATATGCCAAAACATTGCTACTCATTAAATTCAAAGAATAAAGCCTTAATTATTTTATTTATTCATTTGTGTTATCAAAGTTAAAAAATAATGCATTTTAGCAAAAGCCATTTACAGAGAATATTTAAACACTTAAAAGAGAGAATTGAAGTTTAAATACTCTTTCACTCATATGATTTGGGTTTCCTCAAATGCTGGTGTGATGACGATTGTTTCCTTACCATAGTAGCAGATAAAACCAAGGAAAAGACTGGTCAGATCAACACCAGCAACACTTAAAAATTAAACTGTATATGTGGTTAGGTGACAGTTGTCTCCAACAGTAAACTAGAAGTTGAGGAAACCTAACACACATTGTAACTTAATGGATGTCTGAACCTTTCACCTGAAAATAATGTCAAGGGGGTAATATAATTAAATAAACAACAACACTTGCAAAACTATAACCTTGTAAATTCTTTATTTACACAAATTGCCCAGTTCTATTTTTTATGCAAATAACAATGAAGTAGAGAAAGATAACATCATATTTAACGTTGATGTTGATATTTATTTATATTACTTCTTTTAAAGTTGAAACTATAAACAACTATTAATAAGTACATTAAAGAAAAATGTGACCTTTGATGATAAAAAAATATGTTATATGCATTATAAATATAACATTTAGATTCTTTCAGAAAAAGCATCAACAAGGAAATCCTTCTCTAAAAAGAAATATATATTTATTAAAGTAAAATTTTAAAATTATTTATATATTTTTAATACATTATGAATAAAATTAATATTCAAGTACACAAACATGTTAAAAATCATTGGAATAACATTTAATTACAGTGATTTTAATATCAGTGGTAATCCACAAGTACTGGAGCAGCACACTTCATTTCTATTGAACATTTGTAGCACCATCTACCTGGAATTAAACTTTTCTTTAAGTTAGAAATAGTTTTGGGAGTGTTAAGTACTTCTTATTAGTTGTTGAACATTCTAAAATTACTATGTATTATTGGAGGAATAAATTAATGATTCATTTTTATACAAAGTTTAAATTCTGAAGAAGTAGACTAGAGCATTTGTAGAATAGGCTATGTGAATTTTGTATTTATTTTAGAGTTCCACATTATATGGTCATGTGCTATAATTCATCATATTATGATGAGGTAATTATGGTATTCTCTTTTATAATTAATTTTTGTTTAGATTGATTAAGAGAGAATTTAATGATAAATTAATTTCAATATAAATCGGCATTATCAATGTACACAATAGTGAGTCACATAAATATGGTATTATTTTTCTACAAATTATTATCATGTTTCTTATTAAGTAACTTCAGCTCAATGTTACATCTTTCCAATCTTCACAGGTCTTACATTTTTTAGTAATAAATGTTTACATTATTCTCAAATTTCAATTTTAACTTGATCAATTAAATTAGATTTTGGAATCCTTTATTATTAAATAAATCTAATTTAGTTACATTTAAGTGAATAGTCATAACTGTTAATATTGTTAGTATAGATGATTTGGTTGTAATTTCATTTTCTCATGATGATCAGAAAGACAGCTTATTTCCATACCTGGACTACATAAATTAATTTCATTTGAACAATGCTAACAGGACAAATTTTCAAGGTACTTCAATAGCTTTGCACAAAGTATGGTCCTCCAGTAAAGCTCTCCGACTTAATAATTGAAGGAATGAAACTAAGATAAAGTTTCCTCTATGGCAGTGCAAAACATGAAGGAATCCATAGCTTTATTTTACAGATAAGTTTTGTTACCCTTTTGTACATACACTATCAAAATTTAAATAGTAGCTTGCCTTTAACATATTTCTTATGTTTCCTCAGTTATGCAATACTACTTATCACAGAGGTCAACTTTTAATATAAAACCATTTCACACATACAATAAAACCTTTACTTTATAAATGTTGTGTAAATTCAACAACTTTCTGAATTAGGCTGGTGCAATTAAATATTTATAACATCACAATGCATGAAATAAACATATTCTGAAATCAGTCTACACTGAAACACCATAATATAAACAGCCTTTTCCACTCTATACATCAGTTTTCCAAACACTTTCAAATAGCTCGATGTAATACACAATAATTTACTGCCGATGACCTATTCTACTAAACAAAAATTATTATTTTTACAAGTGACTCAATTCTAGTAAAATGAGTTCTTTTTATGTAGCTTCACTAGCATTCAATGACTACAATTTAACATTAGTATTTAACAGTCAGTTACATTATCATTCAAAATGTAATAAAATATTTGGTTTGTTCAAAAATAATTAAGCCAGTATCATAACTAAATAAGCCATTTGACATCACATAAAAATTATAACAAAATTATTCAATATTACAGAGATCTGTTTTAAAAAGATTCCTCCATGATGGCAATTTTAAAATCATTTCTTCCATTTTAAGTAGAAAGGAATGTTCCATGGCTAGAAAAATGAAAAATCTATGAAAACTTAGCAATACTTAAAACAGGCATCACTTTACATGAAAATGTGTCTCTAAAATAATATTAACAATATTTAAACTGTATTCACAACAATTAACTCACCGAGTAATTAAAGTACATTTATTACATTTTAATTGTAACAAACTACCATATAACAGTGAACTAAGTACATATTAAAGGCCATCAAAAGCACTAATACATTGGCCAAATTAATTATAAAATATCTACAATATTAAATTGAGAAACAAATGTGATATAAAACAAGTAAGTACTTGGGGGCAAAATTATTGCACAGTAAAATGAATTATTATAACGAAATGGTTTCTGTGATTGAGCTCATGAGTCTTTTCTTGATTATATTATTTCAGAGTTAAAAAAGAGAAAATATTTTTAAAAAATGTGGTTCACAATTATCTTCAAATAATTTAAAAACTACTTTTCAAACAGTAATACATTTAGTTGAGACAAAGATTACAACTAATAGCCACCTTAAAATATATATAATTCTAGATAGGATACTACAGCAGTCTACTTGGAATATCAACAAAACTCTAAACCACAGGGACATTTATCCAGCATGATTCTGTCAAGAGCCTGATCAGGTTTCGCCTCCTTCAAGTGTGCAGAGGCAGCAAACAGAGAAACTGTAGAGATTTCAGACTCTCGACAAGGCACAATTCGAATGAGTTACCCAGAGTGAAGTTACCAAAATGTAAGTAATGCATCACAGAATATTTAGCAGCTACCCATGATCCTATCTAGATAAATTATATCTGTAAAATTAAAGTTCACACAGCCAAACTAACAGGAATGACTCTGTAGGCATGTTACCACTTTTATGATGTTAACTGGTTACAGATGTTGTCCATTTTGAGTCAAAACTATTTATATATAAAATATATAAACAACGAAATACATTCACAGTGATACTTCTTCTTCCTTTTATTTACAACCCGTAAGCATTTTTACAATTTCACCGTTTGTCTTTTAGTAGCACACACTAATAGGATGTGGGCACCTGCAAGAACTGGGGCGTCCGTCTGTAGCCAGTAGCTTCAGATTTCCCACCCCCCTCCTGCAACTGCTAGCACTGTGATGTGGTATTTGTTGGCAGCAGGACAGTCTGTTCATCATTCTCAGTTTCTGGCTCAACAGGTTTGGCGCTGCCATTTGGTGGGCTTCTCGCTGGGGTGTTGCTCGTAGACTTTCTACGTTCAATCTCATTCATGCTCTGCTGAAGGCTGTTTCTTTCATGCTGTGAATAGAAAGAGGATTATGTTAAAATCAATATTTAATATATTATCTTTCAAGAAAATGTGCTTTCTTTTAGATTCTCCCAACAGTTTTTTACAAATTGAATATATCTATACTAAGAAAATTAATTACCTGACATAACCCTACCAAATATCAGAGGGAGAAATAAGTACTTATTTGTTACAGTTTATATACATTATTACTGTTAGCTGTAATTATAACTAATTATGTAAAAGCTAACATTTATACAAAAACATATATTGAATACATAATAATTTAGTGATAAATAAAATACAAGAGTAATCCTGTTTAAAATTAATTCTTCTGTTATGCAGTCATTAGAAACAACCTGTTCATTTCATGTTAAAGAAGAAAACAAATACCTGTAATTGATGAGAAATTGGAGAATCAAGTGGACCTTGACTGCGCTCATCCTCATCCAGCGAGTGTAAGAGCTGTAATATTTACACAATAAAATACATCATCATGATAAATGACATTTATAATTTAAAAGTGTGTAATTTACTTATATAATGTGGTGTGGTACTAAATATGAAATACAAGTAAAATTACTGAATAAAAAAATTGCTATACTTTTAAAATCAATGAAATGTTCAAAAAATATATTTAGAAAATACTGTTTATAATCTGACTTTAAGAAATGAAATTTTATTAACTCTCGTGGGCTTTCCAGATGAATTATCTGTCGGAAAAGTTCCCGAGTTTCCAACTGGGTGGCATTTAACATACGTGACATTTCATCGACAATCGCTGATGACATCTTCAAGTGAAACGTTATCTAAATGCCACTTAGTTGGAAACTTGAAAACTTTTCCAACAAAATATTATTATTTCCTTTTCTGCGGCTCAAATCCAGATATTACTAATCACCTTTTCAACTTCATCATCAAAGTGGTCATCAGCCTGCTTGTCTTTCTTCTCCAACTCCATCAGAGTCGCCCTCTTAGCAGCTAGGTACAATGATCTTTTGATGCGGATATAGATAACTTCTGTTGTGGCACGGACAGTGTAGTCAGGAACAAATGAATGGCGTAACATCGTTTCCAGATTAACAGACTGAATGGAACCCAAACTTTGTGGGGCAGCTGATGTTGGGGAGTCAGCTGAAAAAGAACCTGTCTACACATTAAATCAGTTTTCCAAAGAGGAAACAATTTATCAACATATTTTAATTAACTCACGATATGAATTTAAGACATTCATTTATTATTATAATAATAACATCAAATTGTTGTGGAGGTAGGCAATTTACTGTTTTATTGCTAACTATAGGGTACATAATATGTAAGGTCTTATGTCTTTGCAAACCAAGTATACAAGTGCTATAAATGCAGTCAGAATAATTTAGATGTTGATTATTCTCATTTTTTAGTTACAATTTACATGACATGGATTATATGCTGGCAATATGTGTTCTTAAATAATTTTTTGTCATAAATGTTTCAATTTTATATGTAGGTAAGATCAAAATTGTAAGTAAGATAATTTGAAAAAGTTCATTGCTTAATATTGTAACAGATAAAAGCTATTCTTTTTTTTAAAAAAAAGCTACCTAATTGCATTGCATTTCAATGAAAGATTTAATGATTACTATACCAATATTCTAAAGTTTAGCATAGACCATGTAATAATTATAATAATGTATATAATGTAATATTGTGGCCTTACCTAGTCCGATGTTTTGAGTTAAAGCCTGTGTTCCAAAGAAAGTAAAAGGACCACTCTCAAATGTTAGATTTTCCCGACCAACAATTACTTCCACTCGGCCTTCTAATATCAAAACAAAATAGTCAGCACCTTTACCCTGCAATATAGAGATTTTAAGATAGTGGTTATTTTATTTTGTGTTTAGATGCTAAGCTTTATATGAAACTGGGAGTACTGAAAAATTTCTGTGACAACTCAATATGAATAGTACTTTAACATTATTTCTTGAGTTAGTTTAATAATTATATCACCATATATTACTCACTTGCGTATATATAATGGACTGGGGGTCATTCTTGTCTTTATTTTTCACTTTTATGTGATAAATGACATCCTGTTTCAGCAACCTTCGCAAGATAGTTTCTGATATTGTTTCAGGCTTAAATGCATCAATGGCTGTAACAATTTTAATTAGTCAGATAATGGTTAAGCTTAGTAATGGGAAATTATTAAGAATGGACACAGTACATGTACTGAGGTACTGAAATGTGGCTAGTGTCAACTGTGGAGAAATGTACATTCGTTGGTTCTCCCTTCGCTCAGCAAAAATGGTGAAATCTTGTTTTATGATTTTCTCTCTCCGCTTTTTTGACCTGTTGTCCACTGTAAAGAAGCAGATAGTGTTGAAAATACAATTAATGAGTTGTTATGAATCAAGGATAATTTTACTTACTCCAGACATCTGTCTCATCAACTATTTCAGACTGAATCAGTTCTTCAATAACATCTTCAAGTGTGATCAGACCTATGGTTTCATAAAATGGATCTCCTTCACCCTCAGAATTAACTCGTTGAACAAAAGCCATATGGCCTTTAAATCCTAAAACAAAGACAATAAAATATTTAACTACTAAAATTGTCAATAAAATGTGTAAGTAAACAGATATTTACTGTAATATAATAGACTATGTGAATTTAAATATATTACTAAATTAAATGTGCCAGTAGTGGGTTAGAACAATAACAAATATGTGCTAAATACAATTTTGAGGTTTCAACCCAAGTCAAAGTTTGTTTTGACAGTAAGCTCCACCATCATCATCCACTTCCTTCTAGAGCTTCTTGGTCATCAGGTTGGGAATTTTGGCATTTTATGGCTGTTAGTAGTGAAACCCACTGTCACAGTTCAGAAAATTGTTTGAAGTTCTGATATCAATAGCTTCAGTGATTATACTATTCCACCATCTGTTGGTTTTGTATATGATTTTGGTTTTGTCAAAATCAATTTTGTGTGTGGTCAATAGAGTTCGTTTGGCCAGTTTATAAGCCAATTTTGTCCTTTATTGACACAAACTGTCTTGATGTTGTGCCATTTTAATATTCTCCTGATTTTCATTATTTTTTTGTGCTGCAAATGGTTTTCTGGCTCTGGAAATTTGCTCACTTGTACAGCCATTCTGCAAGAAGGTTTCCTTTGGGTGGACCAACTCTGTCAAGAGGTTTTCCATATTTAAGTCTGTATGAGTAGGCTTCCTATATACTATATATGAATTACAAGAGATTGAAGACCAGTCAGTTGATTACAGACTAACACTATTTCCTATTTCATTCTGGATTCTTATAAATCATCAAGTCCCATCTTCTTCACTTACATTGTTAGGTAATGTTCTTGATATAGAGTTCAGGTGTGCTAAAAACTTTCCAACTCCTTTCTTCTATGAGATGAAAAATGGATCATCCACATACTGGAAGAAACATTTAGGTTTTAGTGGTACAGTGCCCACAGCTTTATCTTCAAAGGTCTTTATATAGAAATTGACATTAGCCAGTGGTAAGCCTCATAGAATTCAGCTTTGAACTGGAAGTACACTGTAGTGAGTACATACTGTAACAGTGCTGTTATGTCAGGTGGAAAAAGATACTCCAGTAGTTCCACTGTGTATTTGAAACTGTTGAGTCAGTTCAAGGTATTTAAGTGTTTGGACAAATTCTGTCAAGTTTTTCACATTTTTGTACACAACTTCCCACAAAGACATTTAGTTTCTTGGTGTTGGTACCACAGTTTATGTGATTACGATGGTGGAGTTTGCTGTCAAAATAAATAAAGTTTCAAACAAATCCACTGGATAAAACTTCTGGTTTAAATATTAATAGGCTCAATAACAGGATAAAAGAAATCTACATTTAATGTAAGTAACATCGTTTACTTTTGATTACAACTTAAAAGAACATGTGAAGAGTAAACAATTATTTACTACTGTGTTTTATTTTGTCTTAGCATAGTTTTTTTAACAGAAATGTGGGTATAAGATCTGATGAAATGATGAAACTAACAGGTACACAATCACAGGTTATTAAACTTGTTCTTAAAAATTGGACAAGAATCAGGACTCACAAGGTCAAAATGAAACTTTAGGCCCATTGAAGGACACATCAATTCTTTATTACTATATAAATTACAAGAGATTAAAGACCAGTCAGTTGATTACAGACTGACACTATTTCCTAAAATTAAAATAAAATTATGACAAAGTAAAACATTGACAGTTCCTAGAGGTTTGAAAGAAATATTTCTAATATATAGTGATATACAGGATTAATAAGAGGGAAACCAAGTTAAGAGAGGAAAAAAATTGCTCAAATGGATTATAAATTATAGTTCTAATGGACACTACAACTGTATAAGAGCTACATAAAATTTTTGAAAGAATGTGTTGGTTGAAATAGGAAAGTCAAAATAAAAAATCCATAATTTATAGTCATTAAAGGATGAATCAAACCAAATTGAACTAATTTAGAATAATTGTAGCCAAGGAATAAATTAATTTGACTATTTATCAATCAAACTATTAGCAAAAAATAAAAGTATTAATACCTTCTTTGAATTGCTTGAACATGATGTCCAGTGTGGTATCTTCAAAGACGAAGTTGCAAGGATTTTGGTAGAATTTAGTCAACGTCTTCAGCGGAGTGTTATCATCGGGGTCCAGAAAGGCCAAATCTTTTATGTAAAGCACATTGACGATGTTCATTCGTTCATTGTGATACACAGGTATCCTGGAATAACCTGAGGACATGATATTTGATGTCATCATTTTAATATATTTAAATTACATAAAATAAAGTGAATTTTTAGGAATTATGAAGTTTAATGGTTTTAAATAGTGCTTTTACCCTATTTTAAATACAAAAAATGAATTTATTTCATGATGTGATTGATTCATTGACCATAATTTCAAAGTAATAATATTAGGCCAGTAATTCATTACTTTGTTATAATACATATTGAAATACAATCAAAATGTGGCATAATTATTACAGAGGAATATGCAATTCTTTAAATTTAAATGTTCTTCCCACACTTAAGCAATTTTTATTTTTTTAATTTGATTTATTTTATTATTTATTATTATTTTTTTTGATAGATATAATAAGACTTCTACATAGGTTTTCCCTCTGGAGGAATCTACATTAAACTGTAACAGTACATTATCAGTAAACCACGTCACAACTGTAACAAACCATATCTAGAGCACCGTACCTTGTTTCATAATCTCTGACACAGTTTCAAAATCCAGGACCGCATCATCAGAGAGCATGAATACATCTTCTAGTTTAGTCATGACATCACCAACAATCTTCTTACGCAGCTCTAAGGCCCCTGATATGATGTTCACTTCATCTTTTTCCAAATCATTGTACTCTGTTGTGACCTGAAACAGAAAAATAAAAGTAAAAACAAAATACAACTGAATATTTAACCATTTGTCAAATTGAGATAAGTCGGAAGAAAAGTAACGAATTTGTTATAAATGCATGAAGTTTTTTGACACAATATATTTATTGAAATTTCTTCATTCTAACCCAATTATATGGGTTTTATGTTAAATGTAAATTAAAACTTAAGAAACCTTTCCCATCACAATAAAGAAGTTTATCTGAAATTATTATAAAATTAAGCCCGTTTGTCAAAAATATATTTGTTCTCTCAAAAAAAAGTCCAATGTCCCAAATTTTTTCCTTTTTCTTTTGTTTCCCTCGTTATGGACGCAGAGAAAAGAGGATGAAGTTGTAGCGACGTTGGAGAGAACACCGGCCTCTTAATTAATTTAATTCAGAATCTGTTGCAATACGTTTTTCGATTTTACAGCACCGCGCTAATCTTGTCAGCAGAACGTCTTGACAAAATCTTGAACGAACCACAGTTAACTATATCTTTCGCAAAGAAACACTTCTTCTGAAGATATGTTAGCGACATTCATCATTCTTGTTTAAACACATTAAATAGTCTTCCAGTTAAACGAAAGATCCTGTCACTACCGGTCTCGGAATTAAACATATTTATATCCTTTTCGCAAAGTGGTTATTTACATCCAATCTCTGTTGAATATCCATTTATTATCCGTCAACTCCTCGAGAGTAGCTGAAACCTCGTTTCATTGGAACCTCATGGCAGAGTTTCCTTATAGGATCAGTTTTCTGATTCATATTTTGTGTGCCAAAAGTTCGAAATATTTCTATTCAGTACTTCGTTACCACTTTCCCACATTTACAAATTATTCGCTGTGAACTGCAATATACTTGGACAGTAAAGACCCGTCGCAAACAGGGAAGGGGAGACTTCGTGCCATTATTTGAAAATAATCGGGGAATGACAAGAATTATATTAGATTCAGACTTGGTACCCTGGCATCAATATTGGTAGGGGGAAATTGGATGCAATAAGGAAATGTTAAACAGAAAGTGATTAGCAGAGAAGATCCGGCATTGATGAGCTACCAAAGAGAATGACCAGTATTCGGATCGGTTATCATGAACACTCCAAAGAAATATGAAACCGATTAATTTCCCATCTACGCCAACCACCGCAGACGACTTCCCCATAAATCATGTTGCAATTATGGGCTAAGACTCGTCGAAGAGCGGGTGACGGTCGAGTCGAGTCCTCTAATGACGTAATTGTTGCTGCATCACTCTGCGCCTATTATTCCCAACTGTCATCGACGGAAGACGCCATCTTAGAGAGAGTTGGTGAGGTAGAGGTGTTGGGATCGATACGCAGCGCGCTACAAATAATTGCTTCGGAAATCTTAAAGACGACTACGGCCTCGAGCCACTACTTTCAGCGTTTACTTTCTACGACGTTTCGCACCGACAGGGCGATTCATGAACGCGCCATTCCAGAGTCTGGTGAAAAAAATATTTCTTGCCGTATTATCCTCATACCGAGAAAATTATGTTCTTCTCGTGAAGAACGAGAAACCGCATTAGAATTATTTAGAGGTCTATAAACTGAGCTACCACAAAGCGATGAAAGGAGCTGGAATGGTAGGAACTGGCTATCATCGAGGTCTGACAAGATGAAATTGAAGGGTATTGCAGAGCCGAACGGAATTGGAAAACGCAAGAAAATAATGAATATACGGACGAATAGAAAACACGTTTCGAGCATTACCGAAAAACTGGTGGAGAACCTACACATTGATTCGGCCTAACTCTGGAAGCAAAGCAATCTCAAGCTCAGGGTTACCAGGTGAGGGAAGACCAAGGCTGGATTCTTAAAAATTTGGCATATATTTCGGTTCTTCAATAATATAGATGATTGTCGGCTTGTTTCTTGAGATAAAACTGAATTGTTGACACGATCAAACAGATCGTATGGCTCTGAGGATTCAGTCACCAATTTGTGAACACTATTCCAGAATCTCAACACGAGTATTACTATTATTATTCATTATTTAGATGTTATTAAAACATGGTCACTGAAATTTTTCGCATACGACTTAATGCTTTTTCTATTATTAATCCCTCAGTAGATTTCGGGGTAACTTCAGTCCTTATTTTGTTTTACTTTTTCTTACACTGCTGCCTTGTTAAATCCAGAATCCGTTAATGACTAAGCAGGTTTTTGTATTGCTTTCTACGTGTGCATACCATTTTAATTAATTGAGGTTTTGCAATTCTATAGCTTCTGGGCTTTGTCACTACATAAAGAATTTATGGTTGATTTAAAACCAGGATTTCAATAGATGACGAAAAGAGGCAGTAAAAACAAGCAGTAGTAGAAAGGCAGTTAATTATAAGTCAGTCAGTTGATATAAAAGAAATGAGTTCTGAAACAGTAAATGGAGACCAAGTCAATTTTTAAATTTTATTGACTGGTGACAATAAAAAAGTATCCATACGCATATTTGAATTTAAAATAAATTTATTGAAATACTAAGTGAACATTTTACCATTTAATGGAATCTTCCCTGATGGTTTATCACGTGTAACAGCCGCAAGGCACAGTGAAGTAAGAAAGACAACGCTGATGATTCTCAGCAGCAGAAAATCCTTAAAATTCCCGAGAAAATTGTTTACAACGGATTCGAATGAATGATTATGTACAATGGACACTTTTATGAAATTTTTTATATATTAAACAAGCCATTATACGTTCCATATCCTTGAAGATTGGCTTCTACACACAATTATTATTAACATCATATAGATAAACAAACACATGGATGAGACATTCCGTAGAAAACTATTTCTTTTCATGTGAAGCTAATCCAAATACGGCAAAAACTAGGAATTCAGAGTTTCTGTAATTTCTTACTACAAACGTAATCTAAGAGTAACAGCGAATTCTGATCTGCGAAACTTTTCATTCTAATTGAGGGCAATTAAAGATGATTCCATAACATTACTTTTTTATAAAGTTCTAATTTAACGTCTGGTTATATCTATAATAAAATACTTATGACTGACATTTTATTATTAAAAAGAAATAACTGAATATTTATATTTACACATTAAATAAATATGGTATAATGGCCTAACAATCAGGAAGGTGAACAAAATAATAATGTAATTACTTCAATTATCACTACGTTTAGACCCTAACTGGAGCCTTCATCGGCTGATAAGTAAAAAATAGCACGAGACTATTGATTAAATAATATTAAATTCCCTGACAGTCGTATTTTAGCATCGGGTGAGAAACTTTATAGCGGGCCACAGCCTGAAGAGGGTAATAAATAAGTAGCGAAACGTATCGCTGCAGATTCAAAAATTATTTTTAATAACGGAAACTCTGTTCATTGCCCGTTAACTGCATCTCATAAATTATCTAAGAAAAAAGATTACCGAAATTTCGAAGGTCATTCAGACATCTACTAAGTTGTTTTTCAATCGATTACAAACTGTTAGAAAACACATTCTGATATAATTTCAAACAGAAATGTCAAATCTAAATCTGTAAGAAAAAATTAAGTTTAAATTCTTCTGTTCATGAAAAATTAAAAGCAATAGATTTGCAAAAAAAAAGCAAATTAACTTCAGCTAACTATGTTGTTGGAAATATATCAACGCGCAGCGATCTCAACATCGCAAAAATTATTTTGCACACTTTCACCCTTATTAAATTACTTTGGATATTCTCCGGAGAATGAGCCTAATTTTGATTACAAAGGAAGAGATGATCACGCAGGGACATTTTATAAAATAAGAAATTATTACTATTCTGTTAGTCACTAATTTTTAACTTGCGAAGAAAACGTGTATGACCAAGGCGAGACACTGTCAATTACACGAAAAGGGGTTTGTTTAAGTATGAAACTCCCACCCAGCGTTCAAAACTTCATTATAATAAAATCAAATAAAAATTGAAGTAACAAAATTGTTGTTTGGCCATTCACCCTAATTGATTATTTAATTTAAATATTACGTTAATAATATAATAAAATAAAACCTTCCGTAAATAATATGGCAAATTTATTATTTTACAGGGTGTAATGAGAGCATTGTTTCATTTCTGTGTAAGTCCTGATTAATGAATCACGTCTTCTCGGTCACTACTTGAAGACTGGCTTACGAGGCAGACGCCAAATATTCTACGTAAATGAGTCAGAGAAAGCGGAGATCATTTTATTTGCCACATTCTGGCTTTGATTTGGCGGAATACGGTCCAAGTGCGAAGAGTTGGAATAAGTTTTTTTTTTACCATAAAATCCAGTGGAGTTGGATGCAGGACTCTCTACTGATTCAGTAGTTTTAATCCTCGTACAGGTGAGGAGCTGCGTTCGATCGGGCGTCCTGTTCGCCTTACGTCATTGCGGGGGTGGAAGTGGATGAGGAGGAGAAGGGTAAGGACCATTTCCGGAACCTCGCCTGCCACGCTACACCATTCCCACGTCAGGCATAAAAGATTAGAAAATTTAACATGAAAACACCCCTGATCTAATTCTATATATTGGGGAAGCTCAGTTCTCTTTAAAGATAACATTCATTGAAACGTTTTAAAAATTTTAATTAATCCGTTTCTTTGCATTCTATTTATAAAAGTAGCTAATTCCCGAAATAGTGTTTTTTATTTTGCCTTCAAAACAACGGGTACAGAATTTTGATAAAGTTGAATTCATTGAATATATAAAAAGTACGGTACCATCTATTTATGATCGCTTCAGGGCAAACCTTATAACTCGCAGTTGGTTTTGAACAGGTCCCGTTATCATACGTTTCGGGGCCATGCAGGTTTTCTAAGGTTTTCCTTGCTTATCTTTAGGTGGCTATTTTTCTCTACCTTCCACATCCCCCCTTTTTCAATTCCTCTTCCTATGATGTTAAACAGGAGTTGCCTGTTTCATATAACCTGTTATCACCCTCCCCAAAATAAAAATAAGCAATTACTAAATATTAAAATTTACCTCATGCGACAAATAATTTACGTATACATCGTATCGACGATCCAAGGAAGATTATTATTTCTCAGGGAGTTTACTCTCTGTCTATAACGGCGCGAATTCTACTTCAACAATAGATGGAGTGCTTCGGAGCATAAACAGATCAAGAGAATAGGCACCCCGCGTTCACTTTGGAGACTTTAATGCGCTTAAAAGAAATTATATATATATTATAAATATCTCCTGCTATATATCATTTTACACAGAATTTATTGCCATTTGATAATTAAAGCATTTTATACATGCGTTTTGACGGGAAAAATTAACAAAATAGAAGACAGTGCGAACCCTTCCTAACCTAATTGCAAAGTTTTCTTACTTTAAAAAAAATTAATTAATTATTGGGCCTCTAGTGACTCTTGAACAGTGCAGTGGGACAAAGCTTATCTTGAGGATTCGTTGCGAAACCTTCCAACCGTCTCAGCTGTTGCTGTTGGCGAAGCCAGAGGAAATGTAACACACCGCTAACGGAGACGGAAAAGAACAACAACGTATTCGTACCTTCACAACTATTCACCGCCGCAAATCGGATTCTACGACTAGAGTAATTGAATGTAGACCGGGGCAATGACCGCCGAGCCGCAACTTCAACGGACTTGACCTGCTAACCAATCACTAACTTCAATTTCACTTCAACACGCAGCAAAGAGCAATTGTAATTCATATCAGCTGCTGTATTTTAAATAATAAAATAAATTGATTTAGAATGATTTAGAAAAAAGAATAAAGTTTGTCCAACTTGAAAAGTCACTAACATTCGACTGCCTGGTAGTTAATTAATTATCTGTCCAAAACAAAGGTGCCAATTTATTGTTCCATTAAATAATCTCTCTCCCAATTTCAGCATAGCAACTAATACAAGTTAATTCTTTCCTCGGGTCAAACAAAATGAGCATTGAAAACTAACCACAAAGAACAGGCGTGTGATGTTAAAAATTGTAAACTTGTGATAAACATTCAGATCTCAGTAAACATGTCAACTAAAATAACTACGGTATCGATTGGAAGGAGGCTTCGGTTTTAGATTCCATTTAACGAGATTAATGTCTGAAATGGTGCACATCAAATCTAATTGTTCATCCATGAATGTTTTAAAACTGATATAAATAGTCTCGGCTACATTTAAGGCTGAATTATGAAATTACCACTTTGATCTCCTCCTTGTTTCATTTTATTTGTAATTTACACAGCTGTTGAGGCTGTGTTTTTCAAATATATAATATACATATATAATACATGAATTACTTGAATTAAAATTTTAAAATAGTCAGGTAAGGATGAATAAATATATTTATTTATATACCTGAAAGTAACTGTTGTATTTAATTCATCCTTACCTGACTATTTTAAAATTCAAGTAATTCATGTATTATTTAATTTACATTACAGTGAAATACGGGTTGACAATAATTTCAGAAAATTTCACAAACTATCATCGGTATCGGAAAATATCTTTATAACAGTTCCACAGATCTAAATCTACTAAGTGGCAAGTGCTTCTCTTCATTACGATTAGCAGTTATGTATGCTTAGTTTGACGTGAGAGTGAAAGCTGAACGCTTTCTCCAGTCAAATTCTCCCAAGGTGAGACGATTACGTGAAGGATCTAGCAATGTGAGTAGAAAGTATTTCAGCAATTGAAGTCATAAGAGTATTTCGAAGTGTATAAGTGTGTACTCGAGTATCGACTTATTCGATGTCAGTGCGAGGTAAATATAACGAGATGCTTAAGAATAAATAGGTCTACTTTTAGCGTCTATCACTTTCACGGAACTAATTTAATTTTATAGATAAATATAGAAAACATTAGTCATTTAAGCAATTATCTCCCAACTCGGAATTCAATAACAGCAGATCACTGCAAGAGTAAAATCACGAGAAATAAGCAGAACCAAGGGTAAGATTTTGTTTCATTATAAACAAGAGGTAAGTTAATAAACGTAGACTTTCCCTGTGAATAACTCTGATGAAATATTCACTGTTAACCAACTGGGTCAGGTTTTAAAAAGAACAAAACGTTTCTGCGGTAGTTTTGATATTAACGTAATGTTCCTTGATGCGAGTTTAACAAGATTTGCTGTCAAAACAATCAGTTTTATAAAGCATAATATTTTTATCATAATTTCGTATATTTTCTTAAGAAATTTGTTACTAAATTTAAATCATTAAATGACTTACGTTAACTCTTAAATATAAATGTAAAACGTTGTATGGATTAAATGAAAACTTGGTTTGTCTCGAAATTGGTCGTTAATTTAATCCTATATAATTATTTTGAAAAAGAGACGGATCTGATGATCGTGGCATTTACAATTTATAAAATCCTCGAGACATCGCATGTAGGACATAATTATGAACTGAAAACTCTTATGGAGCGCAAGTCTGAGGACATAAATTGCAGGAAAGTCTGTTCGTGGTTGCTCTACCTTAAGAAATGACATATTGCCTTCTTTCTTCCGCAGACTGGGTTATTTGCCCTGCGATAGGGCCTGGTGACGCAGAAAGACATAAATTAAACCTGCCCTGTATGCACGTGCTTAAGTCAGTGAATTTCGTAGAAAGGATAGTTCATGACAGAACTGTTGCTATATGTCTGCCACAGAGAAACTTCTCGTTTCTTTGGGATTACTGCAGATGTTTCGCTACACACGAGAAAAAATAAATTGTTTCTGGGTAAAAGAAAATTTTAAGGTCACAATTCCTATGACTACAATCATGGAGGTTTTCATTTAAATTTACCTAAGAAAATATAAATAAATAATTGGGCATACGGAAGGATAAATTAAGAAAGCAATTGATAAAGATATAATTGCACAATGTTTCGTCCATAATTTACACGAGTTCATCAGGTGTGCATTGAAGTTGGACTATTATAAATAAATTGTATACATTGCCAAGTTTTTCAATTAATATATATATATCAAAAATAAATTTTACACCTCATGTAGTCCTAATGTTTTTAAATGCCTATTATTTTATTTCTCTATGCAATACTTTTCGTAGAAGTATTCGTTTACCACAAGTTGGACTGCAATGTGCACCTGAGGAAATCAAATGGTAAGGGCGAAAATATACAGGCTGTCCGTTTAATTACTGACCCATTGTGAACGTAAATAATAAAACCAAGTTTATGAAATAAATAAACATTTAAGGGGAAAAAATACAGCGTGTTCATACAGTTCTAAATCAAATAAACTCATTTAGCCCTAGTGTCTATGCAACTCATCAGTCACAGTTGTCAATTTGCCCTTCTACAGACAATCCTTTTTTTTAAAAAAAAAACAGCGTTCAATTTGTTCAATAATTTACAACTACAAGTCATCTTGAGGTTAAATTTGAAATTATTTGAGCACAGTATAGATTTATGTTTTTCCAAATTAATTAATTTTCTAATAACAATGCAAGTTGAAATTTTGTCGCGTTTAGTGGACACCCAGTATTTATTGATCCTTCACAATTATTTTCTAACGTACGGGCAATTTGTACAAACACTTCTCGAATGAAACTGACGTGACGTAACGTGACGTTTCGATGACTGGTTATGTCGTCATCTTCTACGATGATGACAGAGAGAGCGATCGGAACAATCCCACTCGGCTGTTTGTATTGTTTGTACAAACAACTCACCGAGAAAAAAAAACTTCTTACAGCTACTTTCTGGTCCCGTTTGATTTTCTGACAGTGAAACCAATAATTCCAGTCTTCAAATTCTTGTCGCACTTTATTTTCTTCACACGTGCACATTTATATCTCTTTCTTCTCCTATAAATAAAAAATTTATTTCTTCCATAGGATTTCCAGATGTGGGCGGATACTACCAAAAAAAACCCTGCCAACTATCCAAGCACATTCCCTTTCATGTTTTATTATTTGGGGGTCGTCTCACCTTTTAATTTATCTGTCTCCGTGCCCGTTTCGTTTCTTAGAAAAATAGCCCGTGGAAATGATAGAATCGCCGTTGATAGTCATTTGGAACATCCACGGTAGGCTTAAAATACTTCAAGTCTAAAGTTAATTCTTCCCAGTTCTATCTGGAAAAAGCAAGCAGAGCCGGAGCCACGCAAATCATCTCATTTCTTCTCTTAGTAACTTTTTGACGGTTACGATATTTCAACAGTTATATTTTTCCCTCAAGTTTATGATGTATCTGACCAACCTAACAAATTTAAAAAGCTATGTCAGGTGATGTGGAGTACAGGTGCAAGTCAGTTGTGGGCCACATTACAATTCCTAGATAAGAAGAACACCGCAGCCAATTACAGGGCCACCAACCAAACTCAGCAATTACGTTAACGAACCATTTTCGCAACTCTTGCAGCTGTAGATCCATCCTCAATATAGTAATCAACCAAAATTAGCCCATCGTGACGACGCAAACAAACAACCAATAAAACTGACCCTCCCCAAAAAAGAAACCTTGGATGATATATTGCACGATTATGTGTACAAATAAAAATGGAGCGAGAAAAATAATGGGCGAGTAGAAAAGATATTTCGAGATACGTTGACAAGTAACAGAAACTTTCGAAATACTAATTGTCAAGAAGAGACAAGGGACGATGAGAACCCAAAATATCATCTCATGGCCTCTTTACATTACGCTTCTATTAGTAGAATCTGTTGGCAATGGTGTATTGAAACTTGTATACACGTTTCTTATTATTCCGTTGCTGCGATGTGAAGAATAGAAAAGAAGAAGTGAAAGTGGGAAATGTGCCCCGCGGAAGAAAACGTAGCCCGAAAAAAAGTTATTAAAGGAACCTGCAGGAACGAACGAGAACTGAACGAGGAGGTCAATAAATTAATTAAATGACCTGTAATCAAGAAAAATATATATAAATGGATAGAAAATGTCTAGGTACCCTATTCCACATTATTCGGAAACGCCGTGAGGTGACAAACATTTAACCTGATCTTTTTTATTTTTAGAAAGACGGGCTACGGGCCACTTCGGTGGTTCTCCTCTATAACAGCGTAGGAAAGGATAGAAAAGGAAGTATGTGAAAGATAGAGCCACTTTTGGGGGTGTGGTTAAGAGGCTACACGAGGGTGATCCTAAAACAGGCAACTTCCTTTTACTGCATAGGAAAGGAATTGAAAAGGGGTGATTTGGAGGGGAGATCATTCATTAAAAGGAAATATAATAGTTCCAAAATTAATAACTCTATAACGAGTGCCTCTATCTAAGATTTCAAAAAGCCGTTTTCAATTCTACAATATTGGTCACGATATTCAAAAATTTAATATAGGATTATTGAGTATATGAATTATCGTTGTAGCTTTAGTTCAATTTGTTCGCTATTCTAATAATTGTAAAATAACGTGTTACAGTTGAGAATGTCTTGTGGCCAAAATCTCCGATAGTAAATACACTCATTGGGAAGGAATCCGCTCTCCTAATCTTTTTTAAGTCAGATAATATACGGCAAACATCTACTGTCTATTCGCTGTTATTTGCGGCATCGTGATCCTACACTACGAAATTTAACATAATTTCTGCAAGTGTATTCTGATATTTTGGGACCAAGTGGTTTGTAAGAAATCAAAAAATAGCGTGAACGTGAGACCTTGACAGCTTGGTGCTATTTCTAGAGAGAATCTCCTCATAAAATGCAAAGACTTGCCATGGTAATGACCCTCCCTCCCCTTCCTCAGCAATCCACGCACGACGACATATACATATTCATGAGCATTTCTGAGATGACAGTTTCGCCGCAACGTGTTTTTGTCACGGCAGCAAAGAACTTTTCTCTCGGAAACAGACTGCAAGAGGTCAAAATAAAAACGAAATCCCTTTTTTTCTCTCTCTCTAAAAAGACTGTCTCTTAGCCACGATCCTTACACGTGTAACGAGGAAATATTGACAGGGCACGGAATATTTGGAACGATTTTAAACTTGCAGGACCTGTCATGATAAAGAGGGGGAAGTTTGACGCAATTTATGGTAGGACGACCCTTTTACGGAATGGGAAGTGAAACCGGAGTAAGAAGCATGTTTTCAAGATTTTATAGAGTCCCAGGAAGAAAATGTTGTTGGGAGAGAGAGACTAGCTGTGGGATCGTGACCGAGAGAGGAGGAAATTGTAAGAAAGTTTTAAAGTTTACTGTTGAACTACTTGGGAGACGTATACAACGGTAGGAGTATTTATAAGAGAGGAAATATAAGTGAAGTAAAATGAAAATCAGAGCAAAGCGTCTTGTTGTTTAATGCATGTGTGTGTGTGTCAATGAAAGTGATTCCGGAAGGCGAAGAACGGGATGGGACCATTCGGCGCGGCCGATTTGGCGCAGCCACTTCGGCGCGGCCCATTCGGCGCAGCCTTTTCGGCGCGAAACTCACTTAACATTACAAGACATATAATTTCATATTTAGCAAAATTTTTAAATATATTCCTAAATACTTAATCAGTTGCAATATCTGAGAGTTGTAAAACATTAATAGTAAAACAAGCTATAAGTATGAATTCCACAAATATGGACTAAGCGTCGTAGGTTAATTTAATTAAATATTAAGCTACGTTTTTATGACAAATTATCTGGACTTTTCATTAATATTTGAAGATGCCAAATTATTTATTCATTTAACAATTTGTAACAATAACTCATGAGACTTTTGTGTTCAGAATAAAAATCTAAATATTTATCTTTCAATGAAACATTAATTTTATAAAAGTAGTGATTTAAATTTATTTAAATTACTTGTCTTTTAATAATAATAATAATAATAATAATAATAATAATAATAATAGCCGAATTGGTCTGATGTGATGCGTCTCACCCATGAGTCTAAAATAAATATTATATTTTACATCTGAAATTATAATATTTTTCTAATAAATCTTATGGTTGTTTCAATATGCATTCTTCCACAAAACTGAATAATTTTTCACATTGAATTTTATATTTTTCCAAGTCCCATAAATGCGGATATTAAATGTGGGCATAGTTTGGCCAATATAACTGTAATTACAATATAAACAGATACCGAAATTATTAATTTTATTTTTAATATTTTAACATAGCTTAAATTATTGCAAGATTTTAAGATAATTTGGATATCATAATTCATTAAATCATGTCATAAGTTTGTATTATTTCTTACTGCGTAATTTTACGGGTAAATTATTAATTTCATATTAATCTTAGTCGACCCAATTTTAATGTATTTGTAAGCGAAATGCAAAGGATAAATATTAGGAAGAACACAATATTTATTTTTCCCAGATTAAATTTATGATAGCGCTGACGTTATAATTTGACGTCCATATTTACTAAATTATAAAGCATAGTATCTTATGCAATAATGGCTGATATGACATGTAATTAAGAATTAATCCTGAGTAAGTAGATATTTTTATAGCAATTGGTAACTACCTTATTGACAGAAGCAATAACCAAAACATCAAGAAAATTGACAGAGTGATCTTTTTCAATTCAATTTTAAAGTTTCTTTCAGTGTTGTAATTATTAAAAGTATTGAGCAAATGGTTTATGTGGAATCTGAGGATGATACTAAAAAGTCATCATTCTTGAAATATCTCAGTGGTTTTAAATCTAAAGATGTAATACATAAGGCTTCCAAATCTCTCATAATTTGCGCGAATAACGACAAAGAAAAATTCCCAAGGTAGAATCAATGATTTCGTGATAGTAAATGTTCTTGAACGAAAAATAAGTGGAATTTATAATTACATTTATTAAGATAAGAATTTTTGATAAAATAATTTTTGTCAATTTCGAAAAGTAGTTATCCCATCTATTTTTAAAGCTTGGGGTAAAAATTAAGTAAGAACTCTTCATCTAATGATAAGAAAACATGATCATTAGTGACGTTTAAATGGTCCAAAAACTTAAAAGACGTTTTGACTGTAAAATTATTTTCCTTATTAAGAGAATTATATAAAAATATAGAAATGTTATGAAGAGGGCTGCTAGTAGAAGAAACGATAATTCTGAAAGATAAATTATATGCTAGAGCATAGGCTCTGGCAATATTATCAGAAGTTAAAAACTAGGAGTTAAAAAGTGCTATTGTCCACAAGTCTTTTCAAGTTAATTTCTAATTGATCAATAATTAAAGTAATGGATTTAATTTTTATTGCAAGTTCTATGTATTTATTTGTCTGATAATAAGGTTTCAACTTTATAAAACTATTTAGTCAAATTCCTTTGGCAGATTCACTAAAAATAACATCAGGATTATTAGAAATGTACATTTTGGTGTTTTGCACAACTTATGATAATTTTCTATACAGAATTAACTCATTGTTAAAGTTGTCCATTGTAATTCTGGAACTAACAATACGCTTATGAGTTATTCTTTGTAAGTTTCATTTCAGCCTCGTTGCTTGTGCGACATGCACAACAAAAGTTTTATCCATTTCAATTTCTTTTTTCCGTTAATAATTTTTCAATTTATAACATTATTGTATTATACATAAATATTGTAAATATTCAATTTTATTATAATCGTAAAAGATGAGGTTTTAAAATTTAGGAACGGAACGTCATGAACGAACTACTGTTAATACTTTTTTCTGATATATAGGCTGTTTATCATTTTATTAATATTAATATAAGATGTGTATTTGTATAAAATAACTTATTTGAATCAAATGTCCACGATATTCTCGTTTATCGCCACGTAATGTCCCCGCGCCCAACCTTGCGCCGAACTGGCTAGCGCCGAAACGGCCGCGCCGAATAATTTTTGCGCCGAAGTGGCTGTGCCGAATCGGCCGCGCCGAACTGGCCGCGCCGAATCGTCCTAGACCCGGCGAAGAAAGGGAAGAAATTGAAGAACATGTCGGACAAGACAATATAAACTTTTGATTACAGAAACTTGCCTATATCTCACCGCGAAATAGTACCTCTTAAGAGTCCATCCAATTAAAAAAATTAAATTAAATTTGTATCCTTGTTTCCTCGTCAAATAAACTACTAAAATACCAAAATAATTTAGCCTCATCATATAAAGAAACATTACACTGGTTAATGTCTTGATACTGATACATAAGCAACCCGCTGGACGAGTGTGCGTGATAAGTTGCGTAACTGCCGGTCAGTTTTACTTCCCTGTTTTCTCTTCGACATTAATTACTGTTAACTCAGATGATTCAAAGAATGCGTTGGTCGTTGACGGACACTTTAACAAATGACTAACGCGTAATGATGACTAACATGGCATTTGCCCCCGTGACTATTTCGTTAGCGGAAGTGTTCGTTACACGCCAACATCTGAGAATTACGCTGCAATGAGACATTGACATGTTCACCTTCAACGGAATACCCATTTAACGACTGTGACGAACAAGAAATAACCATGGAAGAATAATAGGTTCAATTTAGTAAAAATTACCCAACAATGGAACCTCCTGAGATCCACTTGCTAATTTTTTTTGTTGACTTACGTTCATTTGTTTTTCTAATTTTTTAACAGTACCGAATAATAAAAATTATATTAAATACAAATGATTTCATATATTATATTCTTCCGACTGTCGTATTATTTTAAACTATACCTAATAATTGTGACAATGTGTAGATCTCCTCATTCTGTTTTACTAACAGCAGCAGGATCATTGTCATTCAAAAAACTTTTTATATAAATAATTTTACAAAAAAATTAGTCATATTTATCTAACACCACGGCAGCCAATGCGTCAGAAAGAAATTAAAATATCACGTCGGTATCTATTTTTTGTAACTTCTTCAGATGTACAGTAAAAATTTTATATTGAAAAATATCTAAAACTTTAACAAAATTTGTGTACGAACTTGATATCAAAAAATTTATAACGTAATTTATTACAATATTTCCCGGCCATATAATTTTTTTATTGATTGGCAGCCATTACTTAAACAACATACGGTCAAGATGGAATGTAAATGTGTGTCAATTAGTTTCTATCAACATGCACTATTATAATAAATTTAGAATTTTACAGTATTTTAATGGCGAATACAGTCTGCGTTTAGTTTCCTTGGGTGAATTAATATAAAAAGTAAGACAAGTCAAGAAAAATGTATAATGAATTTAAAAATTAGAAGTGTAATTAATTATTCTTTATGGTAAATATCTTCTAATTAAAATTTTAAGAGAAAGTAAGTCAGTTAAATAAATTCTGAAAACATCTCTTAACGTCTGTTTTCCAAAATAATTATATTAACGATCAATTCACAGAAAAGTAAATATTTTTCATTTCATTCATACGACGTTTCGTCCATTATTTTGGGGAGTCTCTCACGTACAGATAAACATAATAAAATTCCTCCAAAAGTTAATTACAGTCAAAAAATGCTTTTGCAGCCCGTTACCAGTTTAAATCGACAAAAAATTTCGTAAAAATGTAAATTGTTCAGTTTTGAGTTAAATTATTAATGCATATATTGATACAAAATATTTTATTTTCATCCATTCAGAATGTCTGTATTATTTATATTTTAATAATTAAATTCAATACTGAACAATATATTGCCAATTTAAATTTACAATTGGTGAAAATTTTATTTCTGTATTTAAATTGTTTACGTTTATCTGAACGTGAAGAAGTCCCTGAAATGTGGTCGGAACGTCGTATGAATAAAATAAAAGAAACTTGGTTTGTCTATTTGATATATTTTCGTATACTTCGTGTGATGATATATTATTATAAATGAACTGTCCGATTTAGGGCTCATTTGTTTCCAAAATAAGTAAAGGTAACGATGGTCTTAAAATCTATTAATAATATTAATTTTCTGTAATTAATTGAATATAATATGTGGCCCGAAGATATCAAACTTTTATTTTTCATACATTTAATATACTTTTAATCTTGTCTGCTGCTAGAACTGACTTGATTTGCCCCTGTAAGATCGCGGAGCAAGGTATGTAGGTTACCCTTATCTCGACCCGAGTGTGACTACACGTGGAGTGAAGTTCTCAGAGGTGCGTGACCGAATTCCAGGGTGTGGCGTGCAGTAATCACGCAACGAGGATAACCTCCGGGACACGCAAAACAATCACCAAAGGGGACGCACTGCAAATTGTCGCTGGAAGACTGTAGTTGGCAATCGACGCATGGAAGGAAAAAGAGGAAGACTTGTCGCAGTCGTGATGCAACAATAAAACATACAATGGGTAAATTTGGCGGGGAGAACACAAATAAGGTTTTGGGTTCTTATCGGGCAATCGTTTTGTATAATTGCCAGTGGAGTTGTGGAGATTTTTGTCATCTAATCTACGTTTCACACGTTTTAATAGTGAATTGTCTTGAGAACTCTAAAAACACAGAGGACACGGGAATCATTCTACTGGGCAGTTTGTGTGTAGAACCGCTTTAGGGCAATTATCCAAGATAATAGCAATTCCTGCTGCAGACACTCGACACTCACATCTGACTGCCACCATGTCACAACAATCTCACAATTTTCAATAATTCAACAAGTAACCACTCATTTTCCTCATCGTAGAGACTGAGAATAGTATAGCTTCTTTTGTGGCTACACGAGGGTGATCCTGAAACACTTAACTCCCCTTTAATGGCATAGGAAGGGAATTGAAAATGGATGGGCGCTGTACGTTAGAGCAAGGTTGACCAGGGTTTTTTTGATTTTTTTTTGGTTACCCGGTGTTTCACCTAGAAGAGATGCAGGGATAAAACCTGTATCACGTAGGTCGAGGTATTGGGCGGGAGACGAGTTTGCCGTGGGGTCGCAGCATTCCCTTCTCCGTGTCTGCGCCAGTTTTAGGAGCCAGTCAGTTGGCCGACTGATCCAATGGGATCAGGTCTTCGAATCCAGAACATACACCTCCTAAATTAGATGAAGGTGCCTCGGCACGGTAAGAGTTGTCCACGATCCCATTGGATCAGTCGGCCAACTGACTGGCTCCTTGAAGAAACGAGTAAGGTTAACCCTGAAATCAATCTAGAGAGAAATACCTGCGAAAGAAAGCTCCCACAAGCATCTCGTGTCTGCCTAAGATTTTATTTTGGGAAAGAATGCATGTGTGCGGGGGGCAAACTACATGAGGGTGATCCTAATATTTTTTACTTAACCAGATTTTAAAATTTTAATTAAATCTTTTAACTACTCGGGAAATAAAACAATTAAAGAGATTCTTAATGTAGGAAAAGAAAACGTTTTGTAGCAGGTGTCTGGTACTTTGGCATCACTGGCATGAGCTGAGAACGCGTGACGTGTATCGTTTATAACCTCAAAATTGCATTTAACGATGGCGAGCCCTGTTAAAGTTTACTGAACGACGTTCAGTGATCCGTTACTTGCATTCTGAAAGCCAAAACCCGAATAAAATCTTTTCTCAAATGATTTTACGGTTGGTGAAACCTGGAAGGACCGCGAAAACATTCGAACGTCGGTGACTGACGCGCAACGTCCTGGACGGTCAGTTCAAGTGTCGATCAACTTGCTTCAAACACGCATTGACGACGTATTGCTATTAAAAATATTTCAAAACAAGTTACAGTAAGTGTTTGCACGGTTTATAACGATATCAGTAACAGGCTCAAGTAGGTTCGGCAAGGTTACTAAAGGCACCAAATAGGTTAGGATATATATATAACCTTGGCGAACCTACTTCAGCCTGTTAATGATATCGTTATATATATGTATATCCTACCTCATCCTCTCTACAGACCAGATTTGGCTGCCACTGATTTTCACTCGATGGTCCATTTAAGGAGGCATTAAGTGACACGAAAGTTCAGCAACAACAAGGAGGCCAAAGTATTTCTGGGGAAGTGACTCAAACAATAAGACAAAAACTTATTTGCATCAGGTATAAAACCTAGTTAGTCGTCGGGACTCCTGAGGAGCATTTTTGGAAGTAGTAAAACCATAATTTCGTAAAAGTACAGGTTATTTATAGATCAATTTGTTTCGTCATTTTAATGTACCACGTACTAATTTGATTCTAATATATATTTTTTGCTATTTTATATAAAAAGTTAGATTTTTGCTACCAACGTTCAGCGTTACGTAAGGCTCTACTCTTGTGTTCACGGCCTACATTGACCCAAAAACCCCTTGAAACCTATTAGGCTTATCGTCCACGCAGCACTCACACACTCACGCACTGGTCAGCATAGAAGCCCTACACACAAGGACAGGTTATCTCTGTGTGTGTGTGTGTGACGAAGCGTCCGATGTCACGCATAACGCCCATGCAAATACCACATCAAAGAAGAGGAAGCGCGCTCTTCCCAGCCATCAGACGTTCCTCACTGGCACGACAGCTGACCTGGTTTACACGTGATTCGACGTCGAAAAATAATTTCAAATAGTGTTCCAACAACAGAACAGAGATCTGAAGCAGATCGCGCAGTGTCTCTTCCGTAAAAGAAAAACTGACAGCCATTTAGATGAAATTGCATAGCTTCCAAATCGTAAAAAGAAGAACGATAAATGCGGAATTTCACAAACATTTTTTTAACTTCTGTTCTGCTCCCTTGAGCTGATCAAAAAACTTCCACATCTTCATTCAGGAGGTCAGTGTTAAAAAAAAGTTAATTAACAAGGAGCATCGTGGCTTTAAGCTGTCAGCGGCAACAAGAGATGAAACTGGAAGCGGGTAAGCAGTTCCAGGAACACTGACCAAGGCAGGCTGTGGAACGATAAAATTGTTCTGGCTTCCAAGATTAAGTACACATACCTTACTCCTACGTTGCTTCTTAACACACACACACAAAATAAAATCACACACCAGCAATTTAAGAATTTTTTCCCCGTGGACGTGGCGTGGTAAAAGGTTGTATGAAGGTGATCCAGGAACTCCCCTTTAATAGCATAGGAAGGGTGCCCCGGGTTAAAGTTTAAGGGGCACGGGAAATTAAATTTCGGCAAAAATCTGAACGAAATCGATTTTCTAATTTTTCCTGTAAGCCTTACGGATCGTGTAGCAATTTAAATGAATTTGATTCTAAATTAATAAAGTATTACTTTTTCAGAAAAATGTATTTTTTTCAGCTTCATTATTTCTGCTACCAAAAACCTACCCTGCGTCACAAATATTAAGATATTGTCTTCATTCTTTTTATGCATAATTTACAAGCTAATACCTTGGAATTCAAGTATTAGTTTTCTAACTGTTCAAGTATTTTAAGTGAAAAAAGTTTTATATTGATAAACAGTGCCAATTTTTAAATAACCATCTGAAGCTCTTAGTAAAACAATTATTTCCTCTCCACTATTATTCAATTTCAAAAATAATACTGAAAATTGATAACATTGGACAGTCTAACATATTAATGTAAAAAATGCAAAAATATTTTCAAGTATGTAACGCAAAATAAACATTTTTGAAACTGCCAAATTTAGAAAATAATTTTCAAAATATCTCAACAAAAAACAAGTTTACAAAAACAAAATTTTGTTCATTGCTACACATATTTTTTTTTTGTTAACACACAGTTAAAATTTCAGCTCAGTGGCGTTTCATGTACAGGAATTTCAAATTTCAGTCGCCGTGTCCCTTGAGGAAAATTTGGGGATGACGTTTTAAAGAGTAGTTTTTCGACTACCAAGTTGCCGTAACAAATCTGCGTGTAAAGTTGTGCTCTCTGACATGTCCCATTTCTTATGAGTTGTACTTATGCCTGGTCGCAACCAAGTTAATCCTGAATCTGCCTATTTATAATATCTGTAGTATTGCAACATAAATAAAAAATAAAAAATTGAAATTATTATTATTTTTTTCGTTTGGATAACGTTTTTATTTCTCTTTCCCCCCTGTAAGACATGGATTGGCGCACCCGATAAATACCCGTGCCGAGACACCAAAATAAACAAGTAAATACCACAGCACATTTCTTTTCCGTTTCATTATTCTCCAATCAATGGCTACCATATAAGTAATTACATTAATGATAAATAATTATGATAAACGAAAAATATGCTTCGCTGTAAATAATGTTATGAAAAATAAATTAATCTACCAGTTGAACATCAATAATGTCCATTTGATATGAACAACTCCTTTCTGTCGTCCTCTGTGGTCTAGACTCTAAAGTCACTGCCGGGTTCGATTCCCGGCAAGGGTGCTTGTGCGCGTCTTCGAGTTCCCAAATTTGAGTAACCCTTACAATTGAGATAAGTTCCCCTAAAATGGTAAAGTAGTAGTTAATGACCTTAGTTGTCGGCGCGACTTGAAATAAATTATTTAAATAAATACTTTTCTCCAGAAGCACATCATCCTTTCACTACCAAAGTTTCTGATAATAAATACATCAATATAACTAAAGACGTAGTATTTTTTTAAATGTGTAATAACGTTAAAATGAAGTATGGATTGCTTATGGGCACAGAGATAGTTGAGAAATGATCGGGCCGACGTTTATGCGTTCCCAGCCGTATATCTTATAACATTCGGGAAATAATGGACCACGTAATCCCTGGGTGACATAATTATCAATTCGTTTTTTACAGACACCCAATTGGCAACATTCTCTCGTAAATCTCGCAAATATTCCACAGCATCCATTAACAGTTTATGATCGCCGGCCGCGTTCCTGGAACAATGACTTGAGCCTTAATGCCCTCGGTGTCACCGTGCTGAATAACCAGAGTTAACCTTGGAGTGAGTCACTGAGTAAGCTCCAGAAATACAAAGCCACCAAACCGAAACCAGGAAACAACAAGCACGTCGATTAACAACGCTGTAGTGCAGAACTGTTGCCGTGCTCCTACACGCGAGCGACTGCGGTTCATTCGAGTATCGATTTCCAATCTGGATATTGTCGGGGTATCAAAAGCGAAATAAACCAGTGCCATGATACAGTAAACTCTCGTCGAGAAGCTACACTGCCACCTTGGTGATTCCAGGAACAAAAAAATGATTCAACTAAAATTATTTGTTTGTGGTTCTCATTGGTTGTGGTGTTTTTAATTTATATTAATTAGAATTAACGAATTTACAGACGGTAATTGTTCTTATATGCTTTTAATTTTGGTCTATATGAAGGGAAAAGTTGACTGTGAGACTGTAGCAGCGTATGTGAGATTATTCACCAGTACGAAGAAAGTTGTCTTTTGAGAATGAAAGGCCGCAATCGCAAACAAGTTTACATCTAAAAAGTAAGATGACTCGGTGAGCGGAGCAAAGAAAATGACATTTCCATGGTGAAAGTGCAAGGGTGATTGGACGATTTGGGGAACCTTATAAGTGTACTTGAAATCAAATGCTGATACATTCCCAGTTGTCCCTGAACAATGTCATTTGGATGCACTCACCTTCACCAGCTCCTTGAGGCGTTCGCGGTTATAGACGTTGCCGAGCTCCACACCGAGAATGAAGTCGAGGAGCTTGCTGATGGGATACGAAAGCGGGAAGGTGATCATCATCACCAGCTTGGTGACTAGAATTGTTTTGGCTCCCACGGCCAATCCATGTCGAGAGCAGATAGCCTGGGGAGTGATTTCGCCGAAGATCACGATGGCCATGGTGGAGCCGATGACGGCGATCAGTCCCGACGTCAGGTCATCCATCACGATGGTCAGGGTCGAGTTCACCAGCACGTTCCCCAGCAGGATCGAGCACAGAAGGTAATTGCCCGTTTTGCGCACAGGCATGATGGAACGCGCGTACCTGACCACACAGAAAAATCACTCGTGGACATCTAAGTTAAGTGAAGGAACAACAATTAGAACGTCACATCTGAAGCAACTGGAGCGTAAGGACCTACAAGATGTGTCGTTACAACAATACATGGTTAAGAAAAAGGAATAAGAACGGAGAATGATGTTAGGAATTCGATCTGGAAGACGAGCAACGCAACGTGAATGCATAAGAAAATAAAGACACGAACACAATAATTAAATACAGCTATTATTTAGGAAGGACAAAGAAAATAATTTTCAATTAATCTGAGGTAAATGAAGATCGTTTCTTAGCCGACAGGTTGTCTGAAGTATATACACTGGAGAATTAATTCACACTGAGGAATCTCACAGGCTGAAGAATGTAGCACGGCCAGAAAGATTTTGGATTTGAGACAGAAACTTAAAAGAACATCTCAAAAATAAAACGTATATTTCGCCATAAAAACCAATTCATCCAAAACGTTTTATGGAATTTCAAAGAAAAAACAGAAGAAAAGCAAGTTACATATACAAGACGTAATATTAGAGTAACTGTTTTCATAACATGAAAACAAAACGAATTTTTCTCTTCGACGTCTGTAGAGAGATAGAAAGAGATAACGATAATTACTTACAAGTCAACGCCTGATAAATTAACTGATATGATTCATACAGTCATCTTCTATAATATCAGATAGCCTAAAAACAGCGACATTCGCTCAACACACTCCTTCAGCACTGTTGCATGCTTCGAAGGAACAATTATTCATCAATGCAACTGGGCAGCAACGATCGGTTTCAAAAAAAGCAAAGGCATCGTTCAATAAATCTTTAATGGAGTTAAGAGAATTTCCAGGATAATTTCATAGTAATTACAGAATGGGAAATAATTAAATTTAAGTTGAGGCATTCCAGTCAGATATATCAACGAAAATTGGGTATCACATAAGGAGACAGTTGAATCTTAAGTCAGTTAATAAAAATACAGATACTAGTTGTTTGTCATTTACCTAAATTGATAGAATAATCAAAAAGCAACTATAATATTATTAAGCAGATCTTAGAATTGATCTTGAGATTTGTAAACTCTGTGAATAACTGGAAAAAGCAGAATAGTAAAACTGGTAAATATAATTGAATTGAGTGTATCTTCACATGTATTTCCGACGAAACAAGAGTCGAAACGCATAAAACAAGTGATAATATATTTTCTGGTGACTGAAATATTGGGTTCCGAATCCAATACACCTATAAATTCACTTTTTTCCGTATTAAATGAATATTTAAATCAAATGCATAAATTACAAAATGCGATTTAGGATCATTAAGTACGCCAAATGAAAGACTCGCAGTATTTCATTGCTTTGTTCATAATTACAGAAAAAAATGTATTCATTTTCCTTTACGTCAGGAAGGTTTTATGGCGATTTTATTTTTTAGCCACGTAAATCGCAAAATAAATTAGTTTCTTTAAACAAATAATGCTCATAAAATTAGTGTTCAAGTGTATGTAGGATATTTTCGGGATATGCCCATTTTAAGTGCACACCCAAAACAAATTAATGAAAGCTTAAATGACAATGTTTTTAAGTTTGTTGACAATGGTGAGTTAATACCATTATTGATTTTTTTCGGGTATCCCATTGTTTTAGTAAAAACGAGAAAAAGGTAGGTGAGAAGCGAATCAGAGTGAAGGATATCAGGGAAGAAAAACCAAAACAAACAGGTTAGGTTTTTAGAGAGGGAGAGAGAGAGACAAAGGATAGCAGAGAAACAAACAAGAGAGAGGTATATCAGAGAGGAAATCAATCAAACAGGTTAGGTTTATCCCTGTGAAATTAACGCAGTGAAAAGTCTAGGTGGAAAGCGGAGTAAGAAATAAATTAGGGTAAGAGAGCAAAGTAAGAAAGGAAATTAGAGAAATTACTCCACAGTTTCGAACATTAAGGAAACTTAACTTGTTTGTTTTTGCATTTCTTCTCTGATATTCTTCTCTCTAATTTGCTTCTCATCTATCTTTTTCTCTTTTTTACTTGATAATGATAGAACTTAAATGGTTATGAAACTGAAGGAATCGTTTGTTTACAACACCGGTATTTAGAACTTGGGTCCTCCAACTGATGACGATTGTCTTGAATGATGGTAATTGCCCGACAACAGGAGTGGCGCTATTTACGAAACTAAGAGGGTCGAAAAGTGGGAGATAAACTGTGGAAAGTATAGAAAGGAAGTGTGATCAAAAAAATGCCCCCTATGGTCTAAATTATGCAAATAGCACCGAATTTCGGACTCCAGGATATCATCAGTGCGTACTCAACCGAAGCTGGAGACGACATCAGATGACCAGACATCAATCAAGGAGGAAGGTGAGATATTCTGAGGAACAAGCCCAATTTTAATTCAAGCTGCCAATTCTAAGTAAACAAAAATGTTGAAAGCACAATTTTCAGCCTATGATGAGGCCCACTGTGATGACCTTTCCTAAACATTTTTTCTGTGTATCCTTAAAAGGAGAAATGAATGTGGGTCTGAAGTGACGACTTCATCTGAGACAACACGACTGATATGGACGTTCTACAATCGCCACCTGTTAACGTCTTGCGACTTTCTATAGAGCTCATCTACTGGTGGAGAGTCCTTGAGCTGCGTCCTCTTCCCTCGTGCATCTTTCTGCTCTGCGTGGGCGAAGATCCGTGGGAGGATGAATAAGATAGTAATCTAGCAAAAAGGGGCTTGAAAGATCGATCTCTCAACACACTGTTCCAGCAAAGGTACAAAGAAGCAAGTAATTCCTTGAGTGATTACGTCCATTCAGCACCGACGGCGCCGTCACACACTACCAACTTAGCCCTGATGATCAACTATAATTTTTTAGTGAACCTGCGATTCAGTTCTCTGTTCATCACGTAAGAAAAATATACGGAGACAAATGGGAATTAATTTACCACATTCCGAAAACGATGACATCCTTCGGATTTAAGAGAAGTAATTCTCAGTTAGTACATGTGAATGCATTGCAATTTAAACGACTTCTCTGCTGCTAGATCAATATAATTAAAATCTATATTTATGCATACAATACTGGAATTAATATTGTATATGGCCAAGATGAACGTCAAGAGTTAGTTGTACATGAAATGTAGTCCATTAAAAAGTGAATAAACCAGTAAACTTTACGTAAACTGATTTCATAATTATAATTATCTGGCATATTTATGTCTATATAATAAAAAGCATTTATGTTGGTATATATATGGGGATTTTCAATAACGCGGGTCGATGTTGAAATTGAGTAAAAAATATCCATACATGGGCCTTACAAAAAAAATTCGTTAATACCTCACACAACATCGATCCGTTCTTTTTGAAAAACCCTTTACGTTGTACAAAATTAAACACAACTTGGTACACATATTGCCAAAACCCCAGAAAGAAACACTGTGGGGTGGAGGATTGGAAGACGAAAGTGCAACGAATTAATTTATATATGTTTCTAATATATGTAAATAACTCAGCATGTGTAACCTTGTGACGTCATAGAGGAAGAATATAAGTATATTGGTAAGCGCCCAATATTGCGTGACTATTAATTTTTATTCTGCTACTCTCATAATCCGATCAACAAATGGATGATAATGACGATACGAAAAATGTTTTTTTTAAGTTCGCTTTTTAATTATAACCGCCTTAGAACGTGAGATATTTCACGGAACCACAGCAAATGATTCTGCATTCAAACTCGTAGTTTACCCCAATTATATCCTGATACAAAACCTTCAGGAAATATTAAAGGATGAAAGAGAAACAATTCGTTATAATTTAATAAATTTTCTGACAATTGCAAAGACTGTCGAAATAATTTCAAGTGGGAATTTTTGAGAATCTGACTTTTTTCGATTCGTAGATAACACGAAACAATTTTCAATCGCTTATCAAATTTGGATATATTTGAGAGTTAGAACTGATTTTAAGTGAGAAATCCAAACAATTAACGACATTACCCATAAATAATATATTTTCAATTTATGATTCGGCGGAATCATTGAATTTTTTTTACGTTTGTTTTAAACAATGAACAACTTTAAGTTTCATATCTGCGCACGCAGGGTTTTCAAGTTGCGCAACACGTTTTAAATGAATTGATGTGACCCTAAATTTCGTGTACTTGAGAAACAGACTGAAACAAACAAGTACAAGGCCAACGACGGTCACCCAGTTTATTTTACACGAAATAAATCGGACGCAATCAGAAAAAATATATATGTAGTAAAACTGTACAACGTTTCGACCGTAATTTAGGACAGCATCAGATTGCAACATCCATTGCATTTGGAACATGTCTCTGAAATTCTATTCAAAATAAGGCATCAATTTTTTCACTCATGTTGACAGAAAAATTTGGCAGGGAATAAAAAATATTTATAATACTCCTAAGTCAAGGACGAAACGTTGTGTAGCTGTATTTGGGACATTCCCTTTATTAAATTATTTCCTGACTTTTGGTGCATTTATTTTTAAGCTGCTTAAATTTTTCCAAATGTTGTCCATTTTTTTGCAGGTAACATTCTCCATTCCTTAAAAGATCTTCCAAGAAATATGTACTTCCCCAATCATCATTGCTCCTCGTGTTTGCGAATATTTGTTGTACCTTTCCTTCATCTATTTATATGCATAATGTCAGATAATGACAAAATACACGAGAGTCTCGTATTATTCCATATTACGACCAGTCACTGTTTTATTGAGTTTACTTTAAGAGCCATTTGCATCGAAACGTCTGCAAATCTAAATTTTTAAACAATATCTTGCCGTTAAATATTCTCATATCGTACCTTATTATATACAATACCGAGTGTGTGTGTATCGGCAACCAAATAACCTAATTTTGACTTGATTTTGATCACAAAATGTCAATAAGAACCATATAGAAAATGGGTGGAAAGAAGATGAAAATTTCTGGTGGTAACATACTGTAAAAAGGAAAGATTACGATTTGTAGCATAGGGTGCAGAATTAAACGGGAACATTGGAAAGGAAACATTAAAAATTAAAATAAATTAAGGAAGAAAAAAGAATTAACGAGAAGGCAGGATGTGTGTAGGAAAACGTTTACAAGTCAAGGAATATTAGTACGAGGAAGAAAAATTTGAAAACCAGAGGGTTGGAGAACGCAAAAAAAAATCATACGGAATGGTTATAAAATCTGGAATATCCGTGAAGAAAATATATTTCCATTAAAATAAGAAGTCCCTTGACGTTTAGATCCCGTGTGGCGTGGACTTGAAACTATCAATCAGAAAACTTGAAATGAAGACGTGTTGACGAAAAAATGGGGAGTGCTCGTTCTCTTACTTGCAGCCGACCTGTTTCAAGTGTTCCATTGACTTACGTCAGGTACCACGCCCTTCTGATGACAGGAGAGGAGTTCTCCGTGGAGACGCAGCATTTTTTCCTCCATGCCTCATCCGTTAAACAAAACAGAACCAAGTGGAAATACACCGTAATTATCCAGTACATGAATTATTTCGAAGGTTCTTCACCGGTGGTGCCGGCATTTTACTTTTTAATTGCTAAAAATTCTTCAATTGGACTTCCGATCAGATCTGAAGGATTGTAAAAGACGGCCAAGAACAAACTATACTGTAAGTGCTGTGAAAGTTTTTTCCAATGTTTATAAATGTTCTATGTCCACCCTTAAGTTACATGGTACAAATATATTCGATTGAGGGTGATAATCCTTACCATCAGTTTCAAGTCATTTCTCAGAACTTTTCCGGTAATTTTCGGGCTCCACGATCAAATAAAACTTTATGATTTTGTTTTAGACGTACTTTATCATTTTTTTGCGTTATATTTAGCCATTTACCCTTACCGATTTTTCATGAACTTTGGAATTGCCTTACGGTGTTCAGTTTCCGTTCGTCCACGTGTAGTGTGTTTTGTTACGTGGCAACAGTTTCTCAACCATAAAACGTCAAGGGACTCGTTATGTTATGACGGGATGTTGCACGCACCTTCTCTCCGCCTCGCTGCCCGTGTTTGCAACGATCTTGAGGTCCGTCTGGTCCATCGACATGAGCCCGAGGTTGAGCCCGGAGAACAGCGCGGAGAAGCAGAGGCAGATGAGCATGATCACGATGGACAGCCACGCGGGCAGGAGCTTGTTGCGCGTGCGCAGCGTCACGTGGGCGCCGTCGCCCTGATGGCGCCACAGGCCCGTCGAGTAGTCCTGCACGCAGAGGAAGAAGTCGCCTTTCTCCAGCGGGACGCGAGTCGACGCCAGCGCCGTGAAATCTTCCACGGACCCTTCGCTCACCTGCAATCACCTCAACGTCACGTGGTCATATTCCTCAAGGGAGCCATGTGGGTAGCATGTTCAGAGGACTTCCACCTACCGTGAAGACGTCGGGCGCCGGAAATCCGCAGACGCTGTCTTTGTTTTGAGGCACTTTGGTGAAGGTGAGGTTGATGCCCGGATGCAGGTTGTTGCCGAAGAGGCGCAGCGTGACGTCGTAGCCGGCCAGCACTTGCACGATGCCGTCCTCAGCTTCGACGGCGTGCGCCTCGACGCGCAGCCCCGTCACCAGGGGCGTCTTGTCGACGTTGTGTATTGTCACGCGTCCGGCGTCCGCGGGTCTGTCCGTCGCCTGCCGACGTCGCCGGCCCGTCGTCTGTGTCCTGCAATGAAAGTATTAAGGAAACTGACTTCCACGTGGTGGAACGTACGACAAATAAATATAAGACTTTAACACGAGGAAAACATACTGACCATAAAGAACGGCTACATATAAGAAAATAAAGAAGTAATCAACTATGTTAAGAAGAAACCATAAAACCTTAAAATATCCCATCCTCTTTATTTTCACGAAAAATTCACATTTAACTGTTTAATTTTTCACACACATAGATCATAAACTTTATAACCCCTGCTTTCAGTTTATTTTACTACATTCAGTATATTACTTTTCCACATAGTCCCCATATCGGTTTAGCACACATGTCGCTTCGTGCCATGAATTTCATTATCCACTGCTTTTGAGCTAGTTATGATCGTTTCTCCCAGCGTTCTCCCGACATTGTACGTGTATAGTTTCAACCCCGCGGAGTGAAGGGGCACTACTTAAAAACAACGTAGTCTATAATACACAGTATTTGGTAAATTTATCTATATAAATAAAAGGCAATGCATGCTCCAGTCGTTATATACCGGCGACTGTGTCCTTAAAGCGTCATCCCATTGCTGTGAAAATTTTGGCGAATAGCTGTAATCACCCCCAAAGGAGGTTTATGTCGATATTTTGAAGATTTATCTTCCTTCCCTCACCCCTATACGCCAAAAAAAACCTCTCTCGTGAATCATCTGCACTGCGACTTCACGTTTGTCCGTTATGCGTTCCTATACAATTCATACGATTCCCATAAAATTTTGGTGAGAAGGTTTCTGTCGAGCTTTTTAAGACTATTCAGACCGAATAAGCTCCTACCGCAGACATATACGACTTGCAACCAAATAGACTGCCAACATTCTATATATGTAATGATGGATCTTAATTTAATTGCGTTTGTAAATTTCATACGTTGTGACCGCCGAGTGGCATCCATGATCTTTTTTAAGATACCAACAGATTTACTGGCTCGATTGAGACACTAAGTCGCGGTGCTTTATGATCAAATTCTGATTTCATAAAATTGGAGACGTGGAAAGGTAAAATTTCACAATATGTGACGTTTTCGGCTATGTTTTAAGCACGTGTTGACGTACTGATGACTGCAGCGGGCTAACGTAAATAAATTCCAGGGCATCGCCGGGCACCCAGCTAGTAAATAAATAAATTTAATGGTCTTTAAGATAAGTTCCCTGAAAATTAAAATTTTGATCGCTCAAACTTGCTTAAAAATTATCTGTGAGCTGGGAAAAAATTTTCAATTCATTTTCAATTTCCGCCTCTGTCATAAATATAATTGAAACCAATATTTTCCTACACTAAATCCTCTGTCCTATTTTTTCAATCATAATTCTCTCCTCGCCATCGACCTATATAGGGTTTGAAGACAGGGAATTTTTTAGCAGTTTTTCTGAATGTGTCTAACATAAATGTCCAACTTTCTCATCTCCATGTCCCTTCTTTACTATTTCTGTACTCTTCCCAGTCTGTTTATCTGACCAATTGAGTACGATTTACTTGGTAACGACGGGAGTTCTCGGCGAGTAAGATAATAATAATTTGTGGTGCTCCAAAGCAGAACTGCAGAGACTTTAAACCAAACAGTGAACGATGAGATGGGCCGGTCATATACAAAGAATGCCAGAAACTCGGAACGTTAAGGAAGTATTTGCAGAAAATCTTGATGGGAAAATAGGAAGATCTAGGAAAAAGTGGCTCGTCAATATGGAGGAGGGCCTGAAAACATTGGGAATAATAAATTTGAAAAGGAAGACTATGGAAAATAATGAATTGAGGCAGGTGATAAAGGAGGCCAGGGTTCTGTAAGGACTGTAGGGCCAACCAAGAAGAAGGAGGTGACAAATCATTTACGGCAAATTCTATAATTTTGGTCAATGCGTCAGGATTGTCAACAGCAATATTTTTTAAAAAATTAATACAAGATTTTTTGACATTAAAAACTGGTTATCTTATCAGAATTAATCACGAATTAAGGACACAGAGAAACGATAAGTACGACCCGCCGTGCTAAGTGCATAAGGATGCACGGTGATAAGGGAGACAAGTACAAAGTAAAATTACTATTGCGACTCAACATCTTATCTGACTCGAATTCTATTGAGTTGTGTAAGTTGAAGTGGAGATGATCTTGTATTGCATTATCTACATCGGGATAATATTTTAAGTGCTTTTCCATAAAGGTGACCTCGAGACAAATACTGGGCATGATTCATTACAGGTCCACAAATTTACTATGGCATGTATGAAAATTTATACATAAGCAAAAAATACGACTTATACAGAAATTTGAAAAATACTACACAGAGAAGAGAGAGGGAAGACAGTCAATTATTTATTTAAAACTCAATGGTATATATAAAATATTAATCACAACTAATAGACGGAAATAGCTGCAAAAGTTTATAATAAATCGAGTACTCCAAAGTACGATATTTTACATTTCAGTAATTATATTAATAATAAGTTAAATTAGTTATATTAGCCCACTGCAGAATTTAATTCCACAGTAATCCCTTTGGTCAATAAGTGATTAAATCAATTGGATAGCCACACTTTACAAAATAGATCTTTTTTCACGCCCTCTATCATAAAAATCACGCAATTCAACGCTATAAATGAAACGTTTTATTTAGGAGGTTAGATAGAATGTCGCCGAATGACCATGAGTATAAATCTATATGCGAACAACACACATTTCGTTGGTTCAGTGTCGAATTAATTGATCAATATGCATGCACGCAAGTACAATACACGGAATATCTGAGAACTCGTCAAACCGAAATTGAAATGTCAAAACAATGCCAAGCTACGACACAATGAACTTGCGCATGTAACTCTAACGTAACGGATTATTCAGACAGTAAGGCTGAAAATTTGCGATTGCATCTGTGGAAGAAATTTTAAAAAAATTATAAAACTAATGAACGATTAAAATTGTGGAAAATTATGAGAAATGAAGCAGGAAAGAGATCCATTTTATAACTTTTATGCATTCTCTACATTCAGCTCCGGAATCTTCAGTGTCTATTGAAAAGTATTTTTGAATGTTTGGATTGGTATGGAATAAAATGCGAAAGTAAATTAGTCAAAGTTTACAAATCATTAAATACAAAGTCTGTTTTAAAAGTTTTAAAATACATTTTAATTGCTTTAGGTGTTTATATATTTTTTACAAAATTAACCGAAATGACTTAAAATTAATAAAACGCATATATTGTTAACGATTTTAAATATTGCTGAAAATTGAAACAAAAACATCATGGATTGTTTTAGGCTGGCCCTACCCTTTGAAGATTGGTTTAACGAAGGTAGTGAAAATGTGCACAATGAGCCGCTGTGAAATTTGAACTTATCAAAACTAATCTAAATTTTTTAAAATTATAACAATAAATGGAGACATTTGTATGCGTAACTGAATACCGACTTATAAATAAATGAGAAAGTCGTGCCGACGTTACTATCACAAACGTTGTATACGCAGGGAGATAAGAGAGGGAGACAATAGCAGCAAGTCTCGTCAATAGACAATCTCTGTTGAATTCTCCATCCCGATCAATACGTGAAGAAATGGTTCAGCAGCTTCGATTGGGTTCAAGTCACGTGTAGCGAGAAAAATGCAAACTACTGCCGTATGCAAAATAAATTAGTTGAAATGTTGTGAAGTGCTCACGGAATTTCTAGATTGGTTTCAAGCGGAATTTCGTCGGCAAAGAAGAAAGCGACTCTGTACAGACAAACGAGGCAGTAAAAGAGATTACCACAAGAACGTGTCTGTAAGAGTAAACATACGATCCTGTAGTGGAAAAGGAAGCTGAAATCGAAAACAAGCACAGGAAAATTTCAAAATAAAATTAAGCCCTGTATTGTAATTAATAAGCCGTGCGGTACATTTCCGAGTATTGTAAATTGAACTGAATAGAACGTCAGTTTATGCTCTCAGAATCACATCAATGGGACAGGATCCGAACCCAGAGTGGTTGACGTCAATGCACGAGAGGCCTGAAGAGCATAAAAACACAAGAGCGATGGGCCTACAGTCATTGATCAGAAGTCACGAAAAGCCTTCCAGCAGATGAAGAAGAAAAATCACACGATGAATCACTCACAAGATTACCCTACCTTTCTATGTCTAAGACATACTTCATCCACTTTACTTTCGTATTCTCTCTCTCTCTCTCTCTCTCTCTCTCTCTATATATATATATATATATATATATATATATATATATAAACAGCCTCATGTAGCCTGTTAACCCCCCCAAAAAAACTCTCTTCGTGAAACGCTCGGCTTAGATCGAGTACGCTAGGCTTTAGCTTCGTCCAAGAAACCACGGTACAGAGGGTAAACACGAGTTCAAAGCAATTAGTGAAACTTATACTTTTACAAATTATATACTTCTATAAATTACTCTTTTTATAGACTGAAACTTAATACCACCATCGAAATAAATATCAAGAATAAACTTTTGATTCCATTAAACCTATCAGAGTTGATTTAATAGATTCTTAACCTATTTTATGAACTGAAAGTTAATGTTTCAAAACAAAATTTTAACAAACGGAAATAATGATGATGATAAATACTATAGCTTTTTTTGTAAAATCCTTCAATTTTTCCTACATTTCAAGTAACTAAGCTAATTTTACAACTACATTTACCTAAGTCTAACTTAAAAAACTAAAGCTAAAACTTTTTAATCATTGTAATTACATAAAAAAATTATCAATTGCATAAATGAGAATTTCCGACAAACTTGGTTATGTGTAAAATTTAAATTTAGTGCTTTCTTTAATTGTATGCTTTTGACATCATAATAAAATTTCAAAGTTTTTTAAAACACAATTCTGATGTTCGACGTTATCTTTTGGGTTGAGTGTAAACGACATGAGAACGCAGCAGGGTGAGCGATGACGTCTCCGTAATTACCAGTACGAATTGAAAAATAAATTTGGGGTGTTGGAATCGTGATGGGAATCTGCAAATGGAAAATAAGAAGAGATTCACATAGTTCCATTGGGATTTCTAAAACCGTTCTTAGAAGCGGAGGGGAGGCTTGATAAAGCACACAGAGCCGACAACTTCTTTAATTTCTTACATTGAGGTACAAGTATTTAAATTAAATGGTGAATATTCAAATCATTTTCATCGAAGAATTTAAATTGTAACAAACTCTGTATCGTCAAAGCTGAGTTATTGACGCCTGATATTTCGGCTATGAATTTGTTATGAATTTACAAAGCCGAATGACACGAACCATCTTGTATAGGTAATTCCACCTTCAGAGAGTCGTAAATGTCAGCACAGGCTGGCATTAAAGCCTTTACGAGTGGGAGGAGGCCCATCGGGAGCTGAAAAGGTCACGAGTTGTAAGGTCAAAATCAGGACGGTCGGACCCGGTAAGAAAACAGACTTTTCCCGACGTCTGATGCTCAAAGTGACAACCTGATAGAAAGAGTCGGACGAGACGACGCGAACGAAACGGCTAGGAAACTCAATACATAGAATTGCTCGGGGTCGGAAAGGACAGTGATTTTGTTTCCAAAAGAAAACAGAAAATTTATAAAGCAACATCCATTTTATATTACAGACATTTTTTATATAAACATAAAAAATAAATTAACAGGAACCATAGTGGCTGAAGAGCAAAAATCTAAAATATAATGAGACGAATAATTTAAAATGTTTCTGTTTTGCCCCAAAAGATTTATGCAAAAAGTTAACCCTGGTTTTAAATCAGACGAAAGATTAATGAAAAACAAAATTATATTTTCACTTAAATTATAAAATTTATTATAATTTAGAGAAGCTTTCGGCCTATGCCACAGACATCTAAAATTTAAAAAAACTTAATGAAGCATTACCAAAAACACAAAATATATTAAATTTATTCAAAATAATAAGCAAGTTTAATTATAATTACCTTTAAATGATTAACTTTTTGTTTATATATTGTGTAATATATATTTTCTAATTTCTCGTGAATCGACTAATCGAATCCCCAACCAACGAGATCTGATAAGTGCATGTCGAAATAATACCGAAACATTGTCAATTTTAACTGTAAAATTTTGATTTTCCCTGAAAATTTTATATAGTGTTTTCTTTTATCACCACTTTCTTTCATGTAATTTAATACTTCTATAATTTTCCATAAAATTATCTTGATAAAAGTTAATAATAAACTATGAATATTTCAGTACCGTATCTATAAAGATTTCTGAGAAAAATGAACCTAAAATTCACTATTTTAAACATTGTGAAGGTAGGGTCTCCCGACTCCCCTGAAAAATTAAATTAAATTATTTATAATAAAATAATTTATTCAATTAATAAATACACAAAAAATTTAATGAAAACAGATTTTTTAGCAATGCCAATGATACGTTAATTCGTTTAATAATATATAAATAAAAATACGGTCAGATGAGTCAGAAAATAAATTAAATTAGTATTTAATTAATCTAAATACAACGTTTCATCCAACTTTGTGGACTTCTTCAGATAAATTTTTTAATGGATGAGTTAATTTGATGTCGCGGAATATCTACTGCAGCCAAATTGATGTTTTTTTCAGTTTAAGATGTGTTGAATTAATTTTAACGTGTTTCTTCACAACATATAACGCCTGAAGAGGTCACAAATGTAAGGGAGAAACGTTGCGTTGTAGTTTAATTCTTATTGTAAACTGCGATGTATTAACTTTTGATTAACCCAGAGAAGAAGAGAATTTTGCCTGATTTTGGCGCCATACTTCCTTTTCTCATATTTTCATAGTCATTTTTATAGTATTGAATGATTTAAAATAATTTTTAAATAGAACATAGAATCAGTATAGATGAAAAGAAAAATTAAAGGATCGCGAAGTAATTCATGGCGTGGAATGTTTTATTGTTACTGTAATATAGAGACTTGAGCACGGGTAAGAGAAAGTCTGAAAGCCGCATCGAGGTAGGACAAGTGACTTGCTAAAATAAAAAGCACTGTACTGACTCTGCATTTCTTCATGCGATAACACAAGACAGTTACATATTTTTTTTAATGTTTGGACTTTTACTAAATATTTCTTCTCCCGGCCCTTTACGATTGTCTCATAACCTTACTCAGCTCTCTTAAAAATTATCACCATTTTTATTTTGTGTACCCTTCGTTAGAATATGCTACTTTTTCTAATTATTTTACAGTCACTTGTGTTATGAGCAACGCAAAAATAAATATCCGAGTTCCGCGCATAGCAACAGTTCTTTCACTCAATTTGTGACTGAAAAAAAAACAAAAAATCACATAGATTCATTATTACTCCCAAGAACAGGGTTCGACCCGCAGAAAAAAATTCTATCACTAACAAATAGTACAGTATCAACAGAGAAATATTGCTAAATTAAAAGTCGACGTAAGGAAGAGGAGGCATGGTGATTTTTTTTAAAAAAAAAGATAAGATAAAAACGAGGCTGCAAGTTGTGACGAAAATAACATGTGTGTGTGTGTGTGTCCAGATAAGTTGTGAAACCGACCGCAGTGTTATGTCACGAGGCGAGAAGGAGACAGTCTTTTTTTTTGAAGCCTCCTATACAGACAATGGTGATTCGTCATTAACAGCAGCAATTCAACAAACACATTTTCGTCGCTCCTTAGTTTCATTCTCAAGTTCTTTCTTGAGTTGACATGAGCTATTCAGTATTTCCGCCTCCAGAAAGGATCGTTCACAAAGACGTTTTAAGAGCGTCTATCAAATACACTGCTTCTTTCCAAAGGAAATAATATCTCTGTGTTCCATTTTCAACTCTTTTGATCTCGTTTAAAGAGAAGCCAATAGACCGCATCATATTCCACTGAGCAAATTCATTGATCTCTCTCAGAATACGGGCCAAAAGAATTTATTAACGTATAATAATCTACATTTAATATCAAGCACGGCATAGATAATCTAGGTAAGTTTTACAATGTGTTAGTTTAGTTCATTGGACCTTTACCAATTTATTTTTGGCGTTCTTCTGCTTGTCAGTTTCCCTCTAACATCCACATGAGACAGATGCTAATGGAGCGCCGAAACGTCGGTCAATCTAAATAATCAATTTAACTTGTAAATTTTAAATGAAGGCCGTATCTCTTGTTATTTAATAAATATTACAATCTGAAACTCCTGATAAATTTGATTTCATACAGGTTTATTAGATTATAATCTGTATCAGTCAATAAGGGGGCTTATCTTTTTATTGTTCACCTGAAGAAGACGGCGCTAATACTAGCAACTTGAAGGCTTCGCGAAACGCCGAGAAAAAGGTCAACACTGAACCAGCAGAGTCTTTGCTATACAAATAAATAAAAAGTAAAGCAATGAAAGATTTTTAAAAACCTTCACCAGAGAATTTGAGACCATATCCGCCCTTCCCTCGCCCTCCCGTGAATAAGAAAAAAATTTGTTCAAACCGTAAATAACATAAATTAAAATGGGTGTAATAATTCAAACAACAATTCCTGTCAAATTGTAAAACAGCTGCGGATCAATTACACCAGTAAATCACGAGCTTTCATCGATTAACAGTCATATTCGTATGTTAAGTGTGTGTGTGTGTCAACAGTCATGGAGGAACCAACCTTACAGTACATTATCAACTTTACCTGCCGAGTTCCACCGATCGTCTATGTCATGTTAACATTTTAGCATCCCACGTGACAGGCTAAACGTCAACTAATACTTATGCAGGTTAAAAACGTTTTGCCTACAATACAATAACTCTAATACACTTTTAGAATAAGTGAATTTTTCATACACTATTAATACTGATATAATTTGTAATAAATATCTTGTATCTACATCAGCAAATCATTTTTAACAAGTTAATTAAAAGCCAATTGAAATTAAAATTGTTGAATTTTAAAACGAGAGAGTTGACTAAGGAAAGGTTCCACTCGGATCGGTCTATTAACAAAAGTCGACCCTGGATCACTGCGTATGCAGAATTAATTTAGTTGTAGATATTAATACGACAATCGTCTGTGAAATTACCCAGGGAGCTGATAAACGTCCTGCTAAGTACTTGAACCGAGGCTCGTCGATTATTTGACGATCAAAAATTAAAATATAAACTTAATTGACACAGCGGGTTTTTACAAATCACGGCAATGCTCTGATACACACCACAAAGGCTCCTCAATCATTCCTTGTTGGTATTATATTCATAGACTCATACAATCGAACTTCATTTTATATTCTAATACAACTAATTACAAGTTCCAGAATTTTGTCTATGACTTTGGCCAAAGTCTATTCACTTAACCATGTTCTTTATGAGATGAAAATTAGAGGTCTCACAGGAACGTCGTGAACTTCTCACTTGGCAGAAATTGGTACGAGTAGATCTTACACTTTTACGGTAAAATATTGTTCAGGTTCGAACCCCCAGGCACATGAGAGACGACGCGCCTTCTCCAACCACTTGTCTCCCTCGATCTCCAAACTGGACTGATATAAAAACATCGCGCTTTCCCCACATTTCGTGGTTCTCTAAACCTAATCCCCACTTTGGAAGGGTTTTGCTAATATATTCAGAAACTTAGTCCATTACAGAAGTTTCTGGCGGCCGCCTCTACTGTCCCTATTGTCTCCCCAGCACCGCTTCCCATAGGCCGTTGATCTTCTAAAGGCAGGACACAAAATTGACCTGCTACGGACCAACCGCAAATGGCACAAATAACCCGGGGCCTCTTTTATAACCCACGCTGATCCTCCATCCAAATTTACAGTTTTCATCGCAATGACTGGTGCGACGAGATAATAGTTTATACACTATACATAGACCTATAGGCACTTGCACGTATCACAATATATCCAGTTGACTTATTGTATTTTAACTGTAACCATTAATTTTTAAGAAGCTTTCGATCATCTAGAAGTCACAGTCATCTTTTAAAGCAGTTAACACAATGTCCTCCTTAACTATGAGCTTTAAACTTTATAGACGACTATAAACTGTAAATGGTAGAAAGCTTTTTAAACACTGGCTGAAAGTTAAATACAAACCTTTTAGTGGATATGTGTGTGGTAATATGTTAAGTAATTCTTCGTCCACTTTTTAAAAGAGGGTAGGGCCTACTAACACAACTAAGTATCCACGAATATGGAGGATATTATTGTGCTTTCGTGGCAAACTCAACAATTCAGACTGGTAAACTCCTAGTTTTCACTGTAAAATGATTCCTATCACAATATATAAAAGAGATACCTCGATCTGGTCGACGAGTCCCCGTAAGAAGAAACACGGGCGCTGGTGAAGACCGACGTTCAATTTAGCGTTTGATAAACAAGGCGCAGCTGTTCGACCCCGCCAATTAGTTAGGCTTAGTAAACAAGACACTTGCGAAGACGTGTAACGACGACACAGCTGCTGTGGTCCAGCCTGGGGGGAAGCTCCTACACCGCACCGCCGCGTTACTCTCTTCAAACGCGAGGTAACATTTCGATCTTGATGACTTCATACAGCAAACACAGTTCAAACTTAACTCATATTTCCTAATACTAAAAATTCCTATTGTTTATCACTTTCATATACAGCTTCATTCTGGATTACATCAACTTTTCAAACCTTTAAACGCCAATATTACTTGTAAATGCTCCAATTACCTAGCGTTATATATTGTAAATATCCCTTAGTGCTGCTCACTGTTATGCCATTTACATAGGCTAAACTAAACGTGCCTTAAATACTTGTCTTAAAGGAGATCGGGCAAACAGATTTTAAAATGACACCTATTCAGTCAACTTTGTTATGATCACTGTTTTCATCAGGATGAATATTAACCACACGTATCATGCTTATTTCTTTTATGAATGGTCAAACACTCAAACGTTTGATTGTGTTAGTTTATAAGCTAAGTGCGACTTGCAAAGTCCAGAAATGTCGGAAATTTCTTCTGTTAAATAACTATTTTTTTATTTGCAGTCTGTAACATGACCATAATTTCAAGACTCATCTAATAATCAGACTTGATATTTCCATTATAACAACAGAGTCCTGTCTTAATCATCCTGATTCATGATACTTGAGGAAAAACGGCAATATCGCCATCGTGTCGGCGTTTTATTACCCTTGTCTGTAGCCTGCAACTTTCCTCACGCCGATTGCCTCTGATTACGTACTTAGTTGTGTATTATCATTAAAATACACCCCTGTTAAAAGTGAAACATTACGATCACGCTGACTTTCCATCCATCTGACCGTGAATGGACCTTTTCACCATTCTCTTTTACGATTTTAGGTTTCCTATCGGCGCTGTCGGCAGTAACCGAAACAATGTCTACGTAAGGTCGATTCAAACATGCTCAAAAGAAGTTCACAGGTGGGGAAAAGTGAAAATAAAATCCTCTGATGAATAATGAAAATTTCCAAAAATAAACACATCTCCTGAATAGTTCAAACAGTCAATTAAAGAGTAAAGTAGGTTTGTCAGAATGTTTATATAATATTTTTCATACGGATGTGCACAAAGTGCTGTGATCCTTTTACAGAAATTACTTACTGACTTCTAATCTTAAACATATTACAGTAACATATTATAAAATCATATACAATTTCTAATGCTGTTGACTTGCTGATGTGATGGAGAAGTCAAGACTTAAACACAGTTCTAACGTAACTCAGTTAATTCTCATTTAATACTAAAAAAAGTTGATTTCTATAATACATTGGCTGATGTAAAAGTAGGATGATTATAATATGTTCCATCTATTTACTTTCTTTCCACGTGATGTGGCAAACGCAGCGTTTGACTCAAAGACAAGTAGGGCGTGGTCAGGTCTGCAAATAATTGAGTTGAAAAAAGTGATAGGACACCTTCCTCAAATGTCGAGACACAATCCCACCAAACATTAGTTCCGAGTTGTTAGAGTGATGAAAGAGAGAAGAAACAACTATCCATCACTGGGGCGGCCCATGAAAGCCTCCGGTATTGATTAGATGTCTCAACACGTGCAAATGGTTCTGCCAGGATTTATGATTAAATCGATTTATTATTCAAGAGGATATTTCGAATGCGGCGACATTACGAGTACAACGTTTAATTTTGGAAAAGAGATTAGATGAATGGCGGACACCAGAACCTCGTACAATTAGTTTCCAGAATTAGCCACCAGGATTCAATTTGAAATTTACAGGAACTAATCAATTGAGTTTATTTTTCAACGTCGAATGACATTAATAGAAAACATAAATAACATTTTCACCACATTATCCCAATTATACGTGGGGAAAATATTTCACTTTACTCCATTGCAATTATCTAAAGAAGCTAAATCATTTCTCGTAATTTGATCCAGCAAGAGCTTGGACCATCTAGGGTTTGCTTTTTCAAGTCTGTAACAATTATTTCACGCAACTGTCCTCTGCTGTGAAAAAAACATCAATGCGGAAATTGGTAACAGATTTGAATAGTGATGTTGAGACCAATTTTCCACCAATTAGGTGAACTGCAAGAAGAAGGGAAAGAGGAGAACAGCGGGGCAAAAATTGTGAGAAAGAGCGAGGGACACTTTTGGTTTAGAATTATCGGAACAAGGATCGTAGAAGACGGAGAGAGGAGCAGGTGAATATCCGTATGGTCTAATGAACCGGATTTTGCTTCCATTCTTGTGTCAGAAATCCTGTTCTTGTAAACCGTCGGAAGTTTATTTCCTGGAGTTTGGTGACGCCAAGTTTATTAATTTTTTATTAAAATTTCCTTTCGACTTTCCATACCAAAACACGGGGGTTGAATCTCATTTTGGAACAGTCGGCAAAATATATTTTATAACTTAGTTCATTTTCTTTGGAATATATGTAGAATTGTTAAACTTTAATTTGTATTATCATGTGGTGTGTCACAATATATACGTTCTTTTGCCATGGGATGGGGTTTTTATCTGTGCTCATTCAGCCAAATGAAATTATTTTAATAGTACTGAAAACAAATTATTGCAAGCACTAGACATTTTCCTCCTCAATATTAGTTAAATGGAAAGTTTACTCGACTATGAAATTGGAGTGTGATGTAATTCTGTCATAGAGACCGTACGAAAAAAAGTTTTGGTGATTAATTGGAATGTGGAACGATTAAGAACAATAAGTTTTTATTGCTAACATTAACTTACATTTAATGAGAAATAATGTATATCGTACTCTAAGGTAGAATAAAATAGACGTACCTCGCCTTCGTTTCGAAGAAAAGTGTCGCAATTCAATTAGGAGGGTGATGTATGAATCCCGTGTGCCAATTTGCAGCGGAACACCAAGTAAATCTGTCACGCTGTCTTCCCAAAGTGCGCTCGTTTAAATTCTCTGCCTTAATACATTCTCTTAACCTACTTCTTTCCTACCTAACATTACTAATTTATAGAGCAAGTGATCTAGAAAACTGCCGGGCGCTACAGATGGACCAAGATGAATATTTAGATGCTACAGCTGGAGACTCGGAACACGATAACTACCAAACTCTGACATCAGACCGCGATTTAAGTCGTTTCGACGACCAGATTCTTGTTCTGTTCCGATCTTCTACATCTGCAGTGATCATTCCTCGTCTACCATTGGCACAAATAATTCCTCTCTTTCTCTCTCTGCTGTTCAGATATTTCCCCAGATATCTACGAAAATGTAAGAATTTTAATCTGAATTAACACAGTCACTAATCTATAAAGTTGTCCTTGACCTTCATATTTGCAGCGGGTTGACGGGGGAATGAAGGAAGGTCTGGGCGTGGTTCCTGTGCTTCTTTTAGAGGCATTTAATTAAAGCAATGGATCCAAGTCGAAGGCTGACCCAGAGTTGTTTGAAGAACCTTTATAATACAGCACTCAAACAATTTCCGTTTACGTCGAAGCCAAAAAATAAGTAAGAGAAAAATTTCAATTCCGTAGCAGAGCTTCACGCTTCTGAATCCTTCGTTCCCTTTACCACGTTAATCTGAACAAAATATCCCAAAACATAATTAAAAAAATTATACTTTAACTGTATGAGTGGCTGACGTTGCCCGCGTATTTATTATACCGGAAAATTAATTATTCCACACTAATTTCAACACGTGATTAGCTGGTATCGAGACCGTTACTGTTTTCGGACCATTAGCCCTTTGATGGGCTACACCACGACCTACGTCGATTCTCGGATGATGACTGGCAGTACCTTGACCCAGTTAAACAAGTCTCTTGCAAAATATTAGCACGCTACCTTGAGACACTTTAAAAAAAAAGTACTGTTACACTAACAAAATGAAAAATATTCCCAGTACTTTAATAAATGAGTTAAAGATTCTCCAGGGGGTCCAAAATACACGCGGTAACACAGAAGTAGAAAGCAATCCTGTTTCCTTTAGGGAAGCCAAAACGCTCCCGACTCCTTAACGAATTTAAATGCTGCCGATAGGTTAAAAAGGTGAAAAATAATCCTGGTAAAAGTAAATCTCTTTTACTAAAGTTAAAAGAGGATAAAAAAACACAAATCAGTAACGAGAAACTTTTGTTCGCATTTAAAAGCTTAGCTTCAAAAGGAATTTTATTACATTCGTCTTTACGTTAAGTCCAAGCCTGTGTACGAACGTCGTAAATGAACTGTGTTTTCCTGAAATATTGGCCGTTTTGTTGTTTATTTATAGCTTTTATGAACGTCGGATAATTAAATTAACAAATTATCAAAAAAGAAGTGTTAACTATCCTCAAAAATTTAGCCTTGTAAACGAGCTTTTATTATTTTAATATTTGTAAGTATATAAAATTATTTTGTTTTTACATATTCAAGATTTTCCTGATTTTTATAATTAGCCAACACGGGTCATTGGTTTCGACTGTTTTTTTAAGTTAAACAAAAATGTTAATCAGTAACAACAGGAGCTTCAGAGGTTGTCACAGTCACGTGAAAATTGTGACGTCAGTCGATATCTAAGAACTGTCAACAATGGTGGATTCCACCAAATTATGAAAAGTGTGAAAGTGTGTTGTGATAAATATGAGGATATAGTAACGTGTAAGATTAATGTGCAGGTAAATATATGAAAGTTACACGCTTGGTCGATCTGCATATCGTAGATGACTATGACATAATGTCAAAAACCCCTCCTTTTAATAAAAGAAAAAAATAAACACATAATCGAGAAATTGTGTTGGCTTATTATAAATACAATATAACGAGTCAAGTCCTCATATATTAAGAATTTCATGTATAAAAACAAAGGAGTGTCATTATTTTAATTGGAAGTAGTAATGTTGCTTCAAATGTGTAACCAAAGTGTTGTAAAAAATATTACGTCAAAAGCTATGGGGATCTTAAATTCTCAAGTTTGAATAATTTTTACGTTTTGTTAAAATTTCACTTGACAGTTTTCAATGTTTCTCTCATTTTCATAAATGTCGTCATAATTTTTTGATAAATATAAGCGAATTGGAATCTAGTATCTTGAATCTTTCAAAACACCTGGAACTAATCCGTCCTTGCAACTATTAATAAATTGATAACTTTTGCCCGATTCAATAAGTAATTTCATTACGCTTGTCTGTCCCTGAAGAAGTTCGAAAAAAAGTGGACGAAACGTCGTAAATGAAATGTGTTAAATATATGACATATTGGCCAAATATTATGGACGTCGGATAATTTAATTAACTAATAAATAGAAATGATTTATTATTGGAGTTATTCTGTAAATTTAATTTTCCCTGCCGTGACGCGTCTGAAGATTGAACGGCTGTGCAATATTGGGCGAGAGTGAGTCACGGGAATCCAGACCAGAACCAGGCGAGATGCCAAAACGCAACGCATAAAGAGTCATAACTGGGACAGTCCGAGGAATTCACATAAGTTGGGTTGTCCTTCACCCAGTTTCGCAAACGTCTCTCGGGCTTTGTCGTCGAGTGGCTGGCAAAAAGAAAACTCGTCTCGAGGCTTGGTTACAGATGAGATCAGCGCTGAGGAAGCATCCAAGATAATCGAACTGGCGTCTAGGATTCCAACGCAAAGGAGACAGATTACCACCTCATCATTTGAAAAACAACCCACTGTGGGTTCTTCGACAGATTCAGCACTAAAAATGCAGTCATAAGATAATTTTTTAAGATACCACTAAAAAAATCGAAAATACCAATTTTCTGCTCCACTATCACCACGCAGGTTTCAAGTCTTCTACCCTCGTGTTTCGGAAAACAAAATTTAATCAACATCGTTTTGCTAATTCCAAACTTCAGTTCGTCATTTCAATCAGGACTTTGCTATTTCGTCAAACCCCACATTGATTTAGAACGTTAAACCGTCCAAAAGGGTAGAAATGCGACGAGTTGGAAGCAGGAATAAGAGTTGAATAAGTGGAAAATGAACTTCCGAAATTTGCAGCTCAACCTCAAGACATCAGTCGGAGTAAATTCTGAGAATAAAACAGAATATAAAAAGAAACACTTCAGAAAATTACGTTTCAATCTCAACTTTATGTATTTTTGGTCTGAGAATGTCAGTCATTAATGTCTAATATAATTATCATCTGTACAGTTTAAATTAGTAATGAGACCAAAAACAGGCAATTAAAAACTATGATTATAAATTAATAATCCAGATCTCATAATAAAATAAGAAATTAGAACATTCCCATTAATATAATTAATTTTTGATATTTATATATAATTCACAATTTTTTTTGAGGAGAAAATTTCTTAAAGTGCGTACTTTGATCTGTTTATCCATTTAATTATAAATGAAATCAGATACATATAAGTATTAAAAATTATAATTTTAATGTAACAACATGCTTGTCCTAATGTGGTTCCTCAACAGATTTACAATAAAGATATTAAATTGCAACTTTCAACTGATAGAGATTATGGGGAAAAAATGTAAATAGTATAAATAAGTTGGATGATAACAAATCATGGATAAATTAATATTTATAATATTTTAATCGATGATATGTTATATTGCAAACTTCTTAATTTTTAATTTGGCATTTCGTCCCTTTTTGTAATATTGCACTCTTTTCTGATATATTTATACATTTATAACTACAATTTAATATATTTATTTTGATTATTAATATTTATAATACTTAAGTCCATGATATACAATTTTTCTACATTTTTAAACAATGTATCTTTGTCTCTTTGTTATAATCCTTGACTAACAATATGGCGTACGAGGTGCACAGCAGATGACGAGATAGAAGATACTACCATTCTTTGAAATATTCACAATAATCTTCCGAATTTGATATACTTTTTTTATATTCTACATAACTTGAACAGACCACTGTACCAAGTTGCCCTAATAAACGGTCGTGTTGAAGTGAGGTCTGACTTACTTCCACTTCAACACCAAGTCAGTGGACGACAACCTACTTCTTTCCACATAGATAATACATTATATATATATATATATATATATCAACAATTTAATGAGAGTCCACATTAGAACCGAAGCATGTTGTAATGTTTTTGTCTCAAACGGATTATTTTCAAGATCCTGAATCGTATTCTTTGTCAGCGTTCAATGACACAAGTCAGTAATTACAGTCTTGAAAAGAAAGTAGGATTGCTTTTGAATGATGCCACTTCCAAACATCATTTAGGTGAAGCACTGAAGGAGAAGCATAACAAAGAAGAAGAGGAAAGGGTAAAGTAAAAAGCATACGTCATTAGCTGGAAGCAGAGTGGTGCAGATTAGAGGCCACAGTGAAGTTGGCTTGTTAGCAACGAGATTTCCTGCTTTACGCAGTGGAATGTGGTCTCTAGAGAAGAGGATATGATCTCATGGAGGCCAACCGCAAAGGAATATACACACAACTGACCCTGAGTATAACACATGTTATTCACAATTACTAGAATGAATTCGCGGGAGGAAACATTGAATAATAAAATAAGCACATTAATGAGTTTTATTCCGATAATACAAAATCAGTAGGGAATTTTCACACACTTGATTGCCGTAGGAAGACATCAGATATTTCAGGGCGGAAAGTCCCTTTACACAGACTTAACCAATGAAGCAAAGAATGTGTAACACGAATACGATTATCGATAAGGCCGTTAGTTATGGCTGGTGGTGATACCGGAAACAATACGCAACAGTAAACATTCAAAATGGCTAGTAATTATTTGGCCGTATGGAAGATCGTTTGGTGGCTTCTGTGTGGGTCCACGAACGTCGAAACTCCGGACAAACATTGGAGGTTCCAGGTTACTGCTTCAACGTTTTCGAGCATAATGGACCAAAAAATGCCATCTTTTCCGACGAGTGTGAGAAAGACGATCCTCACGTTGTTTAAACAACACGTGTGAATTATTATCCTTATTTTCCGTAAAAGTCTAAAAAATTCCAGTGGGTGAGTGAAAAGCGGCTGGATATCGCAAGGTCCTGGGTTCGATTCCCTAGTCTGGTTCTTCTTGTATTTCTTCTAAAAAAATTAACTATATGCTTTCCTGGGCTTCAATTGAGCATTCCCACTAACTTAGATTAGCTATTAAAATATTAAAAGATGAATACGGCTGAGACATATATGATAAGCTACTGAAATTTTTAACCTTCAATCTTCAATCGTTTTCATTAAAATTTTACTTGACTAGTTTCAAAGTTTTCTTATTTTCAACAATTCCATACTTATATATATTTATATAAGTATATATATTACTATAATAATTTATTGTTAAAGTTAAACCAAGCAGTACACAATCATTGTCAAAGTTAAAGTTTCTATAAATTTCCTCCATTTGGAATTCCTCAAGGAAACTCGATCTACATCATCCTTAGATCTATCAATAAATTAATAATTTACTCACATTTCTTGCTATGGATGATTTTTATATCATTTATGCGTCTAAAAGGGAAATCTAACTCCCGAACGTATACGTCACGACCGAACAAGTCACGCCCATTACTAACGGTAATGACGCAAATATTAATAGTGTCATTTACCACTAATATTTTATCATAATAATATCTAATTATTAAAATTATTGTAATTTAAATATTTCACCATCCAAATGTTTCCTTCATTCTACAGAACATTCAAATAAATTAAAATATTTGTAATTTAGTAAAAGATTTTCCTTAGTTCCACATGGAGTTTTCAGTTAATTTAAAAAAATTTATCATTCAGATATTTGACAATTTGTAAAAGATTTTCCTTCCATCTACACACCTTGACTAGTTTCAAAGTTTTCTTATTTTCATAAATTCCATATTTATAAATGTTTTTACTTTAATAATTTAATAATAAAGTTAAACCAAGTAGAACCTAGTCACTGTCAAAGTTTCTATAAGTTCTTTATATTTTGAATCTTTGAAGGGATACTTGATCGGGATCATCCTTCGGTCGATCAATAAACGAATAATTTACCCATATTACTTGCTATAGATAATTTTCATATCTTGCTTGATTCTAAAAACTTTATATTTTGTTTGTATTCGTGCTACTTTTTACATCAAAATATAATTCTGAACTAGACATTAAAATTTAGAAAATGAAATAAGAGATGAATTTCTAATTTAGCTGAGCACACAGCTCACGTCACACACAATATTCTACAAAACGTTTGTATTGTCACCGAATCATGAATGTGTAAAAAAGAAAAATAATCAAACTTACAAATGCCAAATGAGGACGGAAATGGAGATCCAAGCGGCCAACACGGCGAGGACTCCCGTCAAACTGCAGTCTTTAAAGTGATCCCAGATCGAAGCCATTTACAGACATCTTTTCGCAAGACGCCACACGTGTTTCGTACGACAGTAACAATAACAGATCGAATCATCGATTAGTAATTCTCAACTTAGATGTATCGACACAGGTCTGTCAACAGTTCTCATAGTCCAAAAACCTTCAAAAGTGGAGAAAAGTGACAGTTCAAAGTTGGTTATATCTCTATGATTACTAATTATCAATAATTAAAAGTCGATGTTGTGTCGTTAGAGTTAGAATCGAAGAAATATATGAAACTAAGCAAGCATGGTGATAATCTATTAGAAGAGGTTATTTTCAAATATTTCGTAACTTCTTCGAGAGTTTTTAAAAGTACGTGACTTCAAAAATGACTCGGATATCTCTCAAAATATATTTACGATTTTTTGGATTAAAACTTTTTTATAGTTCATAAATACTGTCTGACATACTTTTATCGGCAGTTTTATCTGTCTAAAATCAGAAAAATTAAATGAGACGAGTGACTCGACAACTAATTGATACTCTTTGATGATTTCCCATCTTTGGTTTCAAATCAAGGATCTTTGATCGAGATTCCCATGAGCCTTGACATCTAACGCAGGTTTAATAGCTGATGTCCCTGGGTCACAGGAGTTCTCATTGGGGCAGTCGAGGCATAGAGTAAGAAATGCTGCCCCTCCCCTCCGCCCCTCTAAACCTCATGACTACTGGTTAGTAGAGGACCACTAATTAATTTTTAAAAGTGCAAAACCCACAGGTAATTCAAACTTTGCGGGTAGGTTTGGAAAAGTTTGCACTGCCTTCTGTTAAATTTTCAGACCATTTGAAGCAATAGTTTGAAATCTATGAGCAATGTCGATCATTAGGCTCATTCAGAGAATGTTACTGGACTCACACGAGACATCTTTAACTAGAAAAATAATAGAACGACTCTGTACAGTAACGTTTTGAAATATTTAAATATTAACAACTATCCAGATTTGCTAATAATTCCAACGTGTTATTTAAAATTTAAAAAATACAAGTTGTAAGAGTGTGCCGAGAATTATTTACAAAGTAGTCGTGATATCGTAATTCAATAAATAGTCTGACAGTTAAGTAATATTAATTAATTTTATAAGAAAAATTAATGAAATGACCTCCAGCAGACATAGACACTGAACTACTTTTATTTATTAGAAAATGGAATTGTGAACCTTTAAGAGGGTACTAATAGGTACCAAAACGTCAGCTAATGTAATAAAAAGTTTTCTTTTAAAGGTCGGGAATGAATAACATTTATTCTTTTCAGATTTCGTTATAAGATCCCCTTTTCAAAAGAATTAAGCTAAATCTATTGAAAATATTTTTAATGATGAAATGTTAAATATAAATGTCAAAACTGTATTTGTAATTAGTAAATTTGAGATGTTGGAATGTTAAAGTCTTTAAATTAATTTAAAATCTGTATAAAATAAAGAAAAATCCTTTACTAATTGTCAAAAGTTTGAATAAATCCTTTAAATTAATTTAAAAGCTATACAATGAAGGTAACTTTTAATAAATTTCGAATATTTCAATGATGTGTCTGAAATGACTTCAAAGCTGTATAGAATAAAGGGAAGTCTTTTACCAAATGATAATTATTTCAATGATAAGGTCTTTAAATTACAAATATCTTAAGTTCTAAAGTTTGAATATTTGAATGATAAAATTTATAAAATGATTTCAAATCTGTAATTGGAAGTATTAAAATTTAAAAAATTAGAATGATAAAGTCTATAAATTATTTCTAAAATCTGTATAGAATGAAGGTAAATCCTTTACTAAATTTCGAATATTTCAATGATAAGTCTCTGAGACTATTTTAAAGCTGTATAGAATGACGGGAAAACTTTTACCAAATGATAAATATTTTAATAAGGTCTTTAAATTACAAATATTTTGATAATTAAATATTATGATAAAATATGCACTAAATTTCGAATATTTCAATGATAAGTCTCTGAAACGATTTCGAAGCTGTATAGAATGATGGGAATTTTTTTTCCCCAAATGATAAATATTCCTATATTAAATCTTTAATCACAAATATTTTAACAATTGAATATTATGATAAAAAATTCACAGAAAATTATTCTATTAATATTTGCGATGTTAATGGGCGTGGTTTGTTCGTGTCGTGACGTAACGTTTGGGGATTAGTATTCCCCTTTAGCCAAATATAAACCAGATGGATTTCAGTTATTGGAGTATTATTATTGCAGAGTGTGGAGTCTTGACAATCTTAAGCGTTACATGGTTTAACTACTTTCCAACGAGCCGTCAATTAATTTTTTCCCTTCCCCCCTTCCGGATGCAGAGGGTCATCAATTAAGAGTTGGTAATCTGTGTGATTTTCGTTCACGTGTTCCCTCTGGCGTGGTGTTGATTTAGCGAGGAGAGAAATGCAATGCACTTGGCAAGGGACTTGGCAGAGGACCAGAAGTTCCTCCTCCTGCAGGCGCAATGCGGACACCACGTCGAAGAGAACCCGTCGATAACAAGTACATCACACACAATGCACCATTATAACGGAAGGTGGTGGCCATTCCAGTGGCTTTACTTTCCAAACCCGGTGCTCAGTATTCAAGAGCTTCGGGGAAAAGCTTGCATCTAAAAAAAAAACAACCACCACCGTCACGTTCTGTAAATCACAGTCAGATGCAGAAAATGAATAATAAATTCCTTACAAAAAATCCATGAATTTGAGATGCTTTTTATTGCGAACCAGAGTCCGTAAAACGCGACAGGAAGAAATCTAAACCATCGATGATTATAAAATATAAATCAAATGAGTTAACACCCAAATTAGACATAAATAAAATAAAATATCATGGCTGTTCAAGATAGTTTGCGAAAACTATGAAACAGTAAGAATACCAGATGATTTTAGAAAAAAAAAACATAATTTCATACCGATGATGACTGGGGCGAACGGCACAGGACAATTAGCTTAGTATCTCATGCATACAAAATATTAACGAAAATAGTATATAGGAGGATGGAACGATAAATAGAATGCGAGTTATGAGAGAATCAGTTTGGTTTTAAGAAGAATGTAGGGACAAGAAAAGAAATATTGATTTTGCGGCTAATTTTAGAATACAGGATAAGAGAAAACAAGCCTACGTTGCAGATTTAGAAAAGACCTTTAATAATGTGAACTATAACATACTACTAAGGATGATGAAGAGGACAGGAATAATATATCCAGAAAGAAGGCTTATCCATAGGTTCACAGTGGTAATTAGAATTGAATATCAAGAAAACAAGACAGAAATCAAGAAAGGATTAAGACAAGGATACAGTTTGTCGCCAATGCTGTTTAACTTATATATAAAACAGGCGATGAAGAAAGTTAAAACGGAATATGGAAAAGGAATTATACTGCAATGAGAAGAAATAAAAACCCTACGGTTTTCCGATGATATTATATTATTAGAGGAGTCAGAAGAAAACTCTGAAACCATAATAAATGGCATGAACGTGGTCCTGGACAAAGAAAACAATATGAGGATTAATACAGGTTAAACCAAGGTGATGGAGTGTAGTATGGGAAACAGTGGAATAACAAAGGGTGTTAGATTTGGAAGGGATATTTTGGAGGAAGTTAAGGAATTCTGCTAAGCCTTACGACTGAATACCACAACAACAAAATCAACAGGTGACGTTTTATTAAATAAATTGTATTATATAAAAATGAGTCTTATTCTAAACTAGCTGGGGACTGGGCGTTGCCAGGGTATTTATTTATTGTATCCCAGTACATTATTTAATTATTAGTCAACACATAACTAAACCGACATCGAAAACGTCGCTATGAACCTGAATTATACTCCCAGTAACTCGAGAGAGTCCAAAATATCCCCGGTACAAAAGCAGGAATAAATATATTTTCAGTATTCTAACAGAATAAGAACTTTCCCCCGCTTAAATTTGTACTTAATTCGCATATTAAATGTGATAATGTAACACGGCGACTCACGTTAGACCGATTTCGACACCAAACTCGATAGTTACCTTTTTTTATCTTCATATTAGCAATTACTAAAATTTACTCAGACGCGAGAAATAAAAAATCAATTTATGGATGCATCGTATCGACTATCCAAAGAAGTTCAGTTTTCCTCAGCCTGCTGCAACAATAGATAATAAGTGGGATGAATGATAAGGGACTTATAACTCGCAGTTGGTTTTCACGCCGCGGAAATTCTAAGAAAACTTTCGGTATAATCAATATTTTTATTTATATTCATTTTATATTAATATTTCCTGCAATATGTAAAAATATTTAAATTAATTCTAATGTTTTTAATCCCTCAAATTTTCATTGAAATTTGTTGAGCCTTTTTGGAGCCCATTCGAGTCAAATATACGGATAGGCAGTCAGACAGACACTTAAATTTTATTTATTGGTATAGATTATAATAATTAATTAAAAGTATTTAATTAGGAAACGTATTTCCCTGGAGAAACGTCAGCAGGTTCCTTCATAATTATCTTTATAACTGTTTCTCAACATGAGGAGCCTTCACGAGCGAATTTATGGAATGTCTATGTGCAGAGGGAGCGACCTGACTTTCGCAATGTCGTACTTATCGCTGTTTCACCACCAGCTGTACAAGTCGCTACAAAATGGTGAAAAAAGGCAACAGGACAATGAACAAGTGTGAGGTTTGGTGGATTCAGAGGCACCGCAGGTACACATCTGTGAACGTTTCGTTTCTTTTTAGGGCTAGAAACATTCCGCCTTTGCCAAGATCAGGTTGATTTGTCGCACAAAGAAAAACGTCTGGCACACGCTCAAACAAAAGTTACGACGTCTACGCTCCGGGAAACTGAAGCCCAAAGTTTCGGGAGAAGAAACTGCCGCCGATATCACGTTAATCTCCGGTCGTTATCAGACACTTCTCATTCCACAAGCTTGCCAACCCTTCAATTATAATAAAAATTAATAAATTTTATAATTATTCTGACTGCACCTCGAATAATGAAGGCGAAAAATTAAACCGAAATTGGTCAGAATTGAACATTACTCAATAATTAAATTATGACACGACGTTTCCTTCATTTATTTGTTTCAATTATACTTACTTTATAGATAGCTTCACACCTGAGGAGGTTCCAAACAATGGAACGAAACATCGTGACATGATTTAATTAATAAATAATGATCAATTTTGACCAATTTTGGCCGCAATATTTCGCCTACATAAAAATTAATAGTTTACATCATTTGCATTGAAATTCTCAAATCCCAAAATTTAATTATATAACTTTTCAGAGTTCTCGTTATAATTCGTATTAACAGTTTTTAATAACTGTAAATAAAAATAATGTCAGCCGAAGGAAGAATGGGGTGAGGTCCATGAACAGCTAAATTTTTATACCTCAAAAAGTCACAAATGTGGAATTAATCTTAGTATATTCAATTTTTTAAAATTAAATAAAAAACTGACAAAAAGGCTGTTTTTAATTCATTTGATTATTCATTTAAATGTCAGATAAAATACTCACTTAAAATAATTTTTATTTGAAACTTTATACATATAGAGCGCGTTGTCAGACCTCCATATCGCCCCTGGATCTAAAATAAAGTCTTATTAGCAAAAAAAAAAGTAATGGAACTATGTGAATATCTTATTTGCCATTTGTAGATACTACTCCTTATTCCAATACACGCAATAATTTTTTTTCAGTTCCTACTCATATTACGGAGATAACTCACTGTGACGTCAAAACTCAACCCGCGCCCAACCCAAAAGATAACCACTAACCTCAAGATGGTGTTTGAAACAACTTTACAATTATATTATGATGTCAAAAGCAAACAATTAAAAATAATAATAAAATTTAAAATAGACCCACAACCAAGTTAATCGAAAAATTCTCACTTATGTAATTGAGAAAAAATTTATTACATAATAATGATTAAAAAATCTTTGCTTTGGCCTTATAAGAATGTTTTAGGTAAATTTAGTGTCAAACCTGCCGTGGTTACTTGAAATGTGTGAAAAACTTGAGGATTTTTAAAAATCTTAAGTACTTATTATCATCATCCTTTCATGTGCTCGTAGTTTGGTTCGAAAATATTAAGTCTCAGTTCGTAAAATTAGTTCATTTATAAAAGTATATATCATTTATAAGATTATAAATAGCACTAACTACTTTTAACATAAGTATTGAGATTTCTTTGACGAAGCAAAAGCCGTAAAAAATAAAAGTAAAGAGTTTAAATTGTTTAATATGAGCGTCTTATTGATTTTTTTTCGGCACAGGCTAAAATTATTCCGGTTCAAAGATATTAATAATTATATGCAAATGTGCGGTAACAAAGGGCTTTGCATATCAACGTCCATGTTGCCAAGTTGTATCGCGGAAGGATACTCTACACCAGCCGTTTTGTGAATATCGTTTGCTGCCTTTATCACGGACACCCAAATAGATAAGCAGGCAGGACTCATAAAGCATAAAAGTGCAATGGTAGACGGAAAAATACGGGGCAATCGTTTATATTGTAAAGAAGGTTCACTTTCTTGGAAAAGATAATTTTGACGTACAGGTGCAGTACTTTACTCCATTTGTTCATTAGTTTTTATTAACCACTCGTGCCTGTTTGACGGGTTTTTTAATTACATGACGTAACAATGATAAACCTAAAGAAAGTGGTTTAAGTCCATTTTATATTATATAGAGAAAATATTCGTATATGTTAATAATATTAAAATTGGTTAGAAGTAACTTATACTTTTAATGTCCTCAAATGGACTTACACCACTTTGAAAGTCAACAATGCGTGTAAATCACACATTTATGAAACATTAAATATGGAATTTCAAGTGAACCAAACAAATTTTTAATTTGTCACTAAAAACATAATCAAAACGTTTTATTTCAATATTTATTCAGGTAATGCCATTTACATTACATTTAATACAACTTTATGTTGATATGTGCCATTTTTAATTTTTATCGTTGTGAGAAAGCTTCTGAAAGTAGTCCTGATGTATTTGAGGAATATACGAAAATAGATCCATCATACCGTTAGATTTTTCGGATGTAATGGGCCTTACATCAAATAATAATAATAGATAAATAAGGAATTATGAAATGAGGGAATGTTTTTAAAGGACAATCAGAGAGAAAATATGTCCGCAGATAATTGAGAAAATAGATGGTAAAGGTAGAAAGTCGGACAAGTGCCAATCTCTTTCAGATGAAAGCCGGATAGGATCCTTATATTAAGTCCATGACCATAGTCATGTAGCCTGTTACCCCAAAAAAACAAAAGAAAAGTCTGAATATCAAAACACGAAGGACATACAGGAACAGAGGTAAAAAACGGTTTGGGGCTTCGATTACTTTATATGGATAAAGGGACAATGGAAAGCGAGAGGTCCCGGGTTTCAGGCCGGTCTATGTTGATATTTTTCTATTCTGAACTTCTAAACTTCAGTTTAATGACCTTCTAAGCTGAGCTTCAATTGGAAACAATTCCTGTCTCTTTGAATTAAATTTAACTAATTTCCTATTTATAGTAATAATTTCTGTTTCACGAAGAATGCTTTAGTATGTGATTTCATAATTTCTGGAATATAGAAAAGCATGTCTCTTTTTGTAAAACCATTCACGACATTCTGTGTAGGCGTTTAAAGCGCCAATGTTTCGTTTTCCATTCGCCTCCCCGGTAGCGGGAAACACGCATTAGAACGGTCCAGAGGAACACTCAGCATAAACCTTTCTATCCTGCTAATTCCCAGTCGCCGCAGCTACTCTGTTGAATCCCTTTTACGCTTTAACTCTGGATCCGCAGGAGCGCAGCACTGGAGTTCTTTGTTAAAGCGACCAAAACGAACAACGGCGCACGTGTGTGTAGCCAATTATTCGTCACTAATTGCGGGGAAATCCTGTTATTAGAGCTGACTCGCGAATCTGAACCTCCCACATATGCATACGCATAAACGATACGCGTTGCAGCCGGAAATGACGGCACCTTGTAAATTTAATAGCGGGACAGGGGCAACGAGCAGGAAGGCCCGGAATTAATATTACAAGCTCAATTACGGTCAATTACAAATATATTAAACCCCGGCGCTGTATTAATCATTCCGTCTTTAAATGAGATATATTCTCGTTCAACTAGTGGATATTCAGCTTTGCAACTGCAATTTCGAATATTTATCGATACTTTCACATACGAATTCCGATACAATATTTACAAGCCGAGTAAACCAGTTTAAATACGACATCCCCCTTTTTATTGTAGTCCTAAATATTATCAACTTGAAATTCCTCGGCGCGCACAACTTTTGAAGCTCAAAGTATGAACCATTGTTCACTGCACAAAACAAATGTAAAAAATTACTAAATTCGCCGACTTTTCAAAAGAAAAAAATACTAATCAAGTGTTTAGATGCTAATTGTTTGGAATTCTCACTTGAAATTATTCCGAGCACTCCTTAACCAAATGAACCTACTAAATTCAGACTTGGATAACGACGAACATTGTCAGCCGAACCAGGAGAAAATAAAATCTATTTAAAAATTTTAGGACTATCTATCTGAGTCATGGAGTGAGGTTCCATGTACAGATTAATTTTTATCTGAAGAAGTCTCAAATTAGAAACGAAGCGTTTAAATTATAAGAATACTGACAAAGAGGCTAATTAAATCATTTTTAAAAAAGGCTTTTCTTGAAAGTGAAAATTTAGATTCAATTTTCTTTTCCTTTCACGACAGTTTAAAAAATTAGGAACGTGGCCCAAGAAAATTGGAAACATGTAACATAATATCAGGGAATTCGGTTCTTCGAATACCTACTATTTTCTCTTCCATTAAAATCATTCGTAAGTCAAACTAGTGAAAGGAAATTATGAGATTGAAATATGTGGAAAGTTTAACACCTGACTGCGTTGGGAATCCCTCGTACTCCCTCTGGTTTTCCCATGGTTCTCACATCCCGAGGCACCTTCATCCATTTCGGGAGGTGTATATACTGGGGTCGAAGACGTTGTGAATACGGTAAGAGTTGTCCGCTGATCCCATTGGACCAGTCGGCCAGCAGCCAACTAAAACTGATGGAGACTCGGAAAGGAAATGCTGCGGCTCCAAAGGAAACTCGTCTGCCGTCACTCAAAAGGACAGCACCCAAAAGTCAGACCTACCTGATGTAGGTTTCTAGGGTTTTCGCTGTATCTATTTTAGGTGAAACACCGGATAGGATCCTGAAACTACAGCTGGTCAACCCTTAGCTACCTTGCTCTACCTTCCACATCCCCCATTTTCAATTCCCTTCAGATACTATTAAAGGTGAGTTACCTGTTTCAGGATCACCCTCATGTTGCCTGTTACCAAAAAAAATAAAATACTGCAAGAGAAAAAGAACACATCAACCACCATCTTTGCTTTCAATTATGTCTCCCGCTGTTTTCAGTGATTTTGATAAATTTAGAGAGAGAAACGGACAAAGCCTGTGATATTTATAAACGATCGTAATAAACATTTCTAACGCAAATCGTCATGATTATTCAAAACATAATTGAAAGTTCATTAAATTAATATTATTTACATATTGAAATGTGCCCTTATTAAATACAAAAAGGTCACATGAAAAATTTCACCGTTTGCAAATATGACGACGACCCTTTCCGGTTCGTGTGTAAATTATGCCGCCATTAAAAATGCCCTAAATCGCTCAGCAAAACGAGAATCATCATATTGACTGCATTCGAATTATCTGATTACAATCCGTAGCTATGTTGTTGTCACAGAACGCTGCGCATTCAAATAAGGGATATATACATTCGCCCCCCCACCCCCCAGATACCGGAGACACTGATGACGTCATAAATATGTATCAGTGTATTTTTCCTAGGGTAATATGGAAACGTAAATATGATTTTTTTTTCCAACCTGTCAAACGAAACAAGCGTTTATCATCAATGATGCGTCACGCATTTATTGTCGTGCTAACTCCAGCATTCATATTCCACGTCAGTTTACTGGAAACAGATCAGCCAAATATGGAACATATACTGTAATTACTCCTTTAAGCAAGCCAGTTATGGTGACAAATTAAAATAAATTGCGATATTTTACCAAGGCACATTTGCAAGTTTGGGAACAAGAAGAAGTCACTTGGTGTTTGGGTCTGGTTATTAGGGTGGATGAGAAACAATTCGAATCCCAACTGGATTCTTTCGCGCCATTGAGCCAAGTTATGGTTGGGGCCTTTTCCAATAAGTCATTGAATCCCAAAAGGTAGTTGATAAATCGATCTTCAACCTCTTCGGTGCACTTTTACCAGCTTTTCTCCATTTTTCATTGAATTTTTGGCTCTGGAGGATAGTGATGCATTGAAGTTACGAATGTTCGCAAAACGTATTGTGGGATATTCCCAAATATTGCTATATTCTGCGTTGAAATGTTTTCCCGGATCCATTTTTGTTTTTTTCGTGCTTTTTCACCAGTTTTGGCAATTGTTTTCGTGTTTTTTGGTCTCTGGATGGTAGTGATAGATCCAAGTTACATCAAGAGTTACGAATCTGCGCGCAAAGCCTTCAGAGTTACGTCTAAACATAGGTAGATTCTGCGTTGAAATGTTTTCCCGAATCCGTTTTTTTGGTCTGTAAACACTCGCGACACCCATCGAGCATAAAGCTTTTTCATCGCCAGTTTTTCATGGAGGATGAAATACACTCGCACAGTTGAGAAGACTACGGCTTCAGCTACCTCTTGCGATGATCTTCCATTACAATATTGTCCTGTTTTTCGACGTTTTCTCTGAGTGGTGGTGACCTCAATTAGGCGGCCGGATTGAGTTTCACCTTCTGGTCTTCTGCGGCCTCGTTTAAACTCATTAATCCAGAAGTAAAATGATCCGCAATTCTGGTGGCAGAGACAGTATGAACCTGAACCATTTCGGTTTTGATTTATGCCGTTGTCCAACCCTTTAAATGAACATGTTTAATGAAATTCGTTTTTTCCCCCGTGTCTCCGCCTGACCACACACACGTCTGACACTACAGAAGTCTGCCAACAATAAACTTCGACTGTGCATATGTTTAAAACTTTTAGGAATATCACTGAAAGGGTTCTATTTACCAAAAATTGCGCGAAATTATGAGTCTACGAGAAGCCATACTAAGAAACATTAGTGTAATTTGTTAGTTATATTTTTTAAAACTATACCGTTCCACAAATCCATAAAGTACACGCTAAAGCTATTCTTTTAATTATAAATAAATTAACGACAAATCTTGTTACATATACTATTTTTTAACCGTCCAGAATTTTATTATTTCCATTTTACTGAGGTATATACCGGTGAATTATTCTTTTTTTTTTTACAAATTTACGACGGAATCGTGATTCCATGCATTATTCCTTATGCAATAGTGTTGCTTACCACAGCTTGACATCATCGTTATTAAAGCCAAGGTCAGCTGATTTAATGAAAACGCTCAATTCTTTTGTAAATACGTTGAAAAATGTACGGCTGACAAGTGAGCAAAACATCGTAATTGATAACCTTGGTAGCATTTTAACAATTAAGCACTTGGCCTCAAATAAAGGACGCGAATAAATAAATACTTGTTCTAGTACACAGAAGAGACTAAAAGGATATTCATCTTTTTTTTCAAATTAAAGATTATGCATAGTTATTCTTGGCATAACATCTAAAAAAATACACACTAAGTTTAAAAACGTTTTTTGTCAATAATCATGAATTTTAGAGCATTGTTTTAATTGAATTTTTTTGATTAGGATATAACAGGATGTAATACACAATATACAATAAATCAGTTAAATTTTAACTTCTCTCATGTGAGACTTCTTCAGATAAAAATTTAGCTGTACATGGAATCTCACTCAATAACTCCTTAGGGAGGATGTGAAATGTGGTAGTTATGCGGTAATGAAAAGGCTTGCGCAAGGGTTGCATCAGACCATCCTTAGGACTGAATACCACCACCACAACAATAAAAACTCGTTTCGCCATTCGTAAAGTTGTAGTAAATTGTATGATTTCATTATTTGTGGTAGGCTGATTAACCAGAAACGTTTCAATTACTCCAGTGGAACCATATTTTAGCGGGGGTTGTTTATTGAAACACCGCGTGTTTTCGCTGAGTTACACGACTTGGGTTCCTGGGAAAATTTCATTAACTTCCGACACCGGATAGAACCTTCGTGTGTGCGTTGTATTCTTTGTGTTCCGTTTCACTTCCTTCGCATCATATCTTGCCTTCAAAGTTATGTCTCACTTCCTAAGACTCTGAGTTAAATTAAAAATGCCATCTCACTTAAGTCATTTACTCCTCTACCGGCAGAACGAAAATTCGCAGTAACGGCTCAATTAAAAATAGACGTAGTTCGTAATTCAATCATTTGCGGTCCACTTAATGAGTGAAATAAGGTCCTAGTCTGTACATTAGCCTTACACAATATGGCTGATGGCGGCCTAAGGAATTCCTGCAGTAATCGTAAAACGAAGGTGACGGGTCTAACGAGGAGTTAATTACCCGGGGAAGGACGCGTCTGACGTCATCGGTCGCTAAACACCACGACTCGTGCGAAAATTAGTTTTTTTTTGCCCTAGATCACCGTAGTTTTAGTTACGGTATATATTATTCTCTATACCTTTCTTGTTTTTGACCGTTTATATGATATTAGACTGACTCTCAGATTAGTTTTCCAAGGATTTAATTGGAGGAACCGATTCGGACAAGGCAAGATGTCGACAAAAAATTAAATGAAGCAGTTTGTTTTGTTTGTGGATTATATAAGTCAACATTTTAAAGTTTAACCTTTTCAATAATTTTAGATACAAACAAGTAATGTTTGCCAACGGTAACTTCTTTTCATTCGTCGTAGATTTAACAGCTTAGTACTCTTTTATTATGTGCCACTTTAATGACCGTATTTTTATGGTGCTTTATATGCAGTAAGTCTACTTGAAGATTAATATCGTTTCTCTAGACCGTAAACGTGCCTGGAACTACTACAGTTGTGTCCGTGATTCGCATAGCGCAAATTAAATAATAATCTAGTCAGCACATTTCAGTACTAAGTAAATTTATTAACTCATTATAAAATTCTTCAGGGAATTTAAAATTTATTATGAATTTAAGAATAATTAAATGGAATCATAACGGAAATTTTCAAATTTATTAATAACTAATATTGAATAATTACTTTAATTTTTCGAACAGTCTCCAATATACAGTAAAATACTTTTTTTAAATATATTTAAAAAATTCGAAACAAAATTCCATATTCTTCTCTCGAACAGGTATATATTTAAATGACAAAAAAAAACAAAATAAAAATTGACTTCTGTTTATATTTTATATAACTTAAAATTTGTCTCTTAACAGTTTTACTAATGAGGCTCATACCTGAAGCTAAGATTCTCCATATAGATTAATATGGCATAGTTTGGTCGAAACTTCAGTTGGAAAAATTTTGGAAATTAATTAATTTTACTGTTTAATGAATTTTTACTATTTATTAAGTTTCAACTCATTATAAATTTTATTGCATTATTTCAAATAATTTCACAAGATAAATCAATTATTTATATAACCAACTGCATAACTGTGCCGTATTATACAGGGAATTACTAAATTTTCTATGATAAAAATATTTGTAATCATAACATGTTACATTCCGCTGTTCGTATGTTCTTAATTCTTCTTGACCGATTTTAATTTCTCATCTTTATGGGGTTACTTTAGCTATAACTGGCCCCGGTAGGTGGCGCTGTTGTTGGAAATTTATAATTTTTTTTTAAATTTCCCGTCAAAATTAATTTTTTTCTTTAGACTTCTCAGATAAAAAAATAATTTATAATTTTCATCGTGACCGTTTAAATAATCAGAGGCATTTGAAAATAGGCATTAATGCACATGCAGGTTCATTGCATTGCTTTGACATTTCGATTTCGGATTGCTCAGTTCTTATAAATTTTCTGTATTGAATTATTCATCGATTGATTCCACATTTTACAAATGAAGTTTATTTGCAATAATATTTCGGGAAAATGTAAAAGGTGCACAAATTGCGACATTACCTATTTTTGTTGATTAATTGAATAACAGATTGACTATCGTTAAACCGTCATTAATAGATCGGATCCATAATTATTTATTTCTAATTTGATCAATTCCACTACATGGAATGGATTCGTTAAAATCTCAACTACGGAATTATGCATATTATTATATTGACAGGAATATTGTTTTCTAAATTTCCTAAACCACCATTAAAAATGGAACAAAAACTACTACCACTGATATAGAGATTGATCTTACATTCTAATGAGATATTATAATAGGATCGTGTGAGGGGTGGGGCGAGGGGAATGGGTGTAAATTTTGAGAACGTGTTCGTGCAATTTAACAGCCAAGTGTGAAGTGGAACGCATATTTCCAAGCGAGGCAGCCGGTTTATTTGCCTTTTGGTTTAATTCGGTGATCATCTCCCCAGGGAGTTGGCTCTGGTCCAGCCTTGTCTCCAGAAAACGAAGACTGTTCTACCACTTTGGGAACAAACTCGAAGAGAGAGAGAGAGAAAGAACCGATTACTCTCCGCCATTGAGCAACCGTGCATCACTATGTTGTCAGATCCATAAATATATGACACGATCACACTTTTTTTTAAACAACGTTGCGGTGTAATAATCCCCATGAAGCACACAGTCTGGTGGGAAGTTAGATCTGGAGGATTATTGTCATCAATTACCAGTTTTGGAGACCTTTCCCTACAAGCACGTCCTTTTTCTCGTGTAGAATTAATAGATTATGACCTTACGACCCAATAAATCAAACATTTTTTGGAAGTAAAAAATATGGACTTCGAAAAAAATGTATGGAAGGAAGAACACACAACTCTTTACAATGGCGACAAAGAAAGTCTAAGAAACTGGGAACTAAATAAATAATAGATAGTATGGAAAGAAGAAAAAACTTAAGACAGCTATTAACCTCCAAAATCTATGACGTTAAATAAATAAAAAAACGCATAAAACAAGAATAACCCTTGAATCCAAAGACCGCTTACGACTTCATACTAATATTTTTAAAACCTTTAATATTTCTACCCACACCCTCTGGGTCGTGTCCACCCAATGTTTTTTATGGATCGTACGGAATTGTGTACAAAATTTGGTCGTAATTCCTTCCAGGGACATACGCACCAAACAACACTCGATTATGTTACAGAGGTTTAAAAATAAAATATATCAAAAATAAAAAGACGGCCACTAAGTCCGTATATAAATGTATTACTATTTAATTAACATAAATACGACGTTTCGTCTCCCTTTTGAGACTTCCTCAAGCATCCTACAAAACGTAATAATACAATAAATTAAATATGGGTTCTATGTTACAATTTTTTTATACAAAAAAAAGTTCAACACTTACAAATTTAGTAATTAATGTCATTTACTTCGTGACTCCGTCAGACGAAACGATTCAAACTAAGTTTGAATATATTTTATAATAATGCTTGTAAGCAACAAACGATTTAAAAATAAAAATCATAAATTTATAAAAAAAATTCTTCTTCAAAGAATATTGTTGTTTCTCCAATTACATAATTTTTTAGATGAAGATGAAACCAATGCTATAAAAATTTGTGATTTTAAATATTTTATTGTTTTTTCATACGACCTATAACAAAAATTGTTACTGATGCTTCACTTTTGAATATATTTTATTTTTAAATTTTTATAAAAATTTGTAATTTAAAATTTAGTAATTTTTTCTTCATTTCTTGTAATTTTTATATGTATTTCGTTACCTGATTTATTACTGTTCATTGTGATAAATAATTGTGTTATGTGTAATAAGAAAAAGAACTCATGCCAATGAGTTTTATGTTGTGAGGGGGAAATTTGTAATAAATCCTGTTATCATAGAAAAATAATCTACCTTGATTAGAGAAAAGAGATGTACAGAAACTTTGTGAACATAAGGTAGTAGAAAATAGTTTTGGAATTCTGATGGATGCTTGTAATGGTCGTTTATTTTTTCTAATTATCAATTGAATGTTTCGCCTTGTACCTCCGCGATATAAAGTTTCTGAGGGGTAAATATTACTTGATATTTACCCCCGACTTGTAGAATAATAAATTGGTAAACTAATACTAATATTTATTCGAATAATAATTTATTGAGCAGTTCCCTCTGTCTACAATTATTCTCAATCTCATTCAGTTACCATTTTTAATTAATTCACTGTTTGATATAAATAATTTTTGACCAGTAAAAATGAAGAACTTAGACTGATTGTACGGTTTCTACAAGTTTGCCGCGAATCCCAATCTTTAGCTAGTGAAACTTTCCCTTCCTCCGTCATTCCGGTAATTGGCAATTTGCTCTCGAGTGGTTATTAGAGAAGAGAGGAGGAGTGGGGGTTTGCTGCTCGACTCATCTACAAATTGAATCTTCGTCTTCTCATTTTTCCCCCAACAATTTCGTATTGGAGCTGTTACGTATTTAGACTGATTATGAAATCTTACCCCTATTTATTATTGGATAAACAGCACATCGTTGGGGTTTCAAATACCCCTATGTTTACGAAACACTTATAAATTCTGCCTGAGAAATTTTATTACCTGCTCTACAAAATAAAAAATACTATATATAAGTTGAAAATAATGAAATGCGTGGTAAATTAATAATAATAATAATTAGACAAAGTTTTGGCTAATTAACAGACAGAATTCAGTGATAAAATGTTATTCATAATATTACCTAATTTTGTCTGTTAATTGTGACATATTTTGCAGAGATGAATATGCCAAAAAAATTAATCTCCTATGGTTAAAAATAGTAATTATATAAAAAAATTAACAATTCATTGTAATACAGAATGTAAAAATCAGAAGAAAAAAATTATGCATATAAAACTTTATGAATTGCAAATATGAACATAATATATCACTGTTTTACAAAAGAATGATGAAATTAAATTAAACGACCGACTCATAAACGAACCAAGTTTTTAATTAAATTTTCACAACGTTCCGTACTCGCACAAGGCGTCTTCATCAGGTAAATTCCTTCAGAATTTAACTAGACCGATTGCACAAAAAAGTAGAAAAAATAAGATGAGCATACTACAAAACCGTAAGTGATATTACATATTTATTTTAACGATTTAATTTTAAAAAATTAAACAGGAATAATTTATTTTTTGTATCAAATTGTCGTTACATTATAATTTATAAATTTTATATATAGTTTTTGTAGTAAAATCCTGAAGGAATTTATCTGATTAAATGGCACGTGAAGAAAGAAACTCTGATGGAATTGAATAATAACTGATCATTTAATTATTTTTTTGGTAACAGGCTACATGAGGGTGATCCTGAAAGAGGCGACTCCCATTTAATAGCATGGTAAGGGAATTGAAAAGGGAGGGGGGAGGGATGTGGAAGGTAGAGCAAGGTAGGAAAAGGTTGACTAAGGCCCCCGAACATGCAGGGAAATCCCTATAAAACCTACATCAGGTAGGTCGAGCTAATGGTTAATATTCTCACGCCCTTCCGAATAACGGGAGATGAGTTTCCTGTGGGGTCGAAGCATTCCTTTCCCCGTGTATCCGCAAGTTTTAGGAGGCAGTTGGCCGACTGATCCAATGGGAGCAGAGGACAACTCTTACCGTATGACCAAGGTTTTCGACCCCAGTACATACACCTACTAAAATAGATGAAGGTGCTTCGGCATGTGAGAAACTTGAAAAAAAACCCAGAGAAGTACGAGGCATTCCCGACGCAGTCAGGTGAGCCCCGCAGTCAATCTGGAAAAATAAAACTCCCACAGGCATCCCTTCGGGTCTTTTAATTTTATTTTGTTTACTACAAATATAATCGAAACATTGTAAGGCTGTGACTAAACGATAACGCCAATTATATAATCGATAAAGGCAAGTAATTGAAAATATTTTTTTGATTAAAAAATTTAAAGAAGTCAAACGTGGTAGAACAATTTCTATTCGCATAAAATCCTACTTAACGTACATTGGATTTATTGTCTCAAACATTTTTCTTACATTCTATTACGACATTTATTCTCTTCCTCCTTATTTGCGTTTCTTTTGCCTTAGATTCTCTTTTCTATTTTTTACCCTCCTCGTTCATTCTCCCCCCCCCCCGCCACCTCACTTGTCATGTGACTAAATCACGTTCCCCGTGGAAGATATTGGAATCCGATTTGGCATATGCCAGCCTTCGAACAATTTTTTTCCGTCCCTCTTCCCCGAATTTCTTCAGCCGAGGAGAAAAGCACTGTAACTCAATTTCATTCATGTCGCTATGTCTTCACCTTACTAAAAAAAAATCCAAAGAACTTTATCATCAACTATGTCAAACAATAATATTATCTGACAGTATACTGAGGTGACTGGATTATATCTTCCTGACGTTATTGGTGTTCGCTGACATCCATTTGCTTAAGTAAGGGCTTTTCGATAAGGGCGGGTCGATGTTGAAATGAAATTGAAAAAAGCAGTGTGTTAAATTAGAGGCATTAAACTTACGAAGGAGGAGCAAATACAATGCTGAGAGTTGGAGAGTTAATTTTACGGTCACTTTGAAATAGGTAATTCAAAGTCTCTGACTTGAATCCACGTCATCTGCATGACAAATAACTGCAATTCTCGTCGAGTGCGTTCAGATCGCGCGCCATCTCAGTCACCCTTGTAAAAAAAAATCTCAGCCTTGCGTAAACATTTTAAGTATATGTGGATGGACCCAGGTCGATCTATTTCTGAAGGCACTTCCTCTCCTTTCGCTAAACCGGATGGCTCTAGAACGGGGCAGAAATAGAGCGGCAGCTGCCGGAGAGAAGTTCTCCTCACCACCGTCGAACGTGCATTGTCGATAACCAACGATAATCGCGACGATGAAGGAGATCTTCCACGCTTGCGTAGAGCACAGAAAATCGCCAAATTTTGTTAGATTTTTACGACGGTCTCATTTAAATTTCACGGCAACTGTAACCGAAAATATATGACATATTCGCTCCAGAACTCCTGAAAGAAGTTTGATAAGTACCAGAAGAGTTTTTAAGTAGGTCTGCCGCTAGTCCGCAATATCCTTCTTATCGCATAACGTACACACACTTCCGGGATAAAACCCGGGAATAAATTAATGGATAGTGTCGACTGGAGTTCAAAACATCAGTCTCGTGGATGGTGAGGGACAAATCAGAAATAAATTACGAAACAAGACTAGGCTTGTAAAAACGGGGAAGAAGTAGGTGGGTACAAAATTATCATCGTAGAGAAAAGAAATTCGGCCGGGTTCAAATTTGGAAGCTTTTTTAAAGAAACAGCTTGCTCTTTGAGTTATTTGTGTCTTTTTCTTTTCTTGGAGGAGGAGGATGTACAGGTTACAAGGAGAGATCAACCCCGAAACATACGCCTCTAAAATATGCTCAAGTAAAATACATATGTCTATTTTAAAATTTCCCTGACAATATCACAACTTGTGATCCAGAAAAGATGAAAAATAAATAAAAACAACAGACTAGACGCACATAATTACACACAGAAATGTCAAATAAATTAAAATTTTCAGAGATTTTTTTAAGTAACCTCACCAGGTAAGATCCTTAAACTATAGTCAGGAGCCTAGTCACTGCTTGGCTAACTTTCTCTAACTTCCACATTCCTCCTTTTCAATCCCTTTCCTATGCTATTAAAAGAGAGAACCCCAAAAAATTACAATTTTCTGGATCGCCCTTATGTGACATATTACTAAAAAAATATAAACGGGAGTTTCCACTACTAAGTGGATACGAAACATAACGAAAATTAATTCTAAGAATTTTAAGAAAGAATATAAATACTAATACCCGTAATTGTCAGGGGAAAAAAATGAAAAGGTTATAAATTTATTTATATTTTTGTACACAGTAAAGAGTTTACACGAAAAAATAACTCATTTAAACTACATGTATACATGAAGTGACAGATAAAACTTTCGGAAGCACAAAATGGAAGAATAATGCAAACATGCCACTTTTTAAACCTTTTGTAATCAATCCAAGATGCAATCATTATATAAAAATGTTTCTCGTATAAACAGGTCAAAATTAGATAAAGGAAACCACAATGATACGTCGTGCAGGAAATGTTCACTTTTAATAATAGTGTTCATGTTTATATGATAACTGTTTTGAAATTTTTTAAATCATTTCGTTTGAAAGAAAATAGAAATAGTTCCATTTTTTCCCCTACATTGGTAACCAAAATTCCTCTAATTGATTACAAAAAGTCGGGAAATTAGATAACACAGAGTACCTGTTATATAGAATATAAATACTAATACCCGTAATTGTCAGGGAAAAAATAATGAAAAAAGTTATAAATTGATTTATATAAAAAATGTATTTAAGACCTTTGGTAATAAAATTAAATAATTATAGTTTCGTATAAACAAATCTAAAATCGTCTACTGCATTTTGAAGTCATGATGTAAAACATCCAGTTTAATTTAAAATTAATAAAAAGTAGCTATTAAAGCCAGTAAAACGCCAATTGCTGTTTGAGTGCAGGATATCGGGAAAGCATATTCTGTATTGCTGAGCCGTGCGAGGTATCCCCAAAATAACTTTACACTCTTCCGATAGGTCTCTGCCTATTTATACCCTTTTAGTTCACGCATTCAGAAATTCCTTTCATCTGAAAGGGTCAATTTGTCAATAGATGCATTAAATAAACCATTGTAATTCGGACTAATTACACCAATATAATACTACCTGGGTGTCAGGCGTTGCTCTGCTATTAATTCGGCTCTAACCACTTGGTCAAAATATGATTTGATCGAAGTCGATTATTTTATTTCTCAACATAGTCTACTTCCTCGGCTAAAAATTTTGCCTACGAGTTTCCAACTTATTCAATGCATCACAAAAATAGGATTTGTCAAAATTCTGCCGAATATTCCAGCCACGGACCCGATCATTTCCTGATTAGATGAATATTTCTTCCCGCAAACCCTAAGTTTCAGGGTCGGGAATAAGAAAAAGTCACTTATTGTTGTACCTGATGAATAGGGTGGATAATAAACGATTCGAATCCCAACTCGTACAGTTTCGGCATTGAGTCTGTTGCTGTGTGCGCTGACGTATGGTCCTGGTCGTTTCTCCATCAGCACCTGTTTAGAACGATCCAACAGAGTCCAGTTATGGCTGTGCTCTTTTCCAAGAAATCAATGGCCATCATCTTCCCAGGTGATAAAACGATCTTCGGCCTCTTCGGTGCACTTTTGCCAGCTTTTGTCCATTTTGTTTTTTGGTCTCTGGAGGGTAATCATGTGTACAAGTTACGAATGTTCGCAAAACGCATTGTGGCTTACGCCTAAACATTGCTAGATCCTGCGTTGAAATGTTTTACCGAATCCATTTTTGGTCCAATGTCAACAGTCGCGGCACCCATCGCACACAAAGCTTTATGAACGGGAGTTTTTCATGGAGGATGAAATGTGCTCGTTCACTTTTAGTATGCGATCATCCGTTGCGATATTGTGCACTTTTTCGATGCATTCCTGAGTTCGTGACCTCAATTGGGCGGCCGGAGCGAGATTCATCTTCTGTGCTTCTGACACCTCGTTTTAAACCCATCAATCCAGAAGAACATTGTCCGCAATTCTGGTGCAGAGTTCCCATGAACTTCATCCAATTCGGTTATCTGTGCAGCTGTCCAATCCTTCAAATGAAAGTTTTTAATGACACCCCTAAAATCGTTTTTAATTGCCTCCGCCTGACTACACATCTAACACTACGGAAGGGGATGGAGCGAAAGTGAAAAGTTTACCAACCCTCGTATGTACATAACAGGAATGTATGGACTTTCAAATAAATGTTGTGCAATACGTTTGAAGTGACTCTCGTACTATAGAGTATGGCGACTGCGTTCGGTAGCTTCAGCAATTATCCGAAATTTTCCGATACACACTTCTGTATATTAAGAACACTGATCTCAATACTTCCCTCCGTGTCTTCTTCTCTCTGATATCTGCATGGGAGCGAACTTCATAATATAATTCTCTATAAGACTCATCTCTTTCTCCCTCTTTCTCGGCGTATAGATTCTCCAACAGTCTTAATACCAGTTTGCGTGATCGTGACGACACAAACATCCAAACCAATGCCTGTATTCGAACCCGGGACCTCTGAGTAGTGAGGCACTAGACCGCAAGAGGTCGGTTATCTCCCTCTCTTCCGCCTAATAAAATATTTACTGTTAGATCCAGTCTTTATATAATTTTTTACGATTTACTGAGGTCAATAAACTCGCTTTTATTTAACAGTCTCAGTGCATCACTGTCCTCTAATTATCTAAATACAGAAGACTATTTAATAGAGAACTATTTTAGACTATTTCTTCGAAGTCTTTTAGCTCTGTTTCCGCCTTGGCCGTATAGGATTGTTGTTGTTGTTGCGGTATTCAGTCCTAAGACTCCATGCTAACCTGCGCAAGACTTTTCATTTCTTCATAACTAGCACATCCCACATCCTCCCTAATTTCGTTAGCGTATTCTATCCTTGGCTTCCCTTTTCTGTTCTTACCCCAAACACTTCCCTCGAATGCTAATTTTACAAGACCCTCGTGCCTTAAAAAGTGGCCTATTAATCTAGCCCTTCTCTTGGTCAACGTCCTCCATATTCTTCGCTTTTCCCCTATTCTATTTAGAACTTCCTCGTTACATACTCTATCCACTCAAATGATTTCCAGCATTCACCTATAGCACCCACACTTCAAAGGCTTCTATTCTTTTCCTTTCCGGAGCTCCTATCGACCACGTTTCGCACCCATACGAACATTTTTAGCAAGTAAATTCCTCTTTTTTTGTGAAATTCTTCTTTGCCTGTGCTACCCTACTCTACTATAATTCTACCATCCCTAGTTATTACGTTTCCCAAGTAGCATAATTCCTTATCTTCCCATCAAAATACCTCTTCCCAATCTAACACCCATTGTTATTCCACTGTTTCCCAATACTACACGCCTCTATTAATCCTCGTATTGAAGTCACTATCCAGGACTCCGTTCATGCCATTTGTTCTTATGATTCCCCTATTACTACAATATCATCGGCAAAGCATAAGGTTTTTATTTTTTCTCCTTGCAGTATGATTCCTTTTCCATAATCCGGTTTAACATTCTTCGTCGCCAGTTCTATATATAAGTTAAAGAGCATGGGCGACAGACTGCATCCGTGTCTTACTCCTTTCTTGATTACAGCTTTCTTTCCCTCATCTTCTAATTACTGATGCTTGTATGGGGGTATTCACGCAACGTTTCCGGATCACGATTACAGTATAACAGTATACCTACTCTAACCTTCCTGTGTTAAGATATTGATGCTTCAAGAGTACAGCGTAGTACAGGATGTGAAGCGGTTCCAGGCGGAAGATGACGCAAGGGCAATGTTGGCGTGTAAGTGGATAGCGTAGCCATTTCTACGCAGTTAGGTGCGTAGTCCTTTATCGCAAGGCCAAGGTCTTGAGCGTCGAATTTGTTGACGGAAATGGAGACACTTGTTCGAGATCGATTTCCAGAGGACGTGCGTGCTGTGAGAGAATGCGCGCCCCCAAGCGGCTTCGCGATAAGCCGGACCCTCCTACTCTGTCCTCCGGAAGTGCTGTGTTCAGACATTCCGCGGGATACTACGCATTTGTACCAGGTCCAGCGTCTTCAACTTGAGGCATCCGTCCTCTTTAACGACAAATCAGCAGCCGCCAGTCGTCAGTCCCAAAGCAGTTGCCCAAACGTTGCCTCCTCCACGAATCCTCGTAACTGTTATATATTTCTGGTTCCCTCATCCACTATTCTATATAATCTGTCTACGTGAACAGGTCTTGAAAACGTCTGGAATAGAGAAATACCTTGCAGCATTGTTCTCGATGCAGTCACCTTGTCCTCTTTACAGGGAACCTCTACAACTTGCAACATACGTCTCGGCACTCTTGCCATCGTTTGCCATTCGCCAGAAACTCCGATTCTTTTCCAAACTAATAGAACTTCTACTCTTCTCATTTCTATCTATATTCAATTTTCTACGCTATTCCCCGCACTTGTTATACGCAGTGATGATTCAACGAACCCAGTTGCTCGTCTCTACATCAACTTTTGTGACGGTCAAAGAGTACTTAATATGGGAACGGCTCGCCGAAATAATTTCTACGAAGACAATAAATAAATAGTAATTAATGAACGTAGACTTTCCTGGTGAATAATTCGGATGAAATCTTCACGGTTAACCAACCGGGTCAGGTATTTAAAAGAACACAACGTTTCTGCGGCCATCTTCTGCTGAAGCCTGAAGACGGTGACAGAAGATGGCCGCAGAAACGTTGTGTTCTTTTAAATACCTGACCCGGTTGGTTAACCGTGAAGATTTCATCCGAAATAAATAGTAAATCAGACTTGAAGTCAGAAGATATATGATATACACTTTAATAACGTTATTTCGTACACGACGTTTCATTCGTAAATTTTTTGGAACCTCTTCTGGTGAATTTTAACTATAAAACTACAAAATAAATATTTACAAATTAATCACGGGATATAGAAATTTAGGAAGATGAGATTTTTGACGTACAAGTCGAAATGACAATTAAAACCAACAACCTATAACAGTATTGTTAGTGTTAAGTATAACAACACAAAGTTTATAATATAAGAGAACCGTAAATTTTGTTTAAACTGCTTGTGTCCTTTTAACATTGTTAGCCGATATGGAGCATCTCTAGAAGAAAAGATTACATTCAACATCTAAATATTTCAGTCAAGACAGTTGTCAAAGGAACGAGAAAGAAGAAGTTAAGAGAGATGAAAGTTATTTGTTGAGCGGACGAAAACACCTGGTGGTGACAGAGACGAGGTGTTCAGCCAGACTTCAACAAAGCCGGCCATCAACTTCCACAAGCATTTGGGGAGGGGGGGGCTGAAACAGGCAACTTGTCTTTAATAGCATAGGAAAAGTATTGAAAGGGGAGACGTAGAAGGTAGAGCAAGGTAGTCAAAGGTTGACTAGGTCCCCCGAGATATAGTTTAAGGATCCTACCCGGTGTTTCACCTAAAGAGATGCAGGGAAAACCCTAGAAAACCTGCATCAGGTAGGTTGGGCTATCGATGATTCAATGTCTTCAAGGGTTCCGATGAAGATCTACCTACGAATTTTCCGGTGTCTTCGATGGTAAAGTGCAAATGAACTATTAACACTTAAAAGTCGTCAAAGTAGTCATCGCCACCACCAATTTATGTTCGAAATAATAAATAGCAGGTATTTGAGTCAACCTTAGAAAATAATCAGTTTGCTTTGTTATTATTTAATTTTAAATTTTCTAAACTGAATATTTTTAAACAGCAAGAAGATGAACTTATATTTTTTTGATCTGTAAAATATATATTATAAAATTTTAAACTTCCACATCATATATTCTATTTATTAATTAAAGTATGATCAAAAATTCCTTTAATACTAAAAAAATTAACTATTTCTAATCAATCATTACACAAATTCCTTGCTTTTCGAAAGATCCTGAAGGTGTAAATAGATGTGAACACTTCTAAATGAAGTGAAGTTATTTGTTTTTAAGGACGTTGTGGTAAATTAACTGTTTATATTCACTCGTTATCCAAAGTCCTTGCTTCTTCTCCACAAATTGCAATCTACTTTAGAATTAATATTACTGATTAAACTGAATTATTTTATGATTATTATTATTTCTTGTTAAATGAAGAAGTTTTTTCTTCTTCGAATATTGTTATACTGATTTCTCGTTTTAAGGATTTAATATTTTGTATTTTGATTTATTTTAATAGTTAGAATGTTCGGGTTATTTAACCTGGACTGGAGCCGAGCCAAGTCCGGTCTGTGACGTCACTCGTTGCACCTGGCCTGCAAATGACCTAACCGACTGCATCTATTCCCTGCCCTTGGCCTCCTTTACAATGCAACGAGGGCGTTTTTACCCTCCGTCTCCGTCCTTTCACGAGCAGCACTTGCAGCTCTACTACAAAACCACGCAGCTTAGAATTTTACATTAAAATACGTTTCACGAACATTACGATGAAGCACAAAGAAACGGGAAAACGCCTACGTTCTTAAAAGTTGTTGACGAAACCGGAATTGGTCTTACTGTGACACTTAAAATACTTAAAACACGTATAATTCATCAGTTTAAAACAATTCTAGAAAAACATAAATTATTAAGTCATGAAAAATTAATTAAGAGTTAAATAAACAAGTTTTAATCCCCAAATGAGGGATAAAGAACTTACTGATCGGCCCACGATATTTTTTGGATTGTTAAACTCAAAAAATAGCTATTAGACATTCTAATGGTATTATATATGTATTATCTGGGTACCCGGCGTTGCTAGGGTATAGGTTTCTAGTTATGTTAGCCCCGGAATTAATTAATTTGATGCTACTCTCTTGTCCAACACGTGATTAACTGGCATCGAGACCTGCAGTTTTTTATTGGTCCATTAATTCCTTGATGGGTAAATACCAACCCATGCAGATTTGGGGGGAGGGGGGGCGGTACATTAGTGTCAGAAACTCTCCCGAAGCTAAAATTAAACCTAGTACTTTCCTTAAAAATATTTCCGGTGCTTTAACAGACATGAAAACTGGTAAAATAATGGGCCGAAAGGTCCTGAATTTAACAAAGCTACATGATAAAGAGGACTGCAACAGGGTTTTAATCTGATAATGGGGTTCTTTATCTTATTTTAATTGATAATTTTTTATAATCTGGTAGGTACTTTAACAAAGAGATTTCTAAATATTTCTATTTTCTAAGAAATATTATAAACATTTGCTCTATAAATATATTTATCGTGATATTCTAACCTCAATATTTGGTTAAAACCGTGAAAAGTATGTTAGAAAATTTTTCTCTCTTCCAAAATTTGAAATGTAAATGAGATTATTTATTATCATCTACAACGAACTTAATCAGAAATTGATTATATAAATGATATACTTTCACAACCAGTTTTTTTTTTGCAGACAGATTTCATTTTTAATTCAAGGACGTTTCGGTGCTAATTCGGATGTTCTTCAATTTTTTCCCCCCATGATAAATCTTGGCTAAGTAAGTGTCTCGGTGTTGCCTCGGTCCTGTCTTTAAGAAAATTGCCGGTTTTATACTATATTAAATTTTAACAATTGGTTGGATGTAACACGAGATGTAATGTAGTGGTTTAATCTACATGAGTGTCTCAGGTAAAATTACAGTTAGTCTTTGGTCATTGTCAGCATTTTGATGCGCTTCGTCTTTGGAGTGCAGACTAATGGTGTAGTTGGACGATTGGACAACCGTATTCCTCACAGTCTTTTACAGTATCCGAATTGTTGGACGTGGTGAGGTTCGGGGCGTCTTCTAAGGCGCGGTGCCGCAGACCAAATTTAGCAGAGAGGGGATTCGTAATCGACTACGGTGATCTCACGTCACGCAACACGGCCGTAAAGGAATGGCGCAATCGTCGCTCGCCAGCTTGCTTGACCAGGAAACATCCACTTCCTCTGGCGAAAGTCAACGTAGCGGCATCGCCCTCTGTAGTCTCTTTCTTATCTGCACAACCGACAACAGCTCAAAGATCGAAAGCTGACCTCGGCAACGTTCAAACCGTTTTATATTTTTTTTGTAACGACCGGTTTACTCACAGGGGTTGAAGAAATTCACTGACAAATTTTTACAGTCTAAATCTGGAGTCATATCAAAACTCGTATTCATTTACCGACATATGTAGCGAGAATGCGGCAATCGTTCTAAAAGGTTCCGAAGTACTTTGAAAATAGCCCGCTCAAAAGAGCCGTTAGTAGAGGTCGGACAGTCATACACAAGGGAATGCTTGTTATTCAAACTCTGCAGAGGTTCTTTGAAAAACCGCAGTTGTTGAGCTATGAATTTTCGATAGAAAAACGAAGCGGAAGGAGCAGACAGTACAGTTATGGAACGGCCACGTAAATAACACAACTCTCAGTTATAGCTAGCTGTTACACATAACAGAAGAATGAAAAGATGAGACAGTATCAAAATTATAGTAGTTCTGCTTTTCCACCGTTTAAGAAGACGAAAGAGTCCGACGTTTCGAACAGTAAATCTGTTCGCCTTCAGTCACGGTCGTCGCAGTCAGGTGTGTATGGCCAAAATAAACTGGATTTTTATAGGTTTATTCCTTTAAGGTCTGGAAGTAGTAACAAGGAAATATGAATTGGTTTTATTCCATATTTTGTTGCCTTGAGGCAGTATCGTAACAGGAAATGACGAATTGAACGTTTCAAAAAGTCTCTCTAATTGTCGCGTCAAGTATTCAATAAAATATAATGGCTTGCCTTTTGTAGAAAATATCAAATCATAAATAACACACGAACCAAATTAAATAAAGGATTTTATTATGATTTATTGTATGATCATCAACGTCAAATAGACTGCGAGTTGAGAGAATATCAGTTGGGTTTTTGGAAGAATGTAGGGACAAGTGAAGGAATATTGACTCTGCATCTAATTTTAGAAGACATAATTAGGAAAAACCAGGACTACGTAAATGGCATTTGTAGATTTAGAAAAAGCCTTTCATAGTGTGAACTGGAATAAAATATCGACATAGAATCGTTTTTCATAACCTGTACAGAAAGCAGTCAGCAGTAATTATAATTGAAGGACAGGAAAATGAAGCAGATATCAAGAAAGGAGGAAGATAATGATGCAGTCTGTTTAACTTATACAATACAGGCGAAGGAAAAAGTTCAAAGGGTATATGGAAATGGAATCATACTGCAAGGAGAAGAAATAAAAACGCTAAGCTTTTTCGACGATGTTGTGGTATCAAGGGAGTCAGAAGAAGAATTGGAAAACATAAGAAATGGCATGAACGTGGTCCTGGAGGAAGAGTACAACATGAGAATTAAGGTAATGGGGTGTAGTCTGTGAAACGGTGACTTAACAAAGGGTTGAGAAGGGATATTTTGAAGAAAGTTAAGAAATTCTACTACTTGGGCGACTAGGGATGGTAGAAGTATAGTAGACATAAAGTAGCACAGGCAAGGGAGGCTTTCGAAAAAAAGCGGAATTTATTTTACAGCTAACATGAGTATGAAAATTAGGAAATCATTATTAAAAATGTTCGTATGTGGTGTGGCGTTATATAGGTGCGAATCGTGGTCGGTAGGAAAATAATAGAAGCTTTTGAAATGTGGTGCTACAGGAGAATGCTGAAAGTGGATAGTGTAACTAACCAGAAAGAACAATATGGAGGACTTTGGACTAGAGAAGGGATAGATTAATAGGCCACGTTTTGAGACATACGAAACTTGTAAAATTAACATTAGAGGAAAATGTGTGAGGTAAGAACAGGAGAGGGAGGCAAGGGGCGAAATACGTGGTAGTTAAGTAGAAATGAAAAGACTTGTGCAGAATAGGTTAGCATGGAGGATTGAATTAGACCAGTCTAAGAGCATCAATACTTCGAGAAATATACAGTGAGATAAGTCCCATTCAGTGTTAAGGATTTACACATTTCTTTCTTCTGTAGAAATGTACCGTGTACGCCTTTGATTTTGAGCACAATAATGGCGTGGAAACAGAGAATAGAATATAGTTCCCCCCCTCCCCTTCCCCACTTTGTGCGTGGGCAAACATAAAACACTGCCAAGAATATAAATACGCAGAGATGAATGTGAATGGCACTATATTAGAAGGTTTCTATCTGCAAAACTACCATGCTGATGTCAATTGGAAGTTCATTGAACGTACAGCATGCATTAAACACGAACAGTCACGCAAACGTATATTGGTACGGACAATTTAAGTTTGTTGCAGTGTAGTAGTTCAACCGATAAATGTAGCCCTAAAATATGTATGTATTTAACAACTTAACACGAAACCTCTGAAAATCGATTTCCATCGGGCATATGCATCAGGGAACACGGTAACGAACCCGAACAGAATAAATGGAAGTAGTTATTACAGCAACATTAAATATAAAATTAAAGAGAGAGAGAGAGAAACAAAAAAAATCGTGGAATTTTCGTATCTAAAATCAAAGATTCGAAACGCTTCACCTGGAAATATCGACATTATGCGAATCAGTTGAAAATTAAATTAAAATTAAACTACAGTTTTTAATTAGTGTCGACACCTTATTTTTTCATGTATTCAAAGAAGCTATTAATCGTTTCCAAAGAGCTCCCATTCATAATAATGCTTTTTATCAAATATCTGGAAAGAAATCCCCCATCAGAACTGAAGAACAGAAATGATGTTCTCTACGTGAATCTGCACCGATGACGTCACGAGTGTGTTGAGCCTTCACAATTGCATGACGCAGTCTTGTTATGGCAGAAGGATACTGTTTGGGTGGGGCATAGAGCATGACCTCTTCAAGAATAACCTCGGCACTTCCCTAATTCCCTACTGTCCGCTGTCACTGTTCTGATTTACAGACACCAGGTGGGCAAATCCGTGATGCAAAATTAGAACGACAGAGGTTAAGGCTGCCAGAGAGAAAAGCCTTGTTGCGAAACCACCATTAGTCAATACTCTCATGTCTGATCGAAACGTTAGTCTCGTTTTCATTCCGACAGCTTCTAATTATATTCCCTTTACCAACGCAAAACTTCCAAGTGATAAAATAAAGCTACAACCCCCCGAAAAGAAAAATTCACGTTTCCTCCGACCGTACAAGACTATCGCGTAATTGTGAAAGTTCTACCAAACTCGTGGAAAGACGGGTGGGATTGCTGACGCCATTGGTGTTGATTCAGGTAAAGCCAAATTAATTGTGAGTTAAGGTGATATAAAAGCCGCCCTATATAATCTGTCGTACATACGGATAATACACTAATAAGGACGGATTAATCCGTTTCATTTTATTTAAATAATTTTGAGAAACCAAAATTTTTCCGAGCTCCAGACCTCGAGCGGTCTTTGCACTTCAGGTACCGAAGGCCGTGGCAGAAAAAAAAACTATTTAAGCGGTCTCCTTTGTGGGTATTAGAACGCCGCCGCTGACCAGCCACGACTGTAAATCGTTCTGGGGATAAGCTACGATGTCAAAATATTAACACGCATGAACATTTCTCACAGGAAGTGATAATTTCCTTAAGCGTGAGGATTCGCGGTTTTCGGAAAGAGACGTTTTGCCCCGTATTGGGAACTTGTGGATGTGGAAAATGGCTTGTTATGGACCAATTCTGGTTCAGCAAATTAGAACGGCGATTGACGGAGTTTTAGAGATAGTTGAAAAAATTAGTGAGCAGTTATGACAGAGAAGTGGCAGCGGAGACTTCAGGAAGGCACCAGACGTGGACAGACATATATCAAAGGCGGCGGTGTCGGCCATGATGTTCCAGAAGCTTAACGTCGTCCATTCTGTTTCAATGAATCCAAATGTCCCTGACGTCGTTGGTAAAGAACCCATAACACTATAAATTCATCAAAATCGTCAATAAAATGACACCATCAATTAGTGTTTTTTAAATATAAAGCCCTCAATGCCATAATAAAAGTAATCAATTTACTTTTCATTTTATAAGTTATAAATTGAGTAAATATATTCTTTTGATGGAGCACGAATATAGGACTTTATTTCATAGTTATTAAATATATTATAAAAATGTACAAAATTTATATCGCTTCATTTATTCTTCCTTTTGAAGACATTACAATAATTTCTAGTCTTAACTCCTGATAGGGATTTGTTTCCCGATGTTTGAAACAGAGAGTTGGTATGGTTCTGTGCTATTCGGTACGATAATTGGCACATTTACCAGTCAGGAGCCTGGTTTTGAGAAGAAAATAGGAACGGTAAAGAGAGAAACTATAAAGAAGTAAATGAAGGTGATTAAAACAGAGATAAGAGTGATGGACCCAGCGTTATGTAAATCTTATTTCTCTCTTCGTGGAGTGTAAGTTGATAAGGTGGACACCGTCTATCTCCATGTTTGCCACTTTTATTTACTATATTTCTTCTCCAAGCATCATAACAATATGTAATACACCACTGGCAGAAAATTAACTATTTAGGTGTTAGAATTTCCTGACAATGTACTTGATCATGAGATCAACCCTTGAGGCGGAATTAAATTAAACTAGTATTGGAAAACGAATAAATGCTTGGAGTCGAAGCTCAGAACTGACGGTTATGAAACCGAATACCGGATTAGGATTGTCGAAATTTTTCCATCGTAATCCTTCAATTCAATTATTTTAAAAATGCCTCTTCATAATGACACACAAAGGGGCTTTTGGGGTTAAGAAACAATTTCCACGTGATCGTAGCCTGACGGAGGAGCTGACGTTACTAATCTGATATAAACGAGGACTGGAGGAAAAATGATGACGTAACCTGCGGAACATTCCGGACATTCATTTCCAGTTCCAGCTCCTGCTCCAGCTACCTGGGTCGGCCATTCACCTTCCGCAATAATCCCTCCGGACAATAACAGCTACTAGCGGCGCGTCAGGAAATGCCAAACTTAAGCATCGGTCCATCGTGACCAAGGCGGTGGAGATGCTTCTGGAAAAAAACACCCCCGACTGACGTACACGTGAAAATGACTTGCGTCATCTACTAAATACATCGCAATTTTGATCAAATGTCTAAAAAGAATGTCAGAAAAATAATACACCTTTTTCTTTCTAAGTGAACTACCATTGACAACATTGAGAAAAACAAACAGTTTCGTTTAACGGCTCATTTTCCATTACTTAATCATTTTAGATTAAACTTCCTTTTAATATTTTTAAAATGGTGATTATTCCTCCGAGACGAGTCGTGTTGAAGATTAGAAATGCGCTTATATTTTAAATAACTACTTGGAAGAGAGAAAAATAATTGTTTAACTTTTACGCAAAGTCTGTTCAGTAAATCGCATTATTTTTTTGTACATTTAAAAACTGCTTACTCAATATACAGTGTAATTATAAATTCTTTGAAACTATTAAGAAATATTTATAGATAAATGACTACGTATAGCGTAAAAAATTATACAGCACGTGAAAGATAAACTCTCAAAAATGTTTTCTTTTTATATGCTTTGGAAAGCCGTCGACATGGACGCCCCCGACCGCAGTCGCTGAAAATACTGCAATTGGACTTCCAAGTCGATGTGAAACGTTATTTTTAGCCATTTACCGATACAGATTTTTTCACACATAATTACCCCATATATGGTTACAGAAATCATGAACGCATTGACAAGAGATCGTATCCCTTTTTTACAACAATTAATAAAAAGATAATGAAGAAACCAATAAACAGACAAATTTAAGTTATAAAATAGGTACCAACAACAACGTCTGTAGCTTTCATCAGGTGTTGAAAAATCGTTTCAAGAATCACTTTACCGTACTCATAAATCGCTCATCTTGAATTGGATTCGCCAAACCGTTCCGGCAAATGCTTTGCGATGAAATCCTGAAACAAGTCCGAGGCTGTTGTTTTCTGACATATTTTCCCACAAATGGCAGGAAAAAAAATTGAGGACATCGACTCTGGGAAATCGACAAGTTGGCGACGCGCCTTTCAAATCAACAACGTATTCTATCGTGAAAGTCGACAAACGATGAATAATTCTATTTTAAGTGATTTAAAAACACTGACAGACAAGAGATTAAGAGAAAAGCTTCTAGTTTTTAAAGATAGATGGCTTATTTTAGAAAAGAACATTATCCATCAAATTTTATAATATAAATAAAACAGACATTTTTATTTATAGTGAATATTTATCTAGTCTTTTTTAGAGGACATCATACGTTATTTTACCTTTTAATATTTTATTTGATAAAGAGAGGAATGCTTTCTACACGATAAAACTAAATGGAGTCCCATACTTAATGATCCTGCATACGAATCACAGACTTTTCCTGTAGTTTCCTTTTTCTCAATTGAAATATTTTTCTTATGGTTTGGGAGACCGTGGTTTTATTTTCACAGTAATTGAACATTATTCACGGGAAAGCAAGACGGTGTTTGTCTGGATAATAATGAAATGAATTGCAATGTGAGGGGGAACATGATCCAAAAAAATACTTTTCGGCCAGATCACTTTACTCCTCTTTAACGAATGAGTTGTTGAAGCCGAGAGAAAATCTCGTAACATAATAATTATATAAAAAAGTATCCCATCCCAGAAATCATCTCACCGGGAGCACAATCTTGTTCTCAAGGTTTGTTATTTATATCATTACATTGTTTTATATTTTATTTACATTTTAAGTTAATAGTCTCCGATTCATTTACCCACAAGTATCCCGAGACTTGTTTCAATCATATAACGGTAATCCAGTAAAAATAAAAAAATCTATCTTTAAGAAATAATTGTTAATAGAAATAATTTCTTTTAAATTTTAATTTTAAATATCATAATAAATTACATAAATGTATTTAGTAATTATTTAAACCTTTCATGGTTTATTTAAAAGAATTACCAACGTTAAGAATTATGACGAGGTTCCGTTCCATTTTCTCCCGAGCACATTCCTCACTTATATTGAATTTTAATATTTGAATTATTTAATTCTATTTTCCTTCCTCTCTGATTATTTTCTTTTTCTTTCTCAACTGTTTCACGTTTCTTTCTAAGGAATTATAAAACAAGAAAGCGCACAGTTTGTTTTTTCTGTTGCACAACTGACCTCAAGTTGCCTCAGAACCATATAATTACTAAATTATGGCTATCGTTGGCATCGACTTAACCTTGACGAACATACCAGCGCAATGCATTGAAACGACGGAAAATTAGAAAACTAAACATAAAGCGTTATTAATATATATATTTCTGCCAAATGTAATATTTGTTATTGTTATTTTAGAAGTATTGACAAGAGACGATTATTAGTCACGCAAATGAAGAAATTTCTGTCTTTCTTCGTGCGAAAATAAATCAGTAAGTTGACAATAAATAAAAAGATGGTCAATAAGTCAGCATATGAATTTCTTACTATTTAATTAACATAAATACGACGTTTCGTCTCCCTTTTGAGACTTCCTCAGGCATACTTCAAACATAATTTTCAATAAAATAAGTATGAGTTCTGTGTTACAATTTATATATATATGTTTATATGAACATGGTTCAAAACTGACAAATTTAGCAATTCATATCATTTACTTCCTGAGTCTCTCAGTAACATTACAAGGATGAATATAACAGTATAACTGCCGAAAGCTACCATTTTTATAATAAAATAACTCTCAAAAGAGTGACCGAAAAAGAGTTTTATTACCCATTAGAACAATATAAAACAAATTTGGCTTTAACATGATTTCAATCTTAAATCTACTGTATATACCCTCAGTTGTCAAATAATTATTTTTACATTGTAAAAAAAATTCTATATAATTTTGTAATGTTTAAAATAATTTGTGTTTTTAAATTTGTAGGTGACTATATGCTGAAAGCACCTGCAAAATTGAATAAAAAAATTTTTCATCAAAATTAATATAGTTTTGGTTCATTAAATGGTGAGACTGTTTATAACCGAGGGGTTTCACCATTATCATATAAAGAAGATGGTCTTTACCAAGAAAGAAGCATTGAATAGTGTGTTAAGGATGGTGACCAAGAAAAGATCGTACACACATTCAAGAAATTGTGGATGTTGCATCTGGACCGAAGGCACCAGTCGTTCTGTCCTGGTGGAATTCACAGAGACACACTTGTGCCACTGGATGATGGAAATCCGAAAGAACAAAAGGAATATTGCTGCTTGGAACGCGTTATTTGTTATTATTTACATACAACTAGTTTCCTCCTCCCAGAATCTTCCTTAAAATCGACTGAAGCGGTTCGCGGACAGAGAATTATGTACATGTCTGATAGATTAATAATTACCATTGCTGTTACTTTAGTTTGCAGACTAATTTTAATATGAGAAACAAAATTACAATTTATTCAAAAATAAATAAAAACATGCTGGACGTTTCGTCACAGCTTTGTATGTTTCTCTTAAGCCGTTTAAAACAACAAGTATAATGTAATCCCAGAAAAAAAAGATTGTCATATTTCTGTAACGTATCCTACACGCTGCGAGATAAAGACAAAAATCTGCGCCGAAACGTCCAATTTTTGTTTCATAATAAAATTTGTCTATAAAATAAAAATTTCATGTGTGAGTTTCTTTATACTCTAGATGTCTAAGGAAGCTCCTTCAAACTAAATATAAAATTTTGGAGAAGTATTGAAAAATGTATTCCTCGTTTGTAAACATAAAGGCTACACTTCTTTGTTCATAGAATACAGACACTTTTTCATACGCAAAGATTTGCGGAGGTATCGGTCTCAATATGTATTTTCGCTACACTTTGTTTTTAAAAAAATTTAAAATAATTTTCCAAAATTGGAGGATCATTCGCTAATATTTACATAGAAACGTATTGCATAACGAGAAGACACACATTAAAAAACTGGGATGTGTAATTATCTGACAACCTTTCTTTCTATCACTAATTACACGCCTTCACTTTTAATATGCACAACATAATGTGGACTGTATCTGTCAAGCAAGATTCCGAGCGCAGGAAACAGGCCTTATGTAAATAATAACAATATTCATGTGTAATGAGTAAATATATACGACCAATTTCAGGCTTTATTTTTATTCATAACAATTTACGAAGAGGGAAATCACAACGTTTCGATACTTATTTGTACCTTCTTCAGGTTATTATCCTGTGGAGGAACATCAATAAACCACGTGTTAACGTTATTTATGTTTCTCCAGAGGGTAATAACCTGAAGAAGGTACAAATAAGTGCTGAAACGTTGTGTTTTTCCTCTTTGGAAATTGTTGTAAATAAAAATGAAGTCTGAAATTGGTACTTGGAACCTTTGAATATTGGTGTATTCGTGGAATTGACGTCGGTGCTGAGATTGCATGAAGTTGTCACGCCACTGACATGTGGTGTTGCTGTTGTAAACAGAGAATTCGTCAGAGGGCTAGTAAATACCCCCGTAGTACGAGGGTAAAAGCTGAATGAGCGAGAAGCGTGAGCCGCGTGCGGTGGCCTTGAGGGGCTCCCTATCGATCGAGGTGGGCAAGCCAGCTGTTGCGAGGATGTAAACACAGCTGAGCGAGTGTCGTGGTCTTACCCGTTGCTTTCCCCGTGGCACAGCGGCACGTCGAGGCGCAGCGACGCCGCCGCCGTCGTGGCGGAGCCGCCGCACGCTTGCAGCACCAGCGCCTCGGGCAGTCGCAGCTCCAGCGACACGGAGCCCGGCGCCGGTCCCAGCCACGCCGACACCGAATCCATGCCCACGGTCTCCTCGTCCCACGCACGCACTCGCGGTCCCGCTCCCAGCACGCACAAAACCATCAAAACACACGCCGCAGCGGCTCCGCGCCGACACGGACCGTCCGCCATCTTCCGAGGTACTGCGCGCGAGACACCTAGCGGCCGTCATTTATAAGTCGCAATGTCGCCAACGCGCGCGCTGCCGGCGCCTCCTTCAAATATCACATGGCTCTCCGCCTCTGTCAAAACCATTACCAGGAATTCGGTATCCGTAAAACAAAGTCCTAGTATCGAATCCCCTGTATCGAAACCTGTAAGGTTTGAACAATCGATACGTGACAGTATCTAATTTATACAGGGCGTTAAAAAACGTGTCCAATATTTCGCGAGGTGGTAGAATCCATCAAAACAAGAAAAAGAGTGCAATAAACGTGGGTCCAGAAACGCATAATTTCACTTGTCCATAGCGGCTGAAGTAGTTCCGTATATCGTTTTATAACGTCTTGCGTCTTCCGATTCCCAAACGCCACTCCTCTCTGTCTTTCCATAAATTTTCTTCTATTCCTCTTTCTCGGATTTCCTCATGTATGCCACTAATCCATCTCTTTCTGGGCCTGCCTTGTTTCCTTCTTCCTTCCGGCTTCCATTGTAGAATTTGTTTCGGTAGTCTTGTTTCTGGCATCCAAACCAGATCAGTTGCTTGTCTCTTATGTCATCAATTATGTTGTGTTTGACATCCATAATTTCTCTAATTTTGGTGTTTGGTATCCTGTCCATTTTTGATCTGCCTACCGCCCTCATCCAGAAATCCATTTCGGTCGCTGTTAACTTTTTGGCCATTTGTTCTTTTAGTGGCCAGACTTCAGCGCCATATTTTTTAAAATTGTATGATATATTCTTTGTTTGTTCTGTTTCGCAATACTTTTGTCCCATAAAATGCTATTTAGCATTACCCTGTACATTTCTTTCTTGAATCGCCTCATCCAGTGTGCCCTTTTGTGATATTTGTATTCCCAAATATTTATATTCATTGCATCGTTTTATTTGTTGTCCATTTTCAATTTCTAAGTCCTATTCTCCTCCTCCAATACACACGTATTCAGTCTCGTTCATATTTACTTCTAATCCCCATTTTGAATACTCTTCTATTAATTTGCGGGTCATGTAATTCATATCGTCATAGTTTTGGGGTGTTATCTTTTAAGGGTAGACCCATGTTTCGGCATTTTTTTCTTCCATTCCTTTAGTGTGTGTTCGAGGTAGATTTTGAACAATGTGGGAGATATGCAGCAGCCTTGTTTTAATCCTTTGGTTGTTGTGAATCCTTCTGTGACCATGTTGCCTATCTTAATTTCTGTCTTTGATTGTTTTAAGGTCCCCAAACACTAGGAGGATATCATCAAGGTAGAGTCCTCAACTGAACCCTTGCACGTACGCAAAGGTTATTCTTGAGCATTTCCAGAATTACTACAACTTTGATTGGAAACGTCAGCAAATGCTCCTGACTTCTTCAACTACTTCATTTTTTTAAATTTATTTTCGGAAAGCAGTTCTCGATTTATTAATTTTCTTAAACTTGGAGGAAGTCATCCAGGCATAACTTTGATTGGAAACAGCGTCAGCAGATGCTCCTGACATCATCAACTCCATCTTTTTTTAAAAAAATTCATTTTGAAAAGCTGTTGTCAAGTTATTAATTTTCTTAATAAAGTCATCTTTTGTGGTGTTAGGATTTCGGTCCTAGATTTTATCTAAGAGCTGTCAGCTCTGCTCTTTTTGCTCAATAATGGTAATATTTTGAGCCATAAGTAAGGTTTAATAAACTCGGCTAAATATCCCCTAGGCCACATTTTCCTTACTGAACAGGAAAGTTGAGGTTTTAGTAGTTAAACAGTTCTCAGTTCCGGCCTAGTCGGATTTTTTGTTCAATTCCTGTTCAGAAAACTGTACAGTTCCCAACCGACTTCAAAGCTTCCCACACACACTTCGGAGGAATCATCAAGGATTCCCACCCAATATAGGAGCCTTTAAGGACTCAGGTTCTCTAGGCTTCGATCGGTCCACACACCTCACATTGCGGTGGTAGTAACCATCAAAACAATAAAGAAATCCAATAAACATGGGCCCGCGAAGGCATAGTTTCTGAGTCCTGTATAGTTGACCATAGCAGCTGAAGGCGTTGCCTTAAGAACCCCACAAAGTGGAAGGCTTCGGTCAGTCCGCAACACCTCCGATGGAAGAGTATTTATTGGACGAAAGGCGTGGCAACAGCAGAAGGCGTGGTTCCTCTTGTCTGAGTGACACTACATGATCATACAAACCATCTTCAGCGCGTCCAGGCTCTATGACTCACAAGACCACCGTAGCTGTTTGCAATTCTGCCAAAGGCTCTTACAGAAATATGCTGAAGACCCACTGATTTCGAGGTAGGATTCACTTTCATAACCAGCATGTGCGTGCTGATGATGAAAATCGTATTTGAAATTGCGGAAAGAGGACGTCAACGTATTGGCAGACGATCCTGGTGATAAATTAATAGGGAACACACATCCTACCACAAAGATTAAATGGGGATTGTTATCATCAACTTATATTTACTACTAACCTATTTTATCGGAGGATGTGCCATATCAGCAAAGACTACAGATGTGGATCATTCACCTCCTACAGCAAGTGTCATGAATGGACGTCAGGTTGAACCTCTCCAATGAACAAGTACACAAAACTCAGAAATTATATTTGCAGATATTCCTTTTATTGTTTCGATGGTCAACAACCACCTCTAAAAATATTCGACACTTTTGCAGAAAACTTTATCGAGTTTCCACCAGAGTCAAACAATTATTACTACGTCTGTAAAATGACGACAGTCAGTCGAAACGTCGCGGGAAAGGCTCAGATCTTTGATTATTCGACACTTTTTATAAACAACCAGAGGTTGTAAAAATTTGATTATCTGTTATGTTGACAGGGGATTGTCTTATTTATTTGATCAATTTTTTCAAATGAGGTGGGACACCCCATAACATAAATCTTCAAATGTTGTATAAAATAAATACTGACACCACAGATAATTACTAAAGTAATTAAATGGTTAATTAAACATCGAACGCAAAGGCTAGATGGATATCTTCCTCAGCGCTGGATGGACTTCCGCTGTCAATCGATCCATCACCTGATGAACGCCAAATATGAAACCAGAACAAAACAGAAAAATACGTTTAATAAGCCTAGTGGGTAATTTAATACTATTTTGCAGAGGAAAATAGATAACAGAAACCTTATTTTATCAGTCCAAGAATTATTTACAATTTTTACACAGTGAGACCTTTCCACTCTGTGGTCTTAATCATTCCAAGATCTTCAAACTATTTTCTATATATATATTACAATTTTATATATAAATGCGTCTATGTATTATGCAAGGAAAGTATCTCACTTTCAAAAATACTGGGCCCTTCCAGTTTAAGGTCCCGCGTCCAGCAGTTTTCTTTTTAACCGATGGATACATTTTCCTATTGGAAAAACCATCCAAAAATTTACGAATGGTGTTATACGCACAATCCCAGAAATTGTCTCTAAACGTTAATCACCAAGCAGGTAAGATGTAACAGTTTCAGTTTTAGCAACTTTGATATTTCACTAAAAGTTGTCTTTGTGATTTTTCTCTCACAGGTATTTCTCCCCAGATTGACTGCGGCACTCACCAGACTGCATGGGAATACCTCGTACTCTCTCTGTTTTTTTTTTCAATGGTCCTACAAGCCGAGGCTCCTTTGTCTATTTTAGGATGTAAACAGTTGTTTTCTGATCCTATTGAATCAACTGCCTCCTAAAACTGGTTGAGAAACGAGGAAGGGAATGCTGCGACCCCACAACAAACTCGTCTCCCTACATTCGGTAGGGTGGAAGAATATTACCCAATAGCCCGACCTACCAGGTTTTCTAAGGTTTTCCTTGCAGCTCTTTAGGTAAAACACCAGTAGGATCCTTAAACCATAGTCCAAGAACCCTAGTTAGCCCTTAGCCACCTTGTTCTACCTTAAATTTCCCTTCCTATGCTATTAAGGCGAGTTGACTGTTTCAGGATCACCTTAATGTAGTCTGTTACCAAAAATTTCACTCTTACGAATGAAGGTTTTTATCATTTTTTAATGGTCAGGTTTTGTCGCCGCTGACTTTACCGTAGGACAACATTGGTCAAGTACATGTAATGGTCATGGGACTAAAGATGTCGGTACTGCAAAGGTTTTTCCAACAAGTTGACTAATTGAACGTCACCTCTCATCAAACTTAATTACATTTCTCTCTTGATTATCAAAGCAATCACAACCCAGAATCGATTACGAAAGTTAAATGATAGTGCCAAAACTTCGTTTTCTAACCACTTCTGTCACCAATAACTGAATAAGTAAATTGGTTCAAGTGGGTTTTTTTTCATCAAAAAAATCTCAGATGAAACGATGACAGAGGTCAATGGAGCTCCTCTCACGGAAACTGATGTGAGAATCTGCGACAAACTTGGAGGATTAGAGTTCTGAATAGAGCAGGGCCGTGTTAATTCCCACCTCAATGCTTGCAAGAGCGAAGGAACACTCCACTGACCAACCATTCCTCCCTCTATCAGATCACCGCAAGGCATCTTCTCCCATAAACCACACAAACTAAGTTCATTCGCAGCACAGGAGAGATTACATCTGGGGCAACACCTTACTAACAGCCAAAGAGATTAACCCAAACGTGACTGGTTTGACGTGTTCAGCCCTTGAAATCGTTCCATAATAATCTTTCAAATGCTAATAGGTTTATAACATTACAAACCATTACCAACGTGCTCCATAAACTAAACTTAGAAGCTTCATCTGATTTTCTTGTCAAAGGAGTAAAGTCTGACTTTCGAAACTTCCTTCCATTTCCTCTTCTGATACATTCAAACCCGTGGATAACATATATTTTAATAGTTTATAATATTGGAAACTTTTATTACATATGGGAGCAGGTCTCTCAGAGGAATGATCGCTTCAGAATAAAGTCAGCATGCATGAGCTTTTCCCATTGGAACAGACGGCCAGCTGCCTCCTAAACTGGTCGAGCCATAAATACAGAAATGCTGCATCACCAGTCATCGGAAAAATATGGGGTAAATGATGAAAGCCTACCCGAAGTCGTTTTATTTAGAATTTTCCAAGCATCACACTTAGAAGTAATCCCGGCAGGATCGTTAAACTATATCCCGAGGGTGGAAAGCGGAGGAGGAGTAGTTAACCACTGACTACCTTTCTCTCCCTTCTGCATGCCCATTTTCAAATCCATTCCTATAGAATAAATAGTGAGGTCAGTGGCACAGATTACGTAAAATTACACAATCGTGCGGTGGTTGTGGTTTTCTAATTTTTTTTATAATTGATTCCTATGTAATCCTAGATCTTTGTTTTTTTCTATCATTTCAGAATTTTTTTACAATTCATAAATTCAAAATTTGTAAAAAGCGAAAATTTTTAATTAGATAAGACTTCCAAATAGACTTAAAGATTTTTTCTTACAATTTATTAACTCTTGTAGCTAAGAAGTTGAGAGATGTGAAGAAGAGTACGCGTAGCACATTGACCTCCTCAATTTCAATTTAAAAAAACCATAAATTTATGGTAGTTTTCATTACAAATTAGGTGTCAGTTGAGGCCCCCGTTTGAAATCTCTTTTAATGTCCCACATTTTTGCAATTTTAACAAATTTTGATCTTACAGGCAAATGCGTGTGATCCTGAAATACTACATCCTGTCCTCTTATACCTTCGGGTTTCGAGGTTTGGCATAGATCCTGTTTTAGGAATGACTGCTTGGTTTCCTCCCAGGAAATTTCTCTCTTGTGTACTGTTTCTGTCACAGAGTCGTCCCAACTCTTTCGAGCGAGGTTTTCCCCTGGGCCACCTTCCTTTACCTCCTAATACTTCAGTTCCTTACTTTACCCGGCCAAGTCTTTTTGTCAGTAGTTTTTGCGTCAATTTTTTCAAGATTATCCAAGATTCACTTCCATATAACAGTGTTGGAGTTGAACTATACAGTGCCATTTTTTGACTTTTTACTGGCTTCCTTATGAATCCTCCGTTTATGGCATAGTATAGTTTACTTGTGTTGAGTAGTCTGGTATTCCATTCTTCTTCAACCCTTCCGTCATGATTGAAATTTGCGAAAAATTCTTACGTGATGATAAGGAATCGAGGTCACTTATGGAGGAGTCAGGGCTAAAAAGCACATAGTAATCGATTAATAAATGACATGTCACGACCCAAATTTTGCGGGTCTGTGTTGTAAGCAAACTTCGCAACTAAGTTCAAAAATAGTAAGAATAAACTCAGTACATATTTGTCATCATTATTTCGCAAAAAAAAAGAAAAAAAATCCCTAGGAATACCTTCAGCTCTTGGTACTGACACAACGATTAATAAATTGAACATCGGGTGACAATATGAGAAATTTTGAATCAAGACAAGAAACAATGGTGTATGTATAATCAATGGATAGAATTTGTAAGTGCATGAAAGATAGGTACATGAAATTTTTTGGACGGACGTGCAGGCAAAACGAATCTCTCTTGAAGAAGGGGGCATGCGCCTCAGAAAATTTAAAGATCCTCAACTTCAGGTAAAAAATCTTTCTCTCTCTCTCTCTCTTTCCAGTCCATGTCACCTATATTCACAATGCCACATCTTTATTCTATTTTGTAGAAAGAACTGAGGAGGTCCCTTAAGTTTGGAGACGAAACGTTATTTCATTTCTAACGTTTGCCCCTTCTTAATGTATACGTATGTTGAGGGAGGGTTGGAGGGAGAGAGCAGGTTATATAAGTTTCAATATTGTTATACTACCTCTGTTACGTTGTTCCAGCAGCCATCTTGTTCCCTGAGGTAGAGGAGTCCCCTTTAATTCAGATTCGGGAAAGCCTTCAGTGTCCTACGACGAATTTCCTGCAACATTAGGTGATACTAAATTTCTGCTGCCTACACGAGAGTTACCTTTAAAAAAACATAATAATGTCGTTGGGGAGTCTGTTAATGAATGCGTAAAAGATTTCCCGATTTAAACCAGAAAATTTGTGATAAATATATTATATGAGCTTTCAAATCAGATTCTATTACGACATACATAGAAAATATCCCATCTACTGTAACATGAGGAAAGGTACAAGCAGGGAGATGTGTAATTTCCAAAGCATATCCGAAGACTCTTTAATGTACGGGTCATTAACTAAAAGGACAAGTGACGTGAAGTGTCTGAAAGATTGTAAATTATGTTGGGAAGAAGCGTAAGTTTTGGACGAGATTTATATTATATTATGACATAAACTTATTGACACTGGAATTGGAATTATTAATAATGACCCTCGTATAACCCACTTTGGTGAAGGGTGGTGGGGAAAGGGGGGATCGAAAATTCTGATACAGTCCTCTCATCTGTTGAGAGCTACGGGCTAATATAACCAATTAATTTACAAGAGGAATCCGTATCCTGAGAGGATTTATTAGCCGCCACTCAAATACGTCACAGGGTCTTGGAGGAGTTGTTGACCACTCAGGTAAATCCGAGAAGCCGGGAAGTTCTCGGAAAATGGTGCAAACATCTCGGATGAATAGTTCTTCAGAAAAATGGAATGCTACCAGTCTTGGGGTGTCCAAGAGTGATAATGAGAAAGTTCGGCAGTAAGCTTGAGATGTGTTAGAAAAATGTCGGCAAATTATCACAGTTTTTAGAAGCAAATTATTACAAGTAGAGGGGATCATAATTGTAAAATTAGGTAGCTTTAAAACTAATGTTAGGAAATACAAGGTCTACAAGGGATTGGAACAATTTACCGTCACAAGTTTTTTAAAAAAACATTTCCTCCAAACAGCAAAGTTTTCCACGAACGAATTAAAGGAAATGTGGTAGAGAAGAGTAGTGCCAAAAAACCATGGATACTTTAATATTATTTTCAGGAAATAATTTAAAATTTTCGAGTGTATAATAAACATTATTATTAAACTAGTTATAAACAACCTCTTTGTCACTTTTTATTTTATTTAAATAATGAACTATACTTAGTTTCGTCTCTCCTTCAGGTATATAAATCCAGCAGTTAATGAACCTCACTCCATGATTCCTCCGGCCTCTTTGACAGTTTTTATTTTATTTAAATGATGAACTATACTACGTTTCGTCTCTCATTTTAGACTTATTCAGGTTTAAAAAAATTTAACCGAAGGAGTAATGGGTAAAGTTCACGAACAGCTAAATTTTTATACCTGAAAAAGTCTGAAAAAAGAGGCGAAACGTAGTGTCGATCAATATTTAAATACAATAAAAACTGGCAAAGAGACTGTTTATAGCTCATTTAATATTTGTTCAAATGTCAGATAAACTAATTATTATTATTTTAAGCTTATTGTTTGGAACTAATCGCAGGTTCAATAAAATCATTCATAATGTAGCAAAAAAAACACTGTGGTGTTAACACACAACCATCACCCATAAGACTGGGGTGAAATTAAAACATTATGCGAAAATGTATATATAATTTATATATATTTAATTTGCGTTATATTCAATTACTAAAAATTGGGAATCTGATGAACATTTAACACCTACAGAGAGGCAAACGGTTCATCTACAACAGGGATGAGCAACCATTTTGAGAACGGGCCAACAACATATAAGAAACATATTAAAATAATAACATTAATAGGTGACAGACACAAATTGTATCTTATTAACAAATCAAACAAATCGGAAAACTTGTAAGGAAAAACAAATAAATATGGAAATAAAATTAGTTACATTAGCTGAGTGATTTGAAATAATAAATGTTAAAAAAGGCATAAAGTCGTGAGAATTATTACATTTAGTCACAGGACGTTTCGTCCCTGCCTACTACTTTGAAGTTTTCCCAAACCAATCACTGTTTGCTGCTTTTTGTATAGTATTAACATATTTAATGAAGAGTAAAAAGGCCCGTAAGTCAGAGGAATTATTAAATTTAATGACATCAGTTCATTACACGACGTTTCGTCCCTTAGTTTGCGACCTCATCAGGTGTTTCAAAGAAACGTGATATTTAAACCAGAAGAAATTATGGGGTGTATCTCGCACTAGCGCAGGGACGAAACGTCCTGTGAATAAATGTAATAATTCTCACAACTTAATGCCTCTTTTACCATTTATTGTTACAAATCAGTCAGGTAATGTAAATAAAGAAACTCCATATAAGTGAATATAAATAAGATTGCTGGAATACAAATAAATATGAAAAAATCTATGGGACCGGGAAGGAGGAAGATGACTTGAACAAAAAAAGACGAAAATGTTGAATTTTAAAATCTGAAGAGTGGAGTAAATGGAGAGAGCATAACTGATAAAAAGGAGAACAAAAGTCATTTTAAAGTCAGTAATATTTTATTGATTCATTTTAAAACAACGGAGCTTTCCATCTTTTGTAACTTATTTCATCTTAGGGCCACGAAATTATAATATATCTGTTGTAATAATAAGCGCTGACTTATTTAATAGGATATTAACTTTGATGAGCAGTAATGCAACAAATATGGTCGCCATTTTTTAACCGTACTCATTGAAAAATTTAAAATAACTCAGCTTTGAACTACCAAATCATAAATCATATGGGAAAGTGTCGATATTTTTTTTCCTCACAAGGACAAGCAAATCAACCACTGACCCCAAATCCTTGATAGTTAAATTTCTATACAAACATTAGAAGAGTGCATTTCACATATTAAATCATTACTGTAAACGGCGTTTTTGTGCAACATTGCAATGGCGCCTCAATAAATCTGACAGCCTCGTGTCGCCGTGGTATATGGTGGAACCATGGCCTCAAGATCGCGGCGAACGTAACGTTCATCCTTGAAAGTGTTACGTGGAAGGTACGCAATATAACGCAAACGATGGCGATAAAATCCCAGACAGTAACATTCGCCGCATTCCACACCAAGGCAAATTATGGCCCCGATTTTTTTACTCCATTACATATTGTAAATTACTTGGCAAAACTCACAAGGCGTCACGGATTTCCCCTGTCCGTGCTATCAGATAAAAATAAATCCTATAAAACGGAGCATGAACGCGTTTTGCTAGAAACGTCCATTAAAAGGGGCCCACAAATCGATAATACGCTCTTGAAATTCCACGAATCACGGCGCAGTCAGTGTTGTTCACAGATTCTCCAAGTCCTGTACAAAATAAATTATATTTTATAGTAACATGTTTCCAATAATAAAATATAATTAATTACCATTAACACATCTTATACCAAAACATTATATTGTTGTTGTGGTATTCGGTCCTAAGACTAGTCTGATCTATGCGCAAACTTCTTCATTTCCTCTTAACTACACAGCCTCTCTAATTTACTTAGCGTATTCCATCCTTCGTCTCCCTCTTCTGTTCTTACCCCACACACTTCCATCTAATGCTAATTTAACAAGACCCTAATGTCCCAAAACCTATCCCTTCTTTTTCAAATTGTTCTCTCTTCTCCTATTCTGCTTAGAACTTCCTGGTTTTCTGATTTTCAGCATTTTCTTAATAGCACCACATTTCAAAGCCTTCTATTCTCATCCCTTCTGCAACTTTATCGTCCACGTTACGCGCCCATACACTCCGTACGAACATTTTTAGCTACGGTTTTCCTAATATTCGCACCGTAAATAATTTCCTCTTTTTCGCGAAAGCCTTCTTTGCCAGTGCTATCCTACTCTACCATCCCTAGTTATTATGCTGCCCAAGTAGCAGAATTCTTTTACTTCCTTCAAAATATCCCTTCCCAATCTAACACCCTTTTCTATTCCACCATTTCCCATACTACATTCCATTATCTTGGTTTTCCCTCTATTAATCTTCATATTGAACTGTTTCTCTAGGACCATTTATTATGGTTTCCAAGTCTTCTTCTGACTCCCCTGATACTACAATATCATTGGCCATGTGTAGGGGTTTTATTTCTTCTCCCAGAATTATTTATTTCCCATATTCCATTTACAACTTTCTTCATCGCCTGTTCTATATATATAAGTTAAACAGCATAGGCGATGTTAAATAATTTGTGTGACAGAAGATAAACACATGTCAGAGAACAACATAGGAGTGAGTCAGTCAACATTGCAACTGACGGACTAATAGGGAATGATAGTGTTTTTAAGACTGTAAACCAGATTTTAAAATAATTAATAGCCTTTCACTAAAAAAAAATAATTCATAAAATCGAGGCCCTCCTCCCAACCCTCGCTATGACCTTCCATTACCCATGCTTCTTTTAATTATGCCATATGGACAGGAACATTTGTTACATTTTTAGTGGTTTTCCGGAAATTGCTGCATCCTGTACACTCAGTACTATGCATATACCGTATGCAGCACAAATTAACCCTCAGTTGAGTGACGCAAATCAGCGGAGAACTCAAGAGTTTACATTTCCGTGCAAATGGAACGTGGTACTGAAATTATGGCTTAACATGGTAACGGTTCCTAGTACAATTTTGGAAAATCGACAAGCTGTGCAATCAAAAAGTAAAGAGAAGGCACAATGGCACTTCAAGTAGCTGAAGGAGTGATAGTGGCGCCGAAACAAAGGTCTAAGTTGAAAAATTATTACTGGTTTGCATACATGAAAAGCAGTTAGCCGGAAATATAATCCAAAATATTAACGAAAATAGTATATAGGAGGATGGAACAAATAGAATGCGAGTTAGGAGAAGATCAGTTTGGTTTTGGGAAGAATGTAGGGACAAAAGAAGCAATATTGACTCTGCGTCTAATTTTAGAAGACAGGATAAGAAAGGACAGGCCTACGTTTCATGGCATTTGTAGATGTAAAAAAAAAGCCTTTAATAATGTGAACTGAAACACACTACTAAGGATTTTGAAGGCGACAGGAATAAAATATCGAGAAAGAAGACTTATATATAACCTCTACAGAAGGCAATCAGCTGAAATTAGAATTGAAGGGCAAGAAAAGAAAAGGAGTAAGACAAGGATGCCCATGCTGTTTAACTTATACATACAACATGCGATGAATAAAGTTAAAACGTAATATAGAAAAGGAATCATATTGCAAGAAGAAATAAAAACCCTACGGTTTTGCCGATGATATTGTAGTATGAGGGGAGTCAGAAAAAGACTTGAAAACCATAATAAACAAAAGGCATGAATGTGGTTTCACAAAAAAGGGGAATTTACTTACGGGTAATATAAGAATATTAGAAAAGAAAAGGAGAATAGAAGCCTTTGAAATGTGATACTATAAGAGAATGCTGAACCATTAAGTTCTAAGCAGAAAAGGGGCAGAGAGAACAATATGGAGGACGTTGACCAAGAAAAGGATTAATAATAGGCTGCGTTTTAAGACACGAGGGTCTTATAATTGATCATTACTCAACAAAATAACAGATTTACGGCGTTTCGGAGCTAGTAGGTTTACATATTTTTCTATGGATTCAGGTTAAGATCACAGCCCAGGATGAAGTTCGCGGGTCCATAACATCTCCGACTTCAACAGTTATATACGATATAACCAAAAAATATGTTTTAGGAAGCTCACTACTCCATTAATGGGCGTTCACACTTACATGTTTAAAATTAATATAGCCGAGCGTGGCAGACACGTAGGGTTGAAAATTGCGATGGTATTTTCCCAAGCGAAGAACTAGCAGATCACGCAGTAAAGCTCTTCATTCAATATAAAAATTTGGCTAGTTTAGCGGTTACGTTCCTTAAAGGTTCTTGTGAATATCTAGCATCAGACGTTCAATAATACCTTCGAATTGCGTAAATGAAAGCCTCTCTTATTCCAATCAATGGCATAGTCTTTTTTACTATTACTAAAACTTTTATAATTGACAATTATTATTTTTTACATTTTTTTAATTATTTAAAAATATGCACCTTTCTACTTACAAGTCATAATCATACTGTCTATTAAACCAATATAAATACTTCAACATGACAGACAATGGTGTACCATAATCTATATATATAATATACATTGACTAATGTCTTAACAGCAATGACATCCATAGAAAATGAAACGTACAAAGAGTGAAATGTTATTCAGATAAGAGTATTAACAGTCATGGTCATCGAAGTTTCAAAATTGCTAACTATATTCTGTATATTAGTCTTAATGTACCAAATAATCATAGTTTTATACCCAAATATAACTATAATTTGTCTTATGCTTCATCTAGTAAACTGAGAATTTTTTTACTTCTACAATTACAACGAAAAGGTACTCTATATAGTGTCTCAATAACCAGATTGCAATTTTTGTATGCACCAACTTGGAAGATTAATTTGTCAAGGAAAGAAGTCTTTTAGAACAACACTAATACAAGTATTGTTTCAAAAAATGCTTTTACATTCCGCTAAGACATTTATTTCTTCACATCATCATATTCATAAGCAACCAATACATCAAAGAATATTGCTGCCATGAAGTCAAGCACTTTATATAATGTGCCAATAGGTTTTAAACTAGAATACGAAATAGTCACAGTTTGTCATCTGAAATTACCACTTCTTGACAGAGATTGTACTCCTTGGAAAACCAATTAATTGAAGCTCAAATAACTGTCAACACATTGGTCAACTCAATCTACTTACCGAATCTATAAAGCATTATAAATAATTAATAATTATGGTAATTATCACATCATTTTTATTAAATTACAAGTGAAGCAAATTTCTAATGCCTTTATCAGTAAATCTTTATTTTGGCTTAGAGAATACAAACCTGTTTATATTGTACATAAAGGCAAACAACAAAACTCATCACAAAGACTACCAACATTCAATTCTCTTAAAAATAGCAACTGAGCAATATATTCAATTATGAACTTGTGACACCAAATTATCAAAATCTGAGCTGGTGTTTATTGCTCTTAAATTTATGTAAAGCACCAAATGTTTCCAAGCTGAAACATTACCTCTCACAGTTACATCAGATATAGCTAAAATGCCATTCCCACAATTTCGTCAACACCAAGACAACAAAGTCAATAGTGCCATGATCCTGGACATTTCAAACATTTTGCTCACTTGACCCAATATACCACAACATTATAAGGGAAAACAATCAAACACAAGAACTCCACGGGGCAGGAAGGAAGCAAAACCGAACAACTTATTATACCGTATTATGCACTTGATAAGGTCTTCTGATTGGCAGAGGAAACTGTATGTTTCAGATAAGTATAAGATGTTGTTTGTATAGATTCAAGTCATTTTATTTCATACTTTAATACCATCAATTCTTTTATTCTTTGGAATATATAGAAAGTATCAACATTTCTGTGAAAAAATATGCTTTTGAGTAAACAATACATGTTAATGTAATAAATAATTGCATTTTACATTTATTTACAATTGTATACTTTGTACAAGAGATTTACATTTACAAATTAAGCAACACATAACCTGGCGAGTCCTCCAAAGAAGTAGCACAGAACGGGCAGATGGCCTCATGACTGTGTTTACCACGAAGTACTGCAACTCTAGACCAATATCTATACAAGAAAAAAACTACATCAAGTAAACTATATAAATTAAATGTGAGAACTGCCACAATTCGACACAGACACAAATTAATTGTAAAATATACTAAACAAATAATTGTAAGCTTACTTTGCAGTTTTCTCGTTCGTTACATGGCCACACGGTTTGAATGCATATTTAGGTATTCCAGTGTCCACATAGAAAGCTGCCTCAACACCCATACGCAATGGTGCTACTGGGCCAAACTAGAATGAACATTAAAAGCAATTCATTAGATTATAAATATCTTTATAAATATATGTGAAAAAACACAAGTGCTTTGAACTACTGTCAGCGTTATTTTAGAATACCCCTATTGTTGGCATAGGAGAATGCTGGTGAAAGCTAACTTTTTGTAGCACCACTGCAAAAGTTTACCACACATCACCATGCAGAAACTGATCGATGGTGCAGAAAACTAGTCTAAATTAAATGTAACAAAGTTCTACTTTAAGGCCAGGTATAGACTATAATCGCTATGTCAAAAAAATCCACCACACAAGTACAAATAGCATATCCATTGTGTATACAAGTAGAAATTATGGTCAAGAAAACAATTTATACTATTCAAAATTTGTAAGAGCATTACAACACAAGCAAAAGACATACCTCGGAACAGGTAGGACACTCCCCTCGCTTCTTCTTGGGGTCTCCACGTTTTTCCACATGGCCACAATTAAAATATACAAGTGGGTAGTGTGTTTTATAAACACCACTTTCAGTCTTAATACGCCTAGGAACTTTCAAACCGCAATTCTCCCCTGTACAATTACCTATGATATTCATCAACTCCTCTTTCTTCTGCAAATAAAATATATAGATGACTGCAAGAATACATAAAAATCAATAAAACTACAAACAAGATAAATAAAATTTTAATGCATCCTTATGGCAAAAAGTTTAAAATTGAGCAAATTCAAGAAGGAACATGTTCTGTAGAACATTATTAATAGTAAGATATGCATTACACTAAAAAATGTCACATTTCTGAAGGATCATGAGATACAGAAACACACAGACTTTTATTTAATAATGCTGCACAAAGGCTCGTACTGCAAATGACTGACTCCTATTCAGGACCCAGTACAATTTATAGATTCATGGAATACTCCAGAAACAGAAAATACTAGAAATTAAAGGTAAACATAACAAATAAATAAAAAACAAAAATGGTTGAATACTCAAGCTGTCAGCATTATTTTAGACTATTCTCACAAATTGAAAGTGGAATAAGCTGGTGAAAGCTGATTTATTTAGCACCACTGCAAAAGTTAACTACAAAAACATTATAGGAAACTGATCGATGGTGCAAAGTTGGAAAGTAAAGAAATTCAATTTGTAAATGGAAAGAAAATATTAACTGGTTAGATACAAAGTATATAGCCACCATTGTTTTTATTTAAGACTACTATGTATCCTGAAGGTAAATTTTTTTATATTGACGCAGTTTAACTTCAAACTGTATGCATTATTTAAAAATATTCTCACCTTGTAGAAGTAATAATAAGCTGGTGAAAGCCACTTTATTGAGCACCATTGAAAAAGTAAACTACAAAGATATTTTAAGAACTGATCAATTGTGCAACTATAGAAACTGAAAATGTACACTCTGATATCATGTAACATACAGCATCACCCAGTCTCTTTTAATTATAATTATTGCAATTTTGTTACATTATTACAGGACAGATAAAATCTCTACCTATCCACACACTGTCAGCATTATTTTAGACTATTCTCACTATGTAAATGTGGAATAAGCTGGTGAAAGCTGATTTATTTAGCACCACTGCAAAAGTAAACTACAAAGATGTAGATACTGATCGGTGGTGCAAAATGTTTAAGAAAGGTACTAACAGGCAGGTAGAAAATCTTCATACATAATATAAACCAACAAAATGTTAAAAACATTTTTTAAAATTAAAAAACAAATATTTGTTTACCATAGAATTGGCAAGACCCTCAGCAGTTCGCCATAATAATGTAGTACCACACAGATCAACTAGCGAGCCATCCTGCAGAACGTTGGTCTCCGTAGTTACCTGAAGTTTTTGAAATTACATTCATTTGTCAGAAAAACTTTTGCAATACTTCAAAACTGCATTGATTAAATCCTTCACATAAATGTAATAGTTGTTCCCAGAGTATTTCAGAATTCAATGGGCACATTTGTTTAATATATGTATAAATGCACACTAAATTTAACTGTAGGTTCTAAGGCAACTACAAATGATCAAAAACTAGCAAAAGTTATTAAAGCAAATATGACCATGATATCAAAATTTGTAAATTCTAATTGCCCTAAGCAACATATGAATGAGAATTAACAGTGTTTATGCTTATTGTAAAGAACTAAAAGTATGCGAGTTACATTCAGGTTACCAATAAAAGCTGCAGCCTGACAAAACAGCTGTACAAAATTACTTAGAAGTCGACATTGGTGACTTCATTCCCTACCCACTTCCTAGGAACAATGGCAAGACTTGCAAAAGTGGAAGGAAGCAACCTTGACACATGGTTAGTCTTAGAACCCACAATCTGTATGGCAAATTGGTCTTAAGCAAAAATGGTTGAATACTCAAGCTGTCAGCATTATTTTAGACTATTCTCACAAATTGAAAGTGGAATAAGCTGGTGAAAGCTGATTTATTTAGCACCACTGCAAAAGTTAACTACAAAAACATTATAGGAAACTGATCGATGGTGCAAAGTTGGAAAGTAAAGAAATTCAATTTGTAAATGGAAAGAAAATATTAACTATATTCACCGATTATTTAAAAAAACAGCTACAAAAAAAACTTTAGTTTGAAGCTTCAAAATAAAAATGCAGACAAAAATTAAAGGTTGTAACCATTTAAAAAAAATATACCCTTATTAATGCTTAATGGAACATTAAAAAGAAACAAATTCCAATCCTTCTTGAAACAGTTGTGTAATCACCTGTGTCAAATTATTATTAAAACCTAATAGGTTAATGTGTATAGCTACAAACTAACTAAACTGAAGTAGACTTTCAGTAGTGTATATAATTTCATTAGTTTAGAATACCAAAAAAAAAGCTTCAAGCTAGACAAGAGGCAGGTGAAGATACTGGACTACTCTCTCCTCAGTACTGAACTTACCAGTTTTCCTCTCATTGGTTTTCGTCGTGGATATCTCAGCGAATACAGATTACCCCCCACAGATACTTCATACCAAGTGCCCCTTTTCGCTTCACCTCCCCAGTAGGAACCATTAGGATGATAAAGAAGGACTCCATTTGAAGTCAACGCATCGGGACAGTCGCCATCAAACCACTTCACTGCATTTTCCTGAAGTGAATTACAATCTTGTTGAATGCCTCATGAATATTATAAATTTATTAGAAGTAAAATGAAGATTCAACCTGAAAATCCAGAAGATTTGAATTACATTTATGACTTTCTAAAGCAGTCTATTCTAACAAGAATATTAATCTAATTAACATTGTTACAATCATGAAGCCAAATTACATTCACAAAAAGAATATAACATAAGTGAACACACATACACATTTGTAAAGAGAAGATTAACTACAAGAACATAAATTACAATTAATATCATCAATAGTATTCTTCACATTAATTTCCTTTAAATTTTTAAAGCAAACAAATATACCAAAATTTGCACAGTAGTAGACTACTATTTTAAAAAAAATACAAATCATAAAATAAAGTAGTGTATCTCTCAGCTTGTATTATATTCATGTCTGCTTCTCATGCAAAATTTGATCTATTGTGATATGTGATCAAAGGAACTTTTACAGACCAGTGATTAACAATTTTATATAAATTACAATTAAAAATCATTCAAGACGGAATAATTAATGATAACCAATTGTATAACAAAATTTCTTCACCAGGATCTGTAATTTGGAAAACATAACTCAAAAAAATTCAAATATTGTTCAAAAGACAAACATAAATAAACATATCTGAAAAATTAAAAATATATAAGTAAAATATTTATGTAATCAGAAGAGAGAGATTCAGTAGGCGATTCCACCTATACTTTTATATATATATTCATTAACAAACAATTACAACAATGCAAAGAATGACAGCATTTTCATTAAAAAAACTTTTCCTTAAAATTCTTTGTAACAATATATATATTGAAGATGATACATTGTGCGTTAACTTTGTTACGATTATATATCAGAAATCTGCACAAATGCCATATTCAACAAGATGCTGTCCTCTTCACTTACAATGTATTTACAAAACACCCTTTGGGAATATTGAAAGATAGTCGCCATAAAAGTCTATTTAAAAGCTGTACACAAATAATTCAAATCAAACTCTCATATAATACTATTTTATATTTTACTAAAATTTTGAAAGTAAGGTAATAATAGAATTATCTGTAACATTATTGATTCATTATTTTTGCTTATATGTCTAATGAGGTCCCAAATATCTGGACAAAATGGTACATTTCAGTTTGGTTAACAATATCAATATATAATAAACACAATAAATATGAAGTTTTTAACCTTGATTATTCTCCCTAAATTAGCCATGAAATTTTAATTTATAAACTATCAGACAACTTTTAAAAACTTTTTAAAAAACCGTAGTTCACAAATGAAAATCCAAATCTACAAGAATACTTTACATTAATAATTAATTATATAGAGTAAACCTATGAAACATTACCTTAGGCGGACTACTCACTTGCAAGAAGTTGCTCCAATTCATTACTATGCACAGTGTGGTTATGCTTGAATATACTTCAATTATGTACAAAAGATAAACTATGATTATATTTATGCATATATAAAGTATATTCAGGTATTCACCACACCAATTGTACTATAGCAATCTCTTGCAAGTGTATAGCCAGCCTTGGTGTCCCATTACGATTAAATTGCTGATATTATCACAGTGTAATTTAAATATCATAACAAATATATTGTTCTCCAAGATACAAATAATTTATAACAAAGGTTTCCGTGTAAAATAATGTAACGCACGTAATGATCCATTTCAGGCAGTCTACTTGATTAATTCAAACAAACATTTTGGGACATATTTGTATCTTCTTCAGTTTTTTTGAATCAACTAAATAAACTGTCTGAAAATGGTCATTAATTGCATTACATTGGTACAATTTGACATTTAAACAATAATATGAAATTAATACAAAATAGGCAAATGATAGTGCATTTAATTGAACAAGTTAGCTTATTACAGAACACAATATTTTCAAAAAAGCTGAAACATGTAATGCTACTAGCTTAAGTTTCATAAAGCTATTATTACAATAAGTCAAATAAAAAACTAATACCTGTGTGAACATTGGCAAAAATTCACTTCCACAAGTCTAACTTAATGATATACTTACAAACTATAATAAATAGTCATATAACATAATATGATTGTACTGAATAAGAAATTGAATGGTTGTTGTATTATTCAGTCCTTAAGACTGGTTTGACAATCTGAATGGCAGAACAAAAATTAAATATATCCTAATAATGTCACTAAAAGTTACATTAGAAATCAAAATTTTTATCAACACTGTTTACTGAAGATTTGTTAAGTTATCTGTATTAATTTGTATACAATCTTCTTCCATTTACAACAATTTGTGAATATAAATATTCCACAAACCAGGAGGAATAAGTTTAACATGAATCATAGCAACTGGTCTGTACAGTGTTATGTTTTATTAATAAATGTCCAAATGACTGCATATCTGGAAAAGTGCTGTAAAGTATCACTGAAATGTAAGTTTATTTACTGTATTAAAATTGCAAGCTGAAAGAGAAATTTAAGAAATATGTATGATGTGTTAAAATATTATCTGAATTACTGATGTATCTGATAAATTACACATGCAAATATTAACTAGTGTAACTACGAAAATAGGTGCTGAAATACAGAAGCTGTGTTTCTCAGATGAATCCTGTATGAGCAGTTTGACTTCACACATTTGTTTTAATATAAGAACCCCTGAACTTTTGACATATTTTACCGCTGTTTAAATGTACTTAAGATAGGGGATAACAATTCACTACCAAATGAACAGAGACAATGAAATAATGAATTGGTGCACAACATTTCACAGTAAAAATTATTAGTCTTCAAACCACATAGAATTGGTTATGAAGCACGAGTGTATGTAAGTAAGACTAATGTCAAGTAATGCAGAAAGTATCTAGGTTGTACATCTTTCAAAATAGTGACAATTTATTACCTATTATTAGTCTAAAACTGTTTTACACCATGAAACCCAATTTACGATGAATTCTAAAAATCTATATTACAAACTCCAATTTAGATGTACAACGTGAACATAGAAAATAATGTGATTTGAGCCAAACGCATAAACTCAAATGGGTCGGACCACAAATTGGGAAGTTGAAATTATGTTGATTGGTTATAAAAGCCCTCGAACATGAGCTCCAAATGAAGGATATAATACAAATATTGAAGTCTTCAACAGCAAACTGTATTCACTCCATTACAATTTTATGATGGTTCCAACATTTCGAACAAGTTCGAAAACCATCCTTTCTACTAAGAACCAATGTACACATTAACTTACCAACTAAAAAAATACAGGAAAAACAACCTCATATTACAGTTAAACTGGCCAGCAATGGCAGCAACACCAAAACAGGAACACACCAAAACAGCAACTCGGCACAAGTTGGAACAGCTCAAGAAACAGCTCTCAAGATCATACCTACCAGTTGGCTGATTGCTTATAACAAAATAAAGATGGTTTAATTAATTATTTAAGATTAACTTATACTACTTAATGTGTTTACTCTAGAAATAAATCTATGATTAATTCTGAATCTAATGTATTTTATAATTAAAATCAATAAAACATTAATTAAATTCAAAGTATATTTTGTAAGGATGGTATCAATATTGAACTAGTCCAGTATAATGTGCACACCAATTTGGTAAATGAAGCCGTTCCACTACACATAAATTCACATAATGAACAGAGTTGAAAATGCTACTCAAATTTAAAAATAAATAAAAAAAACCTGAAGTAATGTAACCAAATATAATTAAATCCTGTACATGAATTGTTATTCACAAAGCTCAAAATCAAGCTGTCATTAACTATGTACATGATTAAGTAATTAGCAATGTAATTGTGTATTACTAGTTACCCTTAAAATAAAATTCTTTAAAACTCTGATAAATAAAAACTTTTATTGTAAGTACAGTTTATACATCGGATACTGTATTATAATTCAGTGAAAATTCATTTTAGTCTGTGCATGATTTTGGATCCTGGTGTACAGATTATGCAGGACTATATTTGAACCATTCCACCCTTATGAATAAATGATTTTGTATTTATTACAGGCACAAATGGTAAAAAAACAAAGTAGGTATATTCATAAATTGATGACTGGTCAAAATGAGGAATGAGTAAATGGGATGTGTTACTTCCTTTGTCTAGACTTGAAACAAAATAGGCCTTTTCTGCCCTTAAACAGTGTATAAGAACTATAATTATTTGAAAATTATTGCTGGGATTAATATTTGTGGGAAATTAGCACAATATAAGTTGCATACTTGAAGTCAAAGGGAAAAGAAATGTTTCAACTAAAGCTTAGGTAAAGAGCATGCAACTAAATTTGGAAGACAAAAATTGGAAAATATCAACCGGACCCTGGACATGAACCTAGAATCTCCTGCTTTCCATCAGTAAAACGGGAGGTCCTAGGATTGAGTCCTGAATCTGGTCGACATTTTCCATTGTCTTATAAATATAGAAAATATTTATGTATTGGGATAAGTATCAACTATGCAAAGTAATCTTAAGTTCAGATACCTGAGAGTTAAGCTAATGCTTTAAATATAATTATAACTAAATTATAAATATGGTGAAAATGAAAGCACTTTAAGACGAGTTTGCAACTTCTCACATCACAGTTGGATAGCCTTAGATATCCATCACACAAACTCTGTGCACTTTAAAATTATTCCAATTGGTAAATGCAAGCATATATAGTGATAATACACTTCCACACAATTACAAACACAACTCCAAACACCATCACACCATAAACCATGTTATTGCAAATACCTCACTTCAAACAAATGAATTTCAACATTCATCATCACGATAGTGCTTAAAAAAGGATGAAACTATATAGGGTCTGGAAATTCAACCAATCCTATCTGCATATAAATGAATATGTAAATAAAATGAGGAGGATAAAGCACAAGAATTTAACAAATGCTTATTAATTGGAGGAGGTATGGAGTAAAATAAGCTTTTGTTTCATTTAATGCATTGAAAGGCTAAGCATTTGGAATGGGCAGTGAGAAAGGACTGTGCCAAATTAAACATTTGTTGTTAAAAAGCTAAATAATGTGAATTAGGTCAATAAAACATTTTAAATTATTAAGTAACTGACTTGCTGACTTACCTCAGCAAACAATAGCTAAATAATGTTGGTAAAAAAAATTAAAGGTCATTATTACAAAAGAGTTAAATGCCAAATTGAGTCTGGCAGGAGATTGTGCTAGTAACTTAAAGGACAAATATAGTAATAATTACTTGGTTCCAAGGCTCTGGTACACTTTCCTTTATACCTTATTTCAAAAGGAAAGTTACGAAATAGCTCCAAGAACTAAAACCAATGTTGGCCTTCCTTTGAAGGAACTTTGTGGGTGATATCTGGATTTTCAACTCAAATGTGAAAATGTTGGTAGTGTTACTAATGTGGCCTCAACATTGTATAACTGGGAAACATTCCTTACACTCAAGTGTGTTGATTTTCCGTAGTTCAGTCCAGTATCTCAGTACAGTAGAAAATAAAATTTACATAGTGATAAAACAAGTCCACAGCAAATGTGGCCCATTGCTATTTTAATTGAAATCAAAGGCAAGGTGGCCACATAGTTTCCAAAGAAATGCATTCAAAATGTAATATGCAGTTGAAGAAAAATATTTTATCCATGGAAAGTAGTCAAAAAAACTGGTTTCGGAAAAAGAGTTGTAACACACCTCTCTTCCTCACCAAATAATCTCATCAATTATCAGAGCTGGTTTGTCACTCAGTATCTTTTGTATCATTTATCTTCCAAGTTCATTTCCGCAGGAATCTGGCTTTACAGAACACACAATATCAAAAGATATGAATTTATAATAAATTATCCTAAGATAGCCAATACTGTATGTACTTAACGACAATACTCATATTATAGAATTCTACAGCTGTAAGATAAACTCAATTCTTACTATTGCTGATATTCCTCAATTTTACCATTAACCTTACTCCCATCATCAGGTGTTTCAATTCTTCAATGAAGCTACTTTTCATCACTTGAAGTCTTCAGAATAAATCCATGGCGAAGATAGTGGCCTATAAATTTACTATTCTCTGCACATGATGAACTTACTCGAAACACAAACACATTCTGTACCTATAATAAATATATACACTACATCCTAAAACTTGTACGTTTCTTCTTCTTCTTCTTCAGTTAATGTGGTTTAAACTTGCTTTCATTTCCCCCGGTGGTTGAACCTACAATTTACCTACACAAAACAAATGTTGACGAGATGAAAGCTGTTTGATGAATCTTCTGTTCTAGTCTTCTTTTCTTTTCCAATAATTTCTTGTTCTAAGAAATAATATTGTAAATTGTCTATATGGGTGGATTATTATTAATTATCTTTACCATAGCCTCAGTGGTAGAATGGGAAGGGGAACATGTAAAGAATCACAATCATCAAAAAGGAAATGCATGTAAGTAAATGTATTAACATTTAAGATAAATAATAAATAAAGAAAAGATAATTTAAAAAATTTGTAGTACAAAGCTGTAGGGTTGAATGGCTTTTGCTCTATCTCCAAGATCCTGCACTCATTGCTCTCTTTGCAATGATAAATAGACAGTAACCCCTTCGACAGTCACGGTTTAAATTAGTTATTTCATTTCAAACAGTAGCTTTCAGCAGCTTATACTGCCATATTCATCATTTTCAAATATTTGTGTTGCTTAACATGTATGGCCAAAACTGCTGCAAGATACAGTTTGAAATAAAATAACTTCTTGAAACTGTTAGTCAAAGGGTTAATTATTATTTATCAACATTAAACAGTCAAACAACCCAATGCATCTCTTTGCAATACTACATGCCAGGCAACCAATTAATAGTAATCCACCAAAACATCCAACATTTAAAATATATTACCTAGAAAAAAAATAGCATATCCTAAAAAAGGAAATTAGTTATTCCTGAAATACAAAATAATGAAGCAATTAAAACAGTTAAAATGTGACTACAAAAAATATCAAATGTGCTGATGAAGGAAATGTTTCAACATAGACTTACCCCTATGACTATCTTCGAGTTGCTGTCGAAGGCACCAGCGTAAACCCTCGTGTCAGCAACATTATTACGGTTGCCAACTACTCTACATGCAAATCTGGATACAGTACTCTTGTTGTCTTTGTTCTTGTTAAACACAACAAAGTCAATAGGAAACTCGTTAGATCTGCCAATCTGAAATTAGAAAACATTTCTTACCGTAAAAAATTATTTTTTACAATTGTAAGTTAAAGGTTCAAATGTGAACAAAATAATAAATAATTGCAGAAAACTGCATAGTTGTATTACAAAATATATAATATATTTTGCTGACAAATTATACTGTTTATTTATTTAAACTTAAATACTAATTTTAGTAACTTAATTAATATTGTATAATTATTTTTACCCTCATATCATATTGCCACAAACATTTGTGTATGGTTTCTAAAATGTAGTATGCAACTATTTATTGTTGTTATTCAGTCCAAGACTGATGGATGAAACCTATATTGTGCAAGCCTTTTCATTTTATCAGAACTACCAAACCCCACATCCTCCCTAATCTGCTTAGCATTTACTACCCTTAGCCTCACTGTTCTGTTCTTACCCTACAAACTTCCCTCTAATGCTAATTTTCACACTCAACGCAACACTCCATCTGAACATTCTAGCAATGATTACCCTCAAGTAAATTCCTCGTTTTACCACATGCCTTCCTACTCTTTATGTATTTCTTCTTCTTGCAGCATATTGTTTTTACTTTCTTCGTTGCCTGTCCTACATATAACATATATCCACATATAAGTTGAACAGCATTGGTAACACTGCATTCTTGTCTTACTCCTTACTGCTTTCTTTTCTTGATTTTCAATTCTCCAACTTAATACTCCAATAAAAAAATAAAAATACATTAATATAAAAAATCTCCATAAATTATCAAAACTCACCTGTAGCATATCAGTTTCCGTATCTCGGACATACTCTACCACAACTGTATCTGAATTTGTGAACTGGTAATGGACAGTACGGCAGTTGCTGCAGGTGTCATTTAACTGAAAATAATTTTTATTTTTGAAAATAACTGCTTCACCTTCAATACAGAATTAGTTTATAGGGGCATGTTAACATTAACACTGCTGAATAAACAACATAACACATACCTTATGGTTTACTCTTTTGGTGGAAGACACTTTTGCACCATTTGAAATTGTTCCTTTCAGAAAACGACAGTAACTTCTAACCCTGCCGTAATTCCTTGGTGGTATAAAACCATTGTAACTGTAAAAGGAAATTAGCGTGAAAAATATCTATAAGAGCTTCAAATAGCTGTGAATTAATTGAGTTGATATGAGTGAATTGTTTTCCCGAACAGTGTCGAGTGATTTCAAGTAAAATAATGTGAAAACGGTAATTTCCCAGAATTAACTTACCCAAGGATAAAAAACTTTCCATAAGAGACGAGACCATCTGTATCAGGAGAAACACATTTTGGCCTTTTTGGTATCTGAATTTCAGTGTAAAACCTAAAAATAGGAACATCAAAATAAGAAATGTTTAAGCATACTTCCACAAGTAATAACTTTTGGGATTTTGAATTATCATACCCTTCTCTTTTCCTACTGCAGGTTAAGTCACCACTGCTTCTCTCAGAATCCATTCCTGAAAGACAATGATCTTAATGTATTATAAATAGTATAAAAATAGTTTACAGTATGATCATAAATTGAAATTTGCAATTAGTGGCTTCAGTGTACTGGCCCATTCATACTAATTTTTTGTAATTCTATATTAATATACATGCCTATATGAAGGATACACGAACAGACTACAAAAACGGGATAGTAAAATTTGTCAAAGCCAGAGTTAATTACATGAAAGTCTCATCCGAACTGATCTAAATATGTTGAAGTGCTCATTGTTGAATCGTTCACATTAATGGCATTCGGTCTATTGTTAGATACAAACCAGAAAACTAGTTGAAAAATTGAACATAAATTTTTGTACCAAACGTGGAGTTTGTTAAATAAGTATAAAAACAGAGTCCGATTATCAGTAAGAATTTCGTTTGAACAATAGTTGATGTTGACATGAATCAGAGTAACAAGAAAAACTTGCAATGTGTCCACCAGAGCATGCTCAGTCCTGCACAGTTCCTAAACCAGAAGATACTGTAATATATTTACTAGAAAAACCAATTCTGAATTAAGGAAATAACCAAATAAAAAAAGTTATCTTGCAGAAAACCATTTAAACATTACCAGCAACAATGAAAAACAACGGGAATTAATACAAAATAAATCAAGTCTTTCATACATACTGTACTAATTAAAATAGCGAATTCAATTAAAATCTTTTAAACTTATCATAAAATATTATACAATTCGTTCCATCCAATGCGCAAATGATTTTCTTACCGGAATTGTTTATTAATCTGGAATTAAAAGTGATAATCGGGGCAATGCATCAATGCGCCACATTTCAAACAAAAACTACTGTGTAATGGCCCTCTGATATTTAATAGAAAATAGATTACTTGCGTCGTAGGCTTAAAAGACAGCTCTGTTCTTCAGAAGGCGAAATGCTGTATCGAACTAAAAGTGTTTACAAACGAGACAATACTAAATACTTACCACGACGCAGGCGCGTTCGAAGGTGCGCAATGAAATGCTAGCAGGAACTCGTTTATCCGACGCCAACCTCAACGACAAGTTTGAACCTGCACGTTGTATGAATCGACCATCGATAACTAACAGCTGTGTCATCGACATTTCACAACTTGAATAGTTATTCATTATTTTCACTGATAATCAACCATTTTACTACACAGTTACGTATTTATACATTTACCACTTAATTTTCTCGGAATACATTTAGAAGGAAATAAGTATTAAGTAACAGTCTTTTATTGCTCACAATTGAGCAACTGGGGTTCATGTCTTGGTTAAATTCCGTTCTAAAATTAAGAAACAACTTCATATCACTCACTCTTACTCCAAATATACAGTATTATAAATTATTTTATTTATAAACTGTGAACTCTCTCCCTCTCTGTCTTCAATTAATTACCTTCAATCATATTTCTTCTAGAAGAATGCGCAACATTTACTCATTCCATATCATTTCCAGAAATAATTTCTATTCCTACTGTCCATCAAAATTTCTAAAATATAATAAATTAAAAAGGTTTTAATCTGCCGTATTTGAGTACCCCTAAAATACGATTACAGTGAATCCATAACAGCCTCTAACCCTACATCTCATGTGACGTTGGTGTACCAAGTTTGTTCTACTCCGGTTATTACAGATGCTATAACTTTCAATTCAAATTCTACATTTATAATTGAAGAAAATAATTACCTTTTTTCAGTCTTAAATTTTTTTACTGACTTAATTTTTTTGTGGGTATCTCTTTATTTACTAGGGATAAATTGGTATATTTTAACTACGGCTTAAGAAGAAATAAAAACCTTAGGTTTGCTGGTATTAATAAATGGCATGAACGTGATCATGGAGGAGGAGTTCAACATGAGAATTAATAGAGGGTAAACAATGATGATGAGAAAGAGCGGAAGAAATAATGTGAAGGAAGTTAAGTAATTCTGTTACTTGTGTAACAAAATAACTAAGGAAGGTAGAAGAATAGTAGACATAAAGAGTAGGATAGAACAGGCAAGAAAGGCGTTTACAAAAAAAAAAGGAATTTACTTACGAAAATATTAATATTAGCTGTTTGTATGCAGTGAGGCGTTATATGGGTGCGAAACGTGGACGATAGAAGCTAGTGGTGTTACAGAAGAATGCCGAAAATCAGATGACTGGATATAGTTAGTAACCAGTAAGTTGTAAGCAAAATAGGGGAAGAGAGAACAATTTGGAGGACATTGACCAAGAGAAGGGATAGATTAATAGTCCATGTTTTGAGGCATAAGAGGGAAGTTTATGGGATAAGAACAGACGGGTGGAATACGCTAATGAGACTAGAGATGGGGATTTCTTTAACCTCCTTTAATTTTTAGCCAAAATAGATGCAAAATATTTATAAATAAATAAAGCTTATCTATGGAGTTTATATACATTTACATCCTTTTAATAGAACTCAATTCTTGCATGACAATTTATCAAAATCTGCAAAGGTTTTAGATATGGGATGTTCAATTCTATTACATTTGCATATTTCACAGTAAAAAAAATGTGGTTAAAAGTTTAATGAATTGAGAAAATCTTGCGAAGACTTCATAACAAGTTCATGTCTTGACAATGGTCATGAATGAAGGTATTTTATTTTTCGTGTAATAATAATTATTGTCCACAATTTTCTTTAATAACCGTGGCTGACTGTTTATTTTTAATTCAATACACACTACAGTTACTAGAGTGACAACTATTTTTATGTAAGTTATATGGGTAACATCAGTTGTTTGTAACATTGTTGTTTTTAATTATTTAATGACTTTCTAGTATACTTATGATTATAAGTCTGTTACATATTTTTAGCTTAGCTAAATGTATTAGCAGGGCACATTTTCACTGTAAAATAATTTGTATAACAGTATTGGGATTACAATATGATCCTTATAACTACAGTTTCTCTTCACAAGGGTTTGTAATTTTTTTTTCAGTTGAAAGGGTATTTTAATTCGCTGAAACTGTTTTTAAGTTAGATCTCAGTAATAACTATTACTATATATTCGTCGCTTGCAATGTGGCTAGTCAATTTATCTTCCTTTTTTGAACGAAATTCAGCAACTTTCTTCTCTTTACACATCCAAACACTTTCTGTTGAGTCGAATAGCTTAATTTATAATGTCACAAAAAACTACTTTATTTAATTTGTGTGCTTATTAGGTTTAAGATAAGTCTCTATACATTAAATTGATTAAATAAAATAACGGGAATCAGACTTTTAAAAATATAAATTTATTTGATGGCAATGAAACCCTCATCGCTTTTGAAAATACAGAGATAATGTCTTGTGAGGGTTCACATTAGGACCAAACATTTAGCTTAATTAATTAAATGATATTTTTGTAATTCGGTTTGCGGTTATTGTACTTATTCAACTTTTTTCGTTTAATCAAAGTAAGTAAGTCTCTGTTGGGTTGTTATTTGAGAAATGTATTGTCATGTTTGTCATATTATTGACGGTTATTAATGAATATGGCCGCATGTAATCTGTTAACAAGTGTTTTTTAAAAATTTACATGGACAGTATGACTGCATAAAACTTTATGCAGATGATTATGGAAATAAATAACCTGCATTAGATCTGAATAAAGGGAGAGAGTGGCGTTTCAAGCATTAGCATTGTAATCAATCACAGAAGTTAGCTGATTTTATTTCACTCATTATTGTCTAAAATTGTGAACATTTAGTCATATACCGATTTCTATAAAAAAATATTCAAAATTAATAATTTTCTGTTATACGGGTCGTTAATTCTTATCTAATTTAATATCAAAAATTTATTGTTAAAATCATATCATAATATTATTAAAAATAAATAATTTAATGTATGTATATAAGACCTAAAATTTAAAGAAAATAAATTTTAGCTTCATAAGTCTACTTCAATGAGCATTTTTTTGTTCTTAAATTAATAATTTATGCTCTCTTAACATCTGGTATTTAACAAATAATGTACAACCGATGAAGCGGTAAATTAGGAAATAAACATGGTAATAATATTTTTATTACATTAATATCTTTTTAATTAATTAATTAATTTTTAATGTAATTTCAGTTTAAAAGGCGATATGTGGCGGCAAGCCTGCAAACGAATATTGCCACTTCTGCACTCTAGCGGCCAAGCCTAGAACTTGTACCATTAACATCAAAGAGTGATTAACGTGTTTAACACACTGTAATCTACGAATTATCTACCTAACCTGATACAAATTTTTGTAAAAGGTCAAAAAGCTTTCGATGTAATTATCAATTGAGTGAAAGAATATAATTTAAATATAAATATTTTAATGGAGTAATCTTCCTGTAGAGAGACATTATATGTAGACATTTAAAATTAATGTAATTGCGACTGTAAAAAGTAATTTCGTTTTTTGAAACTCTTTACTTTCAGGGTAGCAACTTGTTAGTTCCATCAACTCTAAATTGTCATTTGAATTGAACGGTTTTGTCGAGCTGCGTACATTATTTCATTGGTCATTAAATGCCAAATCCGGTCTTTCCGACGATGTAGAAGAAAGATTCTAGATCAATTGATTCAGGGCACAAGAATTAAATAAATATATGTATATAAAACGGGGGATGCCGGTAATTACGAGTCGCCATCTTCCTTCCCCAGACCCCGCCCACTTACGAAACAGAAACGGTTGAAGAATGGCGCCTTTTTGTTGCGTAACCATTTTGATTTTTATGACGTTTTCTCAGTTTTCTGGTTTTAGTGCCTCTTAACATTTTTGAGTCAGTTTCGATTATATTCAATATATTGGTTATCTGTAGCATATATTGTAACAATGTGGTATCATTCAAAAGATTTTGAAGAAAAATTAAGAAAAATGTATTTTTATAAGAACAATTTAACATTCGTATTAAACTGTGGTCTAGTGACTAGCTTCGCTGTTTCACAACACACAGATGTTTGTGCCGTCATGGTCACGGAGACTGGCATTAAAACTGCTGGAGAATCGGTATGTTGACCACGTACCACCCCGAATTCGTAATGTGTAATGTAAGATGAAAGTCTACAGTTGACTCTGTAAGCCAGTGCCCAGAATGGGCTGCAGAACCCATGAAGAAGAAGAATTAAGCTTAAATACAACAAAGAATTAACGATCCCGTATAACATACAATTACAAAAAAAAATGGATTAATATAAAAATTGAAAACAGAATGAACGTTTCGATCAACACTTGTGATCCTTGTCAATACTCAGGTCGAATTTTATTGGCGTCCAATCAGTATTGAAAATATAAAACCGTCCAAATTGGATGAAACTAATTTTAAGTCAAGTAATAGACAAAATTAAATGATAAAATTAGAGATGCGTCATAAACGTTTCTGGAATCCTTGCACTTTCGTTGGGGAATTCAAAATCGTAAAAGCTGTAAAATAGACGAATCGCTGAAGTCAAGTTCTAACTACTTGTTGGCATTATTCTACTGGAATACCTATGAAATTACCGGTTTCAGAACAAGTTGGCCCATCTTCAGCCAATTTAATAATATAATCGTCAATATCATTGTTTTAAGTTAAATCAGGTTCGCGTTTAAGATTTTCCTATGGGAAGTCGTCTTAGCCCTCCTTTGCTGAGATTTAGAGAATTTCTTTTTCTCTACGTCCAGTCCAGTCCCTATGGTATGTTAGATACGTAAATGTCCTTTTTTTTTACATAAATGAAACTTACTTTCAACATTTATCACCCTCATTTTGAATTTACTCGTAAACTTGAATCGAATCGTTCTCTTAATATTCTACATGTCACTGTATTTATTCACAATACTTCCATACAGATCAATTGAACGTATACTGATCCTGAAACTGCAACTTCCCATTTAATAGCATAATAAGGGAATTGAAAAGGGAGGGGATATGGAAGGAAGAGCAAGGTGATCAAGGGATGACTTTGTCCCCTATTTTTTCCTATATCATTCATTCGATTGTCATGAAATTTTGTGGTATTATAGCGCACTGTTCAGGTAAGGTTTCGGTAGATATTATGAACATGTAGGTATCTTCGTCACCTCCCCACACCCGTTTCATTTATCATAATACATCGTCGGCGACATCAAACTACTCACTATGTAATTTACATTTAAAAATGTAGGTTATTTATTGATAATTACACACAATATTTTAACAAAATTGTTATGTTTTGATTTTATAATTTTTGTGTCTAGTTACCTGAAGAAGTACACAAATATGTATGAAAAGTTGTATTTATAGCAATTAAATGTTATTTAAATTTTTTTGCTGACACATTAGGCGTATATATATTTTTATCAATTTGAAACATTATTTTTACTGCTAAAATTCTAAGACTTTTCTTTTTTAAAAATAAATTAATTACAATCACTTGCTAGAGGTTTCCAAATTATATTATGGAACAACTGATTTTAGTGTGTTCATCTTTCTCAGGGGAAAAAAATATCCATAATTTCCTTCTTCTTTTATACTGTTCCAACTCAATTACAAGAAATTTACACGTGGAAGTAGTGACTGCTGTTGCGAAGAAATTAATATGAAGAGGAATAAAGTATCAGCGCAAAGAATGTTAGGTAACAAAATTTCATGTGTGTAAGGAGGCTGCAAGAATGGTTCTGTCTCAGAAATGCTGGGACGGTGTTCCGAATAGGAAACAGATTTATATATTTATATGGTTATTTACAAACGTTTTATACCAGAAACTTCCTAATTTTTTTTCATGTTTCATATTTCACACTGCACTAACACATCTTTGGTAATGGGCATGGTTCCCATTTCACAGGGATGAAAAGTCCTAAAGTCATCAGTGAGTAGAAAACAGTTATTTGAATCTCAGCCAAGACCATTTGCCCTGAGGTGAGGGCGTGGTGCTAGATTCGTTGTCAATTTTTGGGGTCACAGATTCTTTGTAGTACTTTCCGCAGCGTCCGTAGCCCAGAAAGTCAAACCCTGAAAATATTCAAAATACTATTAACAGCTTATTTCCATAAATTTGGTAAATATTTCAATTTATCTGCATTATCACAGGTTAATTTTAATGTTATCCTTATATTTATTAACCATCAGAATTTGCTAGGAACGTTTACAAGCATTGCGTCATAATTATATTAGTTATCTATTTACCCCTAACACTGCAATAGACCAATGTGTCTATTCTGCTCTCTCTCTCGTTGATTATATTTGAGTACTAGTCAACTAAATTTCATACAACCCTTTATTTTCAAAATGCATGTTTTGTGTTTTTTTTAATGTAATGGAGAAGTCAAAACTAATGAAAAATTTCTTTAAATTCTCGCTAACGCTTCCATAATACTGTAGCACCACACATAGTTTCTCCCTATCTATTAACCTAACATTATCAGCCGTGGGTGAATTAGAGCGTCTGTGTTTGTGAATTCTTTGGGAAGTATGTTTGTAGGTTTAATTTTCTGTAAATATTTCCTCTATAGGATGAAAAATATGCCAAAACGTTGTTACTAATTAAATGTATATAATAAGGTAACGTTATTGTACTGATAATTATTACAATGTTGCCGAAAGCTTCAAGAAAATTTCAAATTTAATATTTTATAACACTGTGATTTTTTTTTGGTTATAAAAATTGTTGACTGATGTAAATATTTGTATTCTCTGCCTTTCCTATTCTACGATATAAAATTTTATGAGTGTTATCGCTTTCCTTCTTCACGGTAATACACATTGTCCTTTGAAAATCGTCATTGTAAAACGATATTAAACGTAAATAACTCACGATCTTTTCTGCATTTATTTGAACATTCCAGAAGACACTTGCTGCTGAATCCTCGGTATTTCTTGGTACGCTTGCTGAAGCCACACACGGGGTTGAATTCTGCGGGACACTCGCAATAGGAGCAGAGTTCTCCTGTCACGTCTGTTACCATGACAACAACGAGGAGCGCACCTTTGTAAACGGAGGGGGAAAAAAAACAATTTAGTATTTCTTCTAAAATAAACACATGGGAATCAATGTATTATGTAAGAAGAGACAGAAGCAATATGTTGGGAAGAAAATGGACCAAACTCGATCACTAGTGATTTCTACTATTAATACGAGTTAAAATAAATAAACTGAAAAAATCTCCTGGTTTAAGTTAATTATATTATATTTTGAGAAACAGACAAAGTCGTGGTAATTAAGTCGTAATGATAAACAATCCTCGGAATAAATGATTATTTTTAAAATAATGTTTTTTTTTCTTTTTACAATTTAACTTCCTTTTTGTAGGTTTGAATTCAGACTAGACTTTCCTTGATGTTAAGAATGACTTCTGCAGGATATCCTGGCTATGAGAAGATAACCGGTTCGTTCTTTTACTTCTGCCTTTTCGATGGACAAAAGAAAATATGCATGTACATATGAAAGACCGCGAATGTGAAAAGTGTTCTGCGCAATATAAAAATTAAAGCAAACTGCTACGGTGAGAACAATATAAAAAATAAAATAACAAATACGTAGAAAATCTTTCCAACTTTTTAATTATTATGTTGTTGGTTATTTATCTAATATTGAGATACGCTATCCCATTACGCTAATACTATCTTTATTAATTATTTTGAATGAAGTGTTAAGCTCGATTCTTTTCACGAGACTCGCTATGTAATCATACCTTTATTTTAAAGCTTTAGGTATCCGAAAACCATACTTGTAAGTGGCGCCTGTGTATGTGATGTGGAGTTGACTTACCCAGCGCGAGCAGCACCGTCAACGTCTGCATGTCTTCAACACTGGGTTTGCTGGAGCGGAAACTCCGTCTTTATAGACGGTCCCGGAGGTGACGCTTCTTTGTTGTGACGAAAATCCTGCGTCGCACGTGCTTCCTGGGAAGTGTCAGAAATCTGGAGCGGGACGACAGTCAATCTTTCAGAATACGCTTGTTACGGAACTCGAGCCGTTGGGCTGTAAAAGAAAGCCTCCATATTTGGCGACGACGCGACACACCTCTGAAGAGAGATTTCGAAACGAGTCTTTCTTGACAGAAATTGCGTACCTTCTACAAAAAATAAGAAACTGAAAGATTAACGGATGACATGACGCAGGATATTGATATCATTTCCGCGGATGTGACATTGCAATTATTTCGACCAACTGTTTTCCAGAATTTATCGATTGAATCTCTCAGAAATAAACTTCCTTCCTATCAGAGCTCTGTGTGTCGGGAACGGGACAGCGAGAATCAACAGATTATGACTCTATCTCTTCCAATGGATATTATTAACTATATTTGTTATATGTATGAATTAGCCGTTTTTCTTTTCTCAGTGACAGTCAACCTGAGGGTCAGCCATGTTGTGGCCACTCCCCTCTGATAGCTTAGCAAGGGATGGAAAGAAAGTATTGATGCGAAAGGGAGAACAAGTTGCGATTTGTAGTATGAAAAATATATTTGGGAAAATGCAAAGAAGAGTGAAACGCGATAGTTGATATTTCATTAATTCTTAACATAAATTTGTAGTATGAAAAATATATTCGGGGAAATGCAAGGAAGAGTGAAACGCGACAGTTGATATTAAATTAATTCTTAATATAAATTTGTAGTATGAAAAATATATTCGGGGAAATGCAAAGAAGAGTGAAACGCGATAGTTGATATTTCATTAATTCTTAACATAAATTTGTAGTATGAAAAATATATTCGGGGAAATGCAAGGAAGAGTGAAACGCGACAGTTGATATTAAATTAATTCTTAATATAAATGTGTAGTATGAAAAATATATTCGGGGAAATGCAAAGAAGAGCGAAACGCAATAATTAATATTTCATTAATTCTTAACATAAATTTGTAGTATGAAAGATATATTCGGGGAAATGCAAGGAAGAGTGAAACGCGACAGTTGATATTAAATTAATTCTTAATATAAATTTGTAGTATGAAAAATATATTCGGGGAAATGCAAAGAAGAGTGAAACGCAATAATTGATATTTCATTAATTCTTAACATAAATTTGTAGTATGAAAAATATATTCAGGGAAATGCAAGGAAGAGTGAAACGCGACAGTTGATATTAAATTAATTCTTAATATAAAGTTAGCTAGGATTGGACAATGCGTCAGTATGTCCAGACCCTATGCCGTCATTAATCCCCAGGGATGTCATTTCGGCACGTAGGGATATGACCTGTGGAATTTCCGTAACCACGTTCACGTGGGAATCCAGAACGAGGAGAACACTGAAATATTACCTCCACCAGTGACGTTCCGTGACTTAGAAAGATCTATTTAAAGGTGGATTTTAAGTCAAAGGCAGTAGAAATGCTTCAATTGAAGCTCAGGTAGGAGCGTATAGCTAAATGGGAAGAAAGACAATAATGTGAAATTGTCGACCGGACCAAGGTTTCGAACCGCGGACCTTCCACTGAGATAACCCGAGTCGACGTCCAAAGACCGATTCAACATACCTCCATCCCTGTAAACCTATGGCAGACTCACATACAATTTACTACACATTCATCACTCGCTCCTACTTGAGCTTCAATTGCAGCATTGACTTGTACTCCAATTTACACCATGTCAATTCTTCATAAAAATTCCTAGTAATTAGGTTGTGATTTTGTTCCATATACGGCTATGTAACGTTGTTTTCTGCCTTCGGTAGTTTATAAATAAATATTTACATTCAACAAATAATTTACCTAACTGAAAAAAATAATTTATGCCACGGATAGGAATACCAGTAGTCAATTAAGTTTTAGATTTTTTTTCAACTTAATAACAAAAATATATGATAATATTTAAGCTAAAAGTAAAATAATTCTAAAATATTGAAAGAAAGTGAACCAACAATTTGGTAAAAACATAGATAATGGGCAATATTAATACATCCTTGGTCAACAATTAAACTTTCAATTGTAAATAAAATGATGTCAGATTATTGAATACAACTTTCGTCAAGACATATCTTTAATAATTTTAAAAAAGGCGTAAAATAAAATTCTATTAAAAAATAGGATATATAAGAAAACATTTAAAATAGTGTATTTTGAATTTTTTTTAATAAACCATAGTAGTATTTAGGTAATGATATCTTATAAAAATAATATAGACCATAAATGGTGTAATATATGACTTAAAAATACGAAAACTTTAATGTTTTTCCACAGCGCATCATCTGACTGAGATATTGGAATATCCTTGTATTTTACGAAAATTGCTTTCCATAACTTTATATAAAACATCAAACTCACACTTTATAACATTTTTACAGTTTTTATTGGAGGAGATTATTAAGATTATCGAAGAAAAATTAACAACTTAATGGATATAAGAGTTGTGGCTTTAAGCTCCAGGACAAAAAAATCATCCAAACAGCCAACTTTTTTAGAGTGACAATAGGATAATAATAATAAATAGTAATTATAAGATTAATGTTAAAAGGGAGCGGTTTAATATGAAATTGAGTACATAACTTACATGTAGTACGTAACCATAAGATGAAATAATAGATAAAATTATTTATTAATAAAACATAATCGTAATTATAAAATCAGATTACTTTCTGAACTGTTATACATTAGCTTAATATAAAGCCAGAACAGTTTCCTTACCCAATATTGACAGTCTTGTAATCCAGGTTTTAAAAATTAATCTCCACCTTAAAATTGAATAAACTTCAACCTTAGTTAGTAATAATAATTTTTCTGGTCTTCATACGCCTGCTGAAGGTCTACATCAAAACCGATAATTGTTGTACTTTAATTAAAGTTTACTTAAATTCTTGTATGTTTTTCGGGCTGTCCATTTTTGTACATTAATATAATTTCTAACTATTTCGCCGTTTAGTCTAGTTAGGATTTTCCTTCTCTACATTACGAAAAGATCACTTGCGACGTCACAGGGGGCTGTTTTGTTTAAGAAGTTTCCAACTACTTGATGCCAGAAAGACGAATAGGGAAGGGGGGGGGGGCGAAGTTTCGGTAGAAACTCGTCTGCTAGAAACACTACGCTGTTATTTGTACGGTATTTGATTTTTTTTCCTTCATGGAACACCCACTGAGATATTCCGATGGCATATTTTTCATTGCTCATATTTCCAAAACTGATGTAAAAAAATTATTAGTTCATAATGACTTCAATCTCCGTCCTCTCTTTTCATTTTTCTGTTTCCTACACCTAATTTTATCTTTATCGTCTGACTATCAGGCAATGGAACAGCAGAATAATATAAATTTAATATTGGGGGTTTTCTTTCAACTACAGTTGCTGGGTTAAAGAAGCTCACATCACGCTATATTTATTTATGTTTTAAGAAATCCCTTTAACGTTCATCATTCGTTGAAATGCCAATCAATCCCGTTCGCCTTGATTTCTTTTGAAAGTGACTATGCATCTGTCAACAACTACGATGGTCATGATTTTTTTTTCTTTTCTTTTTGATCCGCCTCCAGATATTGGAACGAATTGATTTCTTCAGCATTTGTTTTAGTTTTCTAAAGCCTTGATCAATGCTGTGATTTCCTCGAACTTGACAGCAGCAATCTTAAACAGAAATCTTTTGTTAAGATATCAACGCTCACGTTCTTTCTCTGTAGATGTGACTGTAGCTGGAAAAAAATTTCAGCTGAATGGACAAGGACTCGTGACTGTACTTGCTGGTGAGAGCTCACGTAGTCAGACAAGTCATCAAAAATAATAAGAAGAAAAAACAGAAAAAAAGGTGGAAAGCCTTAAGTGGTTGCTCGGTCGAACGTCTGCACTATAATTGGAGAATCAATTACTGTTCTATAAAACTATCAATATATTAGCGTTTTGCTTATATAGTTAAATATCCCTCAATAACTTAATTTGACTTTTTAATGCACTATATACAATAAAATATTTGTTTGGCTCATCAAAAGAGATGGTCCCTTCATCCTAGAGTATCAGAAGGCCAGAATTTATGATTATGTTTGTCTAGAATTTTAGAGAAGCGCCGCAGACACTTCGTCAGTTCTTTCTCTGCAGATTTGTGGGTGGGATTGGGTGGGCTACCTGCAGCCGATGATCCCTTCTACCTACCAGGAAAGGACCATTCAATTCATCGCATTGTTGGCCAGCAACGGTCAAGGACGAGACGATGGCAAAACCGCAGTTGCAAAACTTCAAAACAAGTATTTATCGTGTCATACGCAAAGTATAGCAACTTTTATTGGGATTTAATTTAGAAACAAACCCGTGGCCTTTTTTTATCCCTCTCTGTGAAGACAGAGTTCACATTTTCCCTCATTTTACGAGTAAAAAGTATTCTAGAGTTCAATAAATTGGAAAACAGGCTTGCAAGGTTTCAACCATGCTCTATTTTAAAAATGGGGAATAATGTTTTGAACACTTCATAAATTCTAGTTTGGACTCGGAAATAAATTATATCTGATTAAAATACTTTTAAATTTGCGAAATAAATATCAAAATGACTGTAATTATTTACAAAGTTCATTACTAATTTTTTACGTAAATTTATTAAAGTGTAGTCAAACAGATTTCGGCAGATAAAAAAGCCATATTCATCTACAAAGAATTTAACAACTATTTACAAAATCCGTTTTACGGGACAATTTTTTGTTAAATTATGGAATAAGAAAAATCACTTCATATAAGTACAAAACATTTTTTTATTCCATTACTTATTACTAAATTACAAATTTAGATTTTTTATGAATTTTTAAAAATAAGCTTACAAATTTCCCGTTCTGCCCCTCTATCTACGGTAATGTAAAATATATATTTATGTTTATAAATGGGGTACCTAAGAGACTCCCAACAAACATGTGGTATCGTAGGATTATAACAAAACAGAAATATACCAATTTTTTTACTTATAGCTGGCAAATATTCTGCTGATAAACGTAATATGCCGTTTAAATTGATATTTTGAACCGTTTAAGATGGGCGAAGAATATTCGTATAAAGATTTCGTGAACGAGGACGTAGTCCAAATACACAGCAAATAGTTTTCGCCCTGATAACGGAACCAATCTGGTTTAAAACAAGTCTTATGACGCGTGTCTGACTCATCTTTTAGGCGGAAGAGATTACCAGGGGAAGATTATGCCCCAGGGAGATGATGATGAGTCTTGATGATCATCACGCACAAAAAAGATCATTTCTGGGAACTTTGACGGCTCTGGAGGGGCACAAAGTTGAAGACAACCTCCAGCAGTAGTCTGGATCTTGCAACTCATCTTAATTCCAAGGAATTACGTGCATGGCAATAATTATGGGAATATCTCGAGTGCATCGCCATCAACACCGTGAATTAAGTCTACGTAGAGATTTTGTCACAGCGGGCTGTCTGTCATTTTTTTGTTTAGTTTAGATGTGGTATTTAAGACTGGTCTGAGGCAAACCACCATCTTGCGTAAGCCTTTTCATATCCGCAAAACTACAACATCCCACATCCTCCCTAATCTGCTTAGCGATTTCCAACCTTTGCCTCCCTCTTTTATTTTTACCCCACACGCTTTTCTCTAATGCTAATTTTACAGGACCCTCATGTCTCAAAACGTGGCCTATTAATCTACCCCTTCGACAAATTGTTCTCTCTTCGTCTATTCTGCTTACAACTTCCTCGTTAGTGATTCTATCCACCCATCTGATTTTCAGCATTCTCCTATAGCACCACATTTCAAAAGCTTCTATTCTTTTCTTTTCTCCGACTCCATCGTCCACGATTCGCACCTATATAACGCCACACTCTATACGAATATTTTAGAAATTATTTTCTAATGTTCACACTTATATTACCCTCTTATTTACGAAGACCTTCCCTAACTGTGCTATCCTACTCTAGTTATTCTGCTGCCCAAGTAGCAGAACTATTCATTCAAAATATCCCGCCTCAATCTTACAGCCTTTGTTATTCCACTGTTTCCAATACAACACTCCATTAACTTGGTTTTCCCTTTATTAATCCTCATATTGAACTCTTCCTCCAGGACCACGCTCATGCCATTTATTATGGTTTCCAAGACTTCTTCTGACTCCTCTAATACTATAATATCATCAGAAAACCATAGGGTTTTTAAGCCTTCTCCTTGTAATATGATTCCTTTTCTACATTCCGTTTTAATTTTCTTCATCGCCTGTTCTATATATAAGTTGAAGAGCATAGGCGACAGATTGCATCCTTGTCGTACTCGTTTCTTGATTTCTGCTATATTAGTTATAAAAGCCTGTAAATCTTATTTGGCATTTGGCCATGAGGTTGACTTAGTTTAAGAATAAATCCGATTTTAAAGGATGACATTTCGACATAATGCCGTTGCGGGTAAACATAGTTTTTATCAGTAATATTTCTTAAGGATAGGTTCAAATCCTTTGGCATGGTCGACGTCATGTTGGAAGAGCGAACAATATAAAATCAGTAAAACTTGTAAGCAGTTTTATGTTTTATTTATATGTTGATTGTAATGGCGCCATGGTTGCGGAGTGAGTCATAATGTATTAGAAACTCGTCATCGCCACTGAGAAACGTGACCCGTCGCTATTGTTTGATCTCGTGTTAAGCATAGTGAATGAAAAAGCTAATTTTTTTTAATTAGATGCGGCTTTCGTGAGTAACGAAATCTAGGAAATTACTCATTACACCGACAGTTTTAAGAAACGTTTATTTTCCAAGTAAAATTTACTTGTTACTTTCTCGGTTTGAGTTACGAGACAGCATTCAGAAGCTTCCTAATGACTGTGGAATGCGGACGTCGCCTCTCGAAGGTGTTGACATCTTCGGGTGTCAGTGAAGGCAACTAATTCTGGAAACTCACACTTGCCGGAATTCATCGTTATGGAATATTGACACTAACACTCATTTATTACCAATCTCACCACCAAATGGCTACTACGAAAAATTATATATATGTTAACACTATCACGAGTCACTGATATTTTATGGATGAAGCCTTTAAGTTCTTTTTATTTGTAAATTTCCTAATCTTTTCGATAAAACACTCAAAATAAAAAAGTACAAATTTAAGCAAAAAATACTAATCGTTAGCGCTGACCCTTCACTTTTCTTTTTAAAATTGTAAGGAAACAACAAATACCTATTAACATCCCACATAAGAGATCACTTGCGTAATAACAATTAAACGACCTTATTTACTAATATTATTTTAGAATTCAAATTTAATGAACCATAGCAGTATTTCTCTGACAAAAATACTTTCCATTATTAAACACTAAAGTATTGAAGAAGATAACGTATTTTAAGGATCAGACCTGAATTTATGGAAGATGTCCTGATTTATAATGATCTTGTCTTTCTTTTCTAAGCACGAATTACTTGATATATATATACATATATATATATATATATTTATTTGTAACAGGCTACATGAGGGTGTTCCTGAAACAGGCAACACCCCTTGAATAGCATAGGAAGGGCATTGAAAAGGGGGGATCTTACCGTATGCTCAACCATTATAACACATTGAGGTTCTTGATAAGACTGTGAATTGAATAACTTAATTAAAAATCGAGCTTTCAAACAGTCCTCAATTTTTATTTCCTTTAGGCAGCAAACAACCAAAAATTAATAAAAGTGAATGGCGAATGCTTGTTTTAATTTTTAGTGTTTCTTGTTACTAACAAATAAATATTGAGGGCTGTTTAAAAAGGACAATTTTCATTTAAGTTGTTTAAAATTAAAACTTGTAATGGCTGCTTGTGGAATATTTTCATAAACCTCAAATTTTGTATTAATTTACTTCGACTAACTGCTTTTATTATTTTGTGTTCGTATCTATTAAAAAATATTATCATAATAAATGCATGAATTTAAAGTATAAATATTAAGAAGTCTTAATAATAATTTTACAATCGGATAATATTTGCTGAGTATCTAAAGTGAAGCCGATAATTAATGATCGAATATTGCACGAGCTTAAAGGGAAAATTTATGAAATTGTTAGGCGGAAAAAAAATGGAGTTAAAATAATTTCATGAAACCCCATTAAATAATAGCGTGTAATAGACCTACATATTGGGCCTTTACTGTTTTTTATTTCATCAATTATCGTTTTGCACCATCGGTGAAATAAAACATTTGGAGATGCCGGGGATCGAACCCGGGGCCTTTCACATGCAAAGCGAACGCTCTACCACTGAGCTACATCCCCATACGAATTGTAATTGTGAAAGAGATAAACATATCTATGGTGCGTGACATTCCCAAAGAAGAAAATTTTTTTCAAGTATTGCCAGCTAGGCAATATCTAGAAACTCAAGGTCGCCCGATTTTTTGTTATCAATACCACGTTAGCAATGTACTTACTTGCACAAATACTGTCGATCCTTTCCGTTGGTTGACGGAAGATTGTGACCATCATTTGCTTAAAAGAAAAAATTTGATAAAAGCATAATTAACTAATTAACTGAGAGTGATAAACTTCAGTGTGACCATAAATACTTTCATGTTACCATGGTAACGCCCAGTACAGAAACCTGTACTGCTGAAACAACGACTTTTTGAAACACAAAGAATGGCCGAAAGTCAGAAATGGAATAATGTAATTTTAAAACGTTTCACCTCCCAAGTTTTAGACCTCCCCAGTTCTTTCTGTAGAAAATTATATAATTTAACATATTATTAAATTTTTATTATTACTAAATTTTATTTATTACTAAACATACAACCCATCAACAAAATCATATTCTACATTGATTTACCGTCTATTATTATAAAAAAATAATGAATATCAAAACGAAAAATTCAGAGACAAAATTGAAGTTTTAATCAATCACTATTACGTTTCCACATTTTGGTTGTTACTGCTCCATGGATACAGTCGAGGAAGAAAAATTTTATATTTGGCCGTTCAGTGTTGAATTATAGACTTTCAAATTTCTCCAAAATGACATAATGAAGTCCCTAAGGAGAGACGTTATATTTGTTGATTGAAGCTTCTATTTTGTCTGCGAAATTATTGTTTTGATTTAAAACTTCAACATTTCAAAATACCATAAATTAAGGGATTGTGTGATTTTATCGGATGAAGTATATGGAAAGCCTATTTCTATAAAAGAAGAGTAGGGCGACCTTAAACAAGAAGGGAAATAAAATTCCACGCGCATTCTTACATATAGTCTTGACAAATATAACCAAATATACATATCGAAATTCGTGATATTAATACAGTACTATTATCTTTGCTTCTACACGTATAAAAACGCCCACTCGTACAAAATATGGCGGCTGATCTTTCTATTTGCTTCAAATATGTCCAAAGAATCCAAAGATTATCTTATTTTTTGGTCCAGTCTATGTTGTTTATATGTCTTTGATAAAAACGTACCAAAGAAAAAAATTCCAATCGATCAGTAAGACATCTTAACATACATTACTAATTAGAGAATTATTGATTCTATAAAATGAAATTAAATCCACGTTTGAGAAGAAAGACACGTTCAGGAGAAAAATTCACTTCATGTAAAAGCTAGAACCAGTTTTCATACTTTCGAAGGGTATATGAGGAAAGAAAGTCGTTGTTGGAGAATATTAATAACTGAAAATATATGGTAGCTAAACGACATTAAAATTATGGGTTAAAATCAAATTGAAATAAGATATCGTCCAAATAAAAAAAATCATACGAAATATTTGTGAACGAAGTAATTAAAGTGCTTTGAATTATGATAGAGGGATGGATTTGGAAGTGATAGCAGAACTATGAATATATTTTCTTTAATAGTATTACATCTACCTTTGTTATAGACTGTATTATCGTTACGAACACTCACGACTGTCTCCATTAACAATTAAAATTAATCATTATAGCTATGGAAACATTCTTAGGAATTGTTTTTACATTGATGCATTTGCAAATTCCATTCATATTAATTTTTTAAAGCGAGCTTGAGTAAACGAAACTTTTTGGAGTGACTCAGTGAAAAGCAACTGCTTTTGTACTTTTATATTTAGCCACTTATAGAGGAATTTGTGTCACTAGTTTGTTTTCAATCTGTAAAAAAAAATATATACGCTAAGAATCAGTCACCAACTTAGTCACTGGGATGAGAAAACAGAACGTGTCTAGTTTTATAAATACAGCAGGAGAAACAAATCAGTCGTGCGAATAATATTTGAACAGTGATTCCCTTTCTCAGGTTTTGTCTACCTAATGCTCGAAGTTAAGTTGACTTTCTCCATTAGTCGAAAATTGGCTTCTGTTAACGTTCCTGAGAACCCCGTGGGCTGTTTATTCCATTAACTTGTAGGCTAAGGACGTGGGAGAACCCACACCAACATCTAGAGACAAAGCACGAGGAAGTGTGAAGATATTCTTGGAGATATCAGTCATAAAATGGTCAACCAGCGGATCTGCGCAATGTTTTTCACATCGTAGCGCTTTCTACGGCCAAAGTTCATAATGAATAACTTGAAATGGGTTTTTAATATGCATAAACGGCCGAAATATGCGTCGTATGAAATTTTTTGGGGTGTCAGTTACTTCTTTCAGCAAGTTTTGGTAAGGGTGAGGATGGAGGGATGTCATATAAAAAAAATGAAAAAAATCGAGATTGGGTTCTAAACGGATGTAATGTGAGTCGCTGAGTCTGATTCTGACATTCGAAGTGCAACTTAGCCTGTACTTCATTCTCAGTGTTGCGGCGATGGGGAAGGAGGAAAAGGGTGAAATCGTCTAAGATGTACCGGGCTATTACGAATAAATAAGTAAATACAATACAGGTTTTTCTGACTCAAGACCGTCTGTTTATTTATATTAGTGTGAGAATAGTCAAATGAGTTTTTTTCATTATTATAAAAATACTAAATAACAGACTTAAAAACAGAAATATCATATTAAATATATAAGATACTTACAAACACAAAAAAATGGAAACATGCACGAACGATTTGAAAACAATCGTCACCCTAATTATTATTGTGAGAACGTTTCGTTTAGTGACATACTACTGCCATTTAAATATAATCAAGAACCAGAATTTTTTATGTGATTAAACAAAGAAAATGTAAACTTATTTTCCTGACAAAAAAGCATTAGTTCAATTAAATAATTTATCTGACAAGTATATAATAATTAAGTTAAATCATTCTCTTAGTCAATTTTTAAATTTAAAGGCATAACGAAAGAGAGAATAAAATATATTAAATTAAAAAAAACTGACAACGAGACTGATTCATCAATTCATTTATTCAACGTAATTTAAAGTCATATTTTTCAGTTGATCATTATTTAATATAAAAACTATACAAAAATTAAATAAAAATTGTGTAACACTGTATCAAATAAAATAAGTTTATTATTTTAAATAATTAATACTGATAATAAATTTTTTAAGTGTTGTTTTGCACATATAACAGTAATAATAAACAACACATTATAGTTTTGACTTTTTTTAAAGAAAAATATATAACAACATTTAAGATAAAACCTTTGGTTTTACAATCAATACTTTAAGAATTAAAAACTGAACAATGTCTGACTATAAAATCAACAGTAAATAAATTGAGAAAAATTGCAAGGTAACCAAAATTAAGTGAACTAAAATTGTTGCATTACAAAAAAAAATGTCTCCGGAGGAGATAATTTATTACAATGTAAATATAGAAATATTGAGAGGGAATGGAAGTGAATAAAAAATTATTTAGCACACAATGGGAAATGGAAAATAATAGATGCTACAAAATTCTTTTTCTTTTTATATTTGCGTAGCTAAAAATATTATTTTTATAGATTAATAAAACTGCGTTTTATCTCTCCCCCCTCCCAAAAAAAACTTCATCTATGATTCTTGGGCCGGAAGAATATATTTCCTTGTAGACAAAGAATTAGGCGAATAACTCGTCTTAAAACACAATATTTTTTTAGTTATTTGTGATTGTATATTTAAAAAATCCACAATTTTATATACTTAAAAATCATATTAATTTTACAATTATAACTTAGTAAAAAAAGTGTATAATAGCTGCTCATTTATTGAAAGCAATAACTTATAGGTTACCATTTAAATGTACCCAGTCAAGTAGCGCGTTTCTTCTGAATTGACAATTTATGGACATGACATCAAGCCGAATGATTCATTTTCATGTAATGAAATGGAGATGAAACTTGTGAATGGAAATGACTTATTGCTTACTTGTGATTGAGAAAGTCAGTCCCTGGCAGTATGAAATGATTTTATCGTTTCAGACACTAAACAAATTTCTCTCTGCTGTCCATTTTATTTCTTGATGTTTGCCGAGTAATGTAAATGATTCTGTTTGTGGTTTTTATCATTTAAAGTTCTGAGGAGGGAAATAATCGTGTGTCTGAAACTATTTATCGATAATGTGAATGGTGTGAGTTGTCGGGCATTACAACTCGTTTCCCTTCTCCGAAGTAAAGGTAAATTCGTGGTAAGCTGGACATTGTTCTAATGACTAGACTCGGAGCCCCGTACCATTCGTTGTTGATACTTCTTAGATGGACGCTACTCTCGCCCACAGCGACACCAGAGATTCCACCGAATCATCCAGCTCCGTTTGTTGTTGTTGAACGTCTTCTTCCTGCACTTTCTGTTCCGCTTCCTGACCGACTGGCGCATCTGCTTGAGGAGGATCCGTGACGACGACCTCTGGCATTTCAGTGTCTTCCACAATCGTGGTTGGTTGTTCCGTCGGGACAGTGACGTCCTCAGGGGCTGGTGTGGTAGTGGTGGTGGTAGTAGTGGTTGTAGTGGTGGTGGTGGTAGAAGTGGCCAAGTACGCGCTACACCGACCATCAGCGACGAACTGATACTCTGCGAAACGCGAGTGAAAAATAAAATTAATAAAACTCTCAAAAATATATATTATTCCACAAAAAGAAGATACTCGAGCAAAAATGACTGAATGGAAAAAAATGTATCAGATAAGAAATAAAAACCCGACGCTATAGAACAGGCGATGAAGAAAATCAAAACGGAATATGGAATAATACTGCACGGAGACAAAATAAAAATCCTACAATTTGCCGATGATATTGTAGTATTAGGGGAGTCAGAAGAAGACCTGGAAACCATGATGAATAGCCTGAACGTGGTCCTGGAGGATGAGGATTAACACAGGGAAATACCAAGGAAATGGAGAGTAGTATGGGAAACAATGGAATAACAATGGGTGTTAGATTGGGAAGGGATATTTTGAACGAAGTTAAGGAATTCTGCTACTTGGACAGCATAATAACTAGATATGGTAGACATAAAAAGTACGATAGCACAGGCAAGGAAGGTTTTCACAAAAAAAAAGAGGAATTCACTTACGGGCAATATAAGTGTGAATATTAGGAAATAATTGCTAAAATGTTCATTATTTGGGTGCGAAACGTGGACAGTAGGGGATACAGAAAGGAAAGAATAGAAGTAGAAGGCTGAAAATCAGATGGGTGGATGGAATTACTAAGCAGAATTGGGTAAGAGCGGACAATATGGAGGACTTGATGTACATGTTGTACTTTTTTACTTTGAAACAGTTTCACTGCATGTTTTAATCGTTCCTCCGTTTTCAACTGTGAAGAATCTATTAATTATTATTTTGTGGACAATTTTTGTCATATTATTACGTGATGGTGGCTCGTTATCAGCGAGTGGAACATTAAGTGTAACTTTTCCAATTCAAACATTATGCCCATTAACTTAAATAGCGTACAATAATAAAAAATAATGGTTTATTGAGGAACTATTGCAGGAGTTTGAATTTGATGAGTACTCACTGAATTTTTCGCATTTGTTGGCGCATCTCAGGACGCACGGGCTGGAGAAGGTCCTGTATTCCCTTCCGTAAGAACGTAAACCGCAAACTGGAGCGTACATAGCGGGACATTCGCAAAGTGAACACAGTTGTGCCGTCACATCTCCAGGAATAATCAAGACAACTGCAACTCCTGCGGAGAGATAAAATAAAACTTTAAAATGGGTCAATAAATTTAATCAAATAATAAACGGCCAAAGATAACAAACACCAGATAACCGCGGTATATTGTCAAGACCGACATAGTTATAACGTAGTTGGAAAAATAAAGAGGAAAATAAATATATGAAATCAATTTAAAAGTACTTGAATATAAAAGTGAATTTTGAGCTTGGGAGGTGACAGCTGAAGGTACAACTGGGTCAAAATATCTTGTTGTCTCAAAATTAGGCCGGATCTCAGGCTAACACGAAACTTTGTTACGGCAACGTGGCGATGTAACCAACATCTAACTCACGAGTGAAGGGTTTCCCAGTGAAGTTGATTCAAATACACTACTCGGGTTTAAACCCGGGTAAAAGTTTGTTTCCACAAGCTATGACGACGGTGGAGGAGCTTGCCTTCCAAATAAACTTTTACCTGGGTTGAGACCCGAGAATTAAATTTGGAACATCTAACTCATCAATAAAATTTAATAAGTGACAAGGTGCGGTAAGAAGACCTTGTCGCGGTCTGTATATCACGTTCGTAAGAATGTAGCCAATGTTTTTAATAACGATAACAGCGTTACGCAGTCTTGCTCCAAGGGGAATTTCCCCCCCCCCCTCCGTCTTCTTCTACTGTGCACCTCATACGACTTGCTGTTAATCACTATCTGTACTTGTTAAAACCCACAGTATCAATAAATAAATGCTAATTTATTTTCGAAATACATTTTTTCACAAACGTGAACCATTTATTGACAGTCTAAATTCATGAATAACTTGGGAATAGAGACGGGAAAACCAGAAAATGGTATCTATATACACTTTGAATTCAGTACACGCTTGGACATTAGAATGCACAGTTAGATAGCAAAGTGTAATAAAAATAACGGGGACAGTCGTCAATAAAACCCAAGCAACGTTTGACGTCAGTGGAATTGTAACAAGATCCAGGAAGGAAGCTATAAAAGTTTATGACACGAGGGTTTCAGTATTGTGGAAATAAAAGGAAACATTACATGCCATAAACGCAGTCGTAAGTTGAATATCTCAGACTGAATATCATTTATAATGTATGAAGCATTGAAAATTTAAGTAAATCGCAGTTATGCGGCCGAAATATATCAAAAGAATTGTTTCGGACGTTCACGAAAAGAGTTCGAGAAGGACAACTGGAAGAGTGTTGGTGGAAAGGAAAGGTGACGAGTTAGTAATAATAAGCAACACACGTTAAAGCTGTTTGCTCAACATCAGTTCCAAGAACCGTAGCATTCAAAAGTGGGACGTCCACATATGAAGGTTACAAATTTCGAAAGTGCTGAATGCTTAATGACGAGAAATTAGTGAAACCACCTTGAAATGGAGATGGAAACGTTAGTCACATTAATCAAGAACGGATGAAAATAATCAGACATGTTTAACACGTTTTTTGGAAAAGGAATCATTGTATCATTCATCAGCTATTCACAACGATTAAATTCATGTTGTGGTAACCTGTATTACGCAAGCCTTTTTATTTCCGCATCACGTTTCCCTCCTATATTACGCCATACTCCATGCGGTATAAATTTCCAAGCGGTATCACATTTTAGCAATGATTTCCTAATATTCACACCGGTAAGTAAATTCCTATTTCTCCGAAAGCCTAACTTGCCTGTGCTATCCTACCCTAGTTATTACGCTTCCTAAGAAGCAGAATCCCTAAAATCCTTCAAAATATCCCTTCGTACCGTTTGTTATTCCACTGTTTTCCATGCCTTGGTTTTCCCTCTATTAATCCTCATATTGAACTCTTTATCCAGGACCACGTTCATGCCATTTATCATGGTTTCCAAGTCCTCTTCTGACTCTCCTAATACTACAATATCATCGACAATGCGTAGGGTTGCTATTTCTTCTCGTTGCAGTTTTCTATATTCCGTTTTAACTTTGTTCATCGTCTGTTCTATATATAAGTTGTGTGGCATGGGGCAACTGACTGCATCCTTGTCTTACTCCTTTTTTCATTTATGCTTTCTTCTCTTGCCATTCAATTCTAATTCCTGTTGACTGCCTTTCTGGAGAGGTTGATAAACCTTCTTTTTAGATATTTTATTCCTATTCTCTTCAAAGTCCTTAATAGTGTGTTCCAGTTCACATGATCAAAGGCTTTTCCTAAATCTTCAAATACCGTGAAGGTAGGTCTGCTTTTTTCCCAATCCTGTCTTTTAAAATTAGACGCAAAGTTAATATTGGCTTCTCTTGTGCCTACATTCTTCCTAAAACCAAACTGATCTTTACCGAACTCGCATTCTATTTGTGGTTCCATCCTCCTATATACTATTTTCGTTCATATTTTTCACCTTGCTCTACCTTTCACATTCCACCTTTTCAATTTCTTTCTTATGCTATTAAAGGAGAGTTGTCTGTTTCAGAATCACCCTCATGTAGCCTCTTAACCAAAAAAATTGTATCATATTCATTTAATATATATATGCGTTACTGCTTCAAGTTCCTGATCAGCAGAAACATTAAATATATCCCGGAATAGTTTCAAGGTGACGTAATGCGTTCTGCAAAATTCCTGAAGAGTGATGTCAATAATCGAGAGAAAGTAGACCTTATTCGACGTTGAGTCAAGGTCCTGATGAATCAGTTCGTCGTAGTCTGAAAGCTGAATGTCAAGTATTGGAGCAACTACGAAGGGAAGTTTCTATACCTTGGCTATTAATTAATTTTACTTCATAATAAAAAGGGAACCAAAAAGGAACTCCGATCGGTCTTTGAAGCTGGTTTTATTTTATTTCCAGGTTGGTCACGAGGGTTTAATAGAAATTCTCTTTTTTCTGATAATTTATAAATTAACCTCATGTTCATGGCTAATAATGGCTGACATTAAGATTTTTTTACTTTTAAATTAATAGTTTATTTCGAGAATTTTCAATCAACAAGAGAGCAAAGAAGCCTGACGAACAAGTTGGAGTTTCCAGACTTTTTGTTGAGGGAGACGTTTCCGTGGATTAGGGGGTTCATGATCATTACAATTTCGGCACATATTGGAAGTTATCAAATTTGCAACGATTGTTATTTATTTCTCCCTTGAACATCGTTGGTAGGGTACAAATTGTTTGCGTCTCGACCTTCGTCGCCGAGCAGAGTACTAATTTAAATTCTCAGGATGTGATGGTGGGGAAACCTGCTCTTTCAAATGGCAAGCGCGTGTGAAGCACTATGTAGCGGTTTTCACCGGAGAAAATCTGCAAGCACCTACATTCTCAATACGACGAAGAGGTTGTTTGCCTCGGCACAACGCAGCTTCAGTCTCACAGATTGTATTAACAATCTCGTGGAACATAAATGTTGTTTTATGGTCGATTGCAGTCGCATTTAATTAACCCCAAAACCCATTAGCAACACTCAGTCATATTTATGTACGCGAGTGGTTATAAACAAGGGACTTCTGTTTTTGTAGAAATATCTATTTGCATTTGTGTCGGTTCTTTTTCACATCCGTTTTAATCGGTTATAACCGCTTAAAATAACAGGGCTTTTGGGAGGCTTGGTCTTGACCAAACCATAAACAGCGTAACATCAGCTTAAAAAATACACGAGTTTAAATTATTAATAAAGCCTCCTTTTCAAGTAATAATTCTATAAAAATAGAATCTTAACATATCTTAAATACTTCAAGCTTACACTTTTATAACCCGGTTCAAGAAATACAGTACTACCATTCAACGTGAATTAAAAAAATTCTTCATTTATACTCACAATACAGAGAGTTATTTGAAAATTATGAAACGCGTCTGATCATAAAATAAAATATCAACCGAATTTCTGTTTATCGGGGGTAGGGTGTAATTATTTTATTTTATTTCATGCGGTCTCTTGTCCATTTAACAGTAATAAAAATTACGTTTATTATGCATAGGTAAATCAAAATGTTAATTTTAATAAGCAAAAGCGTTAATAATTCGCAAAATAATCAATATCGAAAGAATTAATCAAATTTGACATTCTCATTATTGGGTTGTCGCAAGTATTATTTGCTTAATTTCTTCTTTCACGTCTATGGTAAAAATATTTTACTTTTAGGGATTTTAATTTATTGAGAAATAATAGCAAATAAAGAAATGTATTCAAAATGAAAATTGAACATGTATTTAACAATACGTGGGTGAATAATGAAACAAGCAACTGAAAAAAATTATAATTGATTAAATATTTCAAATGGCGCCCAAAGAGGGGCAAGATAAAATTACAAGTAATATAATTAATTAAATATTGTAATACATAGGAAGACTGACCACGTAAACCACGAACATAAAACACTAATACATTAAGTTAACTAACTGATTGTGATACAAATCTACCGATAAATGGACGTATTCTAAAGTAATAAGCCTAATCAAGTAAATCTAATTAAATTAAATATTCTCCATATTGCTTTAACGCAAACACCTGTAGGTTCTAGAAGGAACACTAAAATTCGATTTATCAACTAAATCAAAACAGTCAATGTCGTTATTAACTAATTTAAAACGTTCCGATTCTAGAGAAAGAATTTTCAATATCGTAACAATATTTTTGAAATTTTGTAATGCTATTACATATACGTTTTATATAATTAATAGCAATTAAGTAACCTTTACGTTTTTTCACTTTTTTTTCAGTTGCGATTTTTGGCGTTTGAGAAGAAAATCGATTACTATATATCTAAGGTATATTTCCACTAGGAACAAAAAAAAATTAAATAAGCCTCAAACATTTAATATGGTCAATCTGTTGGCCAGATTTCACCTCTATACAGTAGTTAATTTTTTTTTCACAGTTTATTCACATTGAGTACATATTTTTCTCCTCTCAAAAGAAAAATATGTGTATATTGACATTTACAAGATAATAAAATTGACAACCAAATAATTTAGGTTTCTAAACTTGATATAAATTTTAAATTAATCTGAGAGCATTGTTAGTTGTACGGCACAAATTTTTAAAATAACATTCGAAGTATTTGCGGTACATAAATTATTATTGCCCCTTCGATACAGTAGAGATTAACACGGTCGTGAATACTAGTTGCAAGTCTCACCTAAGAGAAAGATCCTCGAGGACGCCATGTCTGAGTGTTGACTGTGCGAAACTCCGGCGTGTCCTTGCTATAAAACAGGGCCGTGTGCGTCACTTCACCTGGAGTACTGTGACGTAAACAAGCTGAGAGGCGGGGACTCGTGCCACGTGGGTTTCCACAAATAGCTATCGGGATGTACCAAAGAATTATATGATCAAAACAGCAGCCTCGCCATCCGCCCCCCCCCCCTCCTACCCTTACAGGGAAAAAAAGAGCGCTTGGGCCAAGGTGAGAGAGAGATCATTTTTACTTTGTTTCCGGTCGATGACATTGCCACTTAAAAAAAATGTAATAGCCTCAAAAAAACTGCCAGGGAGAAAACAATGGCTTCTTTGCGGTTCACATCTCATAATGGTAAGAAATATCTGAACACTATAATAGATACAAAATTAAATAGAAGAGTGCTCCGGGTAAACTTTACAAATGTTATTATTTCCTTTATAGTATCAACGTCCTAAAATTATTCAAAGAGCATTCACTGGAGTATAAGAATCAAAAATAAGGATTCCCGGATGGCTGCGGTAAAGGTTCCTATTAAAAGTATCTTCCATCGTTGGCACCCAAAAAAATTAAAAATAATTATAGCCTGTTTTAAAACAGAAGACCGATGACGATTAGTTCGAGCGAGAGATGTGACCTTTAATCAGATCAATCATAACGTTTGAAATTGTTGGCAGGTCCAGCAGAATTGCCGAAAATGTGTACCACGAGGGCGTGACCTTGCTAGCTTAATAAAATTTATTTACTATGTGGAAACAGGGCTTCCCTCCACGAGGACTCACCAGAGATCTTTTAATTTATACGGGACTACAGTTAAAACCGTTATCAATATAAACGTTAATTAATTATAATTATTACAAAAAATGGTATTAGAAAACAAAAGAAAATATAATGAACAATAATTCAAACGGGTTGATTTTTAACTATTACTCCAATTTATACATTGCAAATTAAATAAATACAAATAGAAGAAAAGCTGGGTTTAGTCCATAACTTTTGGAAAAAGGTGAAACCTTAATACTTAATTATTATAAAATAAAATTAGGCACTTAATATGACTTATGTTAAAGAATAAAATTAATGCATATCAGCCAAATGTCAGAATTTATTAAAAATTTAAATTTACATTACACAAATTGTTTCAACTCTATATTCAGGTACCTCTTCAGTTGTATATAATTAAAAACGAATTATATAAATTCAACATTTTTCTCTGTCCTGAAAGTTGGGAAAGACATATAGATGAATTTTTAATTTTTGTTAAAAGACTGGTAATTAATTTATTATGATAATAATTTTTCCTTATTTTTATCAATCCCTTAAATAAACCAAACTTATATTTTAATTTTGATTTATAAACTTTATTTGGAAGAAGCTTTCTGGCTATTGCCATAGTCATTTACAAAATAAATTGCACTTATTTTTGAAACATTATAAATATTTTTTAATATAAATATGGAAATTTGTTTAAAAGTATGTTTAAAAAATAATTGTAATTTATTTTGTAGATGAATATGGCAATGGCCGAAAGCTTCTTCCAAATAAAGTTTTGAAATCAAAATTAAAATATTGTTTTGGTTTATTGAAGTGACTGGTATAAATAAGGGAAAAAAATATAATAATAAGAAATCTAGATTTTTTTACTGTCAAAAGATTTTTGAAATTTATATCACAAATTGTTAATTATATACAACTGATTTCTTCCCTGAGCATAGGGATGTAAATTTAAATTTTAATGAATCCTGATATTTTATTTATTATTATTTTCATCAATGTATCCACTGAAGAAAATATTTATGTTTATCTTGTTGTTATAGGCCAGATAAAAATCAATTTTAAAGAAGATCAGAGTATAAAAAATTAGATAAATAATTTTTTGGTTTTTTTACTGGGATATAATTGCAAACAAATGTTGTAAAATCAGTATGGATTAAATAATAATTATATTTGACTTTGAATATAAATTTAAATAATAATAAAATATTATGCCAATTTATTCATTAAAATATGTTTATTTTTTATTTGATTTTTAACCATTACCTTTTCTTTATTTTTCTGTTGATGATAAAGCACATAAGAAAGAATGCATTTTTAAGATCACAATATTTTTACAATTTTTTTGTCTTTTAATGCTTGTAAATATTAATAAGTGTGTTACTTCATAAAAACTTTGAAACCATACATTTTAATGATCTATTTTCTTTTCACTTGATTTTTTTGGATTCGTCAGATTACCTACCGGGTTATTTCTAAACTACAGGAAAACATAAATTACCTTTATTTCGCTGTCAAGTTAAATTGTTATGTGTAGGAAGCTGTAGCAATCCAAAAACGTTTCAAATTAAAGTTCGTCAACTGCTGGCTTTCCCGAGTTGATGACGCAGAACGACTAACGGAATGCAGTTTTAGCGAGGAGGTGTAGTTCCCTAATATAAAGGTAGGCTGTGTTAGACGACAAGTCTTGCAACTTTAATTTCACGAGAATTCTTGTTTAATCTAAATTTATGTTCGTCCTAATTTCTTCACAGTCAAATACTTATTTATTTGTATGTATTTAATTTAAAATCCAGAGTTTTCGTCAATGAAAGCAAGAGTATGAGGAAAATTAAATATCATAAGAACTAAGGAAGATTACGTATCTTCGTAGAACGTTGTGTAAAGAGAATAAATGTTTGTGGAAATCGTAACAATCTAGAAGGAAAACAAATTCTTAGCGTTTGCATTGCATTGAAATGAAGTACGACTAGAGAAAGGGTTGTTTAAAAGTAAATTGGGGAGGTATTGATGGTATGACCGGTCGACTTATAAAAGTCCAAACGTGTCAAGGAACGCGGGGGATTGAAAAAGACATTAGGATTATTTAGGGACAATAAACACGATGAAAAGAAGGTAATTGTCACTCAGACCTCGACCTAGATCCTAAGACACCTCTTGATTGATTTTAGTTGTAATATGTCATTATATTCGGTAGTGTTGCAATCATTTCCACCCCTCAATTCTAACCTACCTTGCGCAAGCCTTTTCATGTTCGCAAAACTACCTCATCGCACATCTGCCCTAAATTGCATAGCGTATTTCATCCTTGGCCTCCCTCTTCTATTCTTATCCCATACACTTCCCTATAATGCTAATTTTAAGAGACCCTCATTTCTTAAAAAGTATCCCTTATCTTGGTCTCCGTCCTCCATACTGTTTGCTCTTCCCCTATTCTGTTTTAGCTCTTCCTCGTTAGTGATTCTATCCACCCATCTGATTTTCATCATTCTCCTATAGCCCCACATTTCAATTTTCCTTTCTGCAACACTTATCGTCCTCGTTTCGCACCCACATAACCCCATACTCCACCCAACATTCTTTAGCAATAATTTCCTACTTATCACACTTTTATTACCTTTAAGTAAATTCTTATTTTTTTTGAGAATATCATCCTTAACTGTGTTATTATGCTAGTTATTATACTTCTTTGTACCCTCTTCAAGGTTAATGATTGTGTAAAATCAAGTAATCTAAATGAGACGATAGAAGCCAAAAAAAACTTTAAAAAGGAATAATTATTTGAAACTAGGTGACTTACTCCTTTTTATTACTACCGTCCACATTTCGCACCCATATAACGCCACACATTTCCATACGAACAATTTTAGCAATTATTTCCTAATATTCACACCTATATTATCTTTAAGTAAATTTCTCTTTTTTCCCGAAAGATTTCCTTGCCTGTGGTATCTTACTCTAGTTTTATGCTGTCCAAGTAGCAGATTCCTTAATTTCCTTTTCAATATCTAACACCCTTTGTTATTCCACTGTTTCCCATATTACACCCCATTACTTTGGCTTTCCCCTCTATTAATCCTCATGTTGAACTCTTCTTCCAGGATGACGTTCATGTCCCAAAACTGATTACGTTATCCAAAAAAATTACACATTCATGTTTTTTTTAATGTGAAACACTAAATTCTTAAAATGTTTGTACTTTTTCTTGGTGAGGTTCCTGGAGATCCCTACAGGTAGTGCATTAGGATTTTTCTAGGAAAAGGTGAAGAAGCGTGGTTAGATGATGAATTCTAAGAGGAAGATTTAAACCAAGAAAAGGAAAGACAGAAAACGAATAAGGCGAAGGGTTTGTTTAGTTACACTTGCACAACGGAGAAAGTAAGAAAAAGGTCATCTGAATATAAGTTGAAATGTTTTTTGTTTGCTGTTATAAATACGTTTCCTTGGTGAACCTGTCGTATTCAATTTTATGCTGTAGGTAATTTGTGGAAAATTCTTGTTATCTTCAACCATACTTCTTATTTTATCAAACAGACCAAAACTTAAACTTTCTTTACTTCTTCTGTACATCGATGTGATCATCAAATATTGTACATATCAAAACGGATAAATATAAGCTGGAGAAATGGAAGAGAATATGTTCATGGTGATTTGAAATAACCGAGAGACCGATTGCAGGACTAGGACTATTTCTCTTCTTGTGGTCAGTGTTGAAGGCCAAATTTGACAAGGTTAACACGTCACGGAACTCCGGCGGAAATGGCTTGAGTTGCGAAATGGACGAGCGGCGCCAGCGGACAACCTTCGCCATGTACAGGTGCAAGAAAGAGGAATCCGTCAGAAAATTCAAGATCAGTTCACGTTCCTCAGATCCCGTAAAAGAAGCAAAACTTCAAGGACCTGTGATTGGTTTGGGATTCTTTTGAATTATGTGGCACTGTAAGGGAACAAGCTACTGAAACGGACAATTTCGTTGACCAGGAAGGAAAGTTTGGAGTTTTCGGATCATGTTCGTCCTAATTTCTTACTCAGAAGCGAGGGTTTTCTTCAATGATACCAAGAGAATAAGGAAAATTAAATGTCATAATGACTAAGGAAGCTCTACATATTTTCGTAAGTAGGAGGTGTAAAGAGAATCAAAGTTTGTGGAAATTGTAACAAACTAGAAGGAAAACGAATCCTTTGTATTGCATTGAAATGAAATACGACTAGAAAAAGGGTTGTCAAAAAGTAAATTATGGAGGTAATGATGGAATTACTAGTCGACTTATAAAAGGCCAAACGTGTCAAGGAACGCGGGGGATTGAAAAAGACTGTTTCCCATACTACCCTTGGTTTTCCATCTAGTAATCCTCATATTGAACTTTTTATTCTTCGGACTCACCTAATACAACAATATCATCAGCAAACCGTAGGGTTTTTATTTCTTTTCCTTGCAGTATGGTTCCTTTTCCATATTCCGTTTTAACATTCTTCATCGTCCGTCATGTATATATGTTATACAGCATAGGCGACAGACTGCGTCATTTGTCTTGATACTTTCTTTATTTCTGCTTTCGTTTCTTGATTTCACAGTAATTAATTAATATTTTTAAAATTAAAAACTGTTTGTGTTCCTAGTTTTGTTGTTCATTGAATTATTTTGTGTTTCAGATTGCTTCAAAGAATTGGGAAAAACGAGATGTAAACTACCATTACTCATGCTTGCAGACATTCCGGGTGAGGTTTCTGGAGATCCCCCGCTGGAAGGCTCACAGGGAATCCTTAGGAAAAGACCAGGAATCGTAACATTTTCCGCCTACTTCATCAAATGAGGACCTATGGAGGAAATATATAAAGCCGTTTTAAGAATAATATTTCTGCAGGGGTCACAAAAAATATTAGCATAATTGAGAATTCCGCGAAACACGCTTACTTTCACCTGCTCCATAACCTTCCGGTCGATGCTTTCTCTTTCGAGTACTCCTACTTACACGTTCACGTTGAGTTACGTGCGATTTCAACCGCGTGGTCTTCCAGACTACTTCTCTCTTACTATTTAATTAACAATTATTCTGTAAAGCGAACACTGAAATTTTAATTTACACGATCGTAACATTTTCAGCAACAACATCCTAAATGGTATATAGTGAAAACGGCCAAGATTGCTGTGAATGTTTGATAAATTAAATACAATCCATTGATTCTATTGATAGTTGTTTATATAACTTATCAAAAAAATTTAATCCTTATTTAAATAATTTTACGAGTAATACTGAATATAAAAAGAACATAAAAACACTTTAGATTTAAAATGTTTACCTAAATATAATAAACAGGATGCTGCAGAATTTTTAATGAGATTGAATGTAATCTCTTTATACACTAACACACCTTTACAGTTCTAATTGATAATTGGTCATGTATTGAAACACACACATATATCGAGGGACTCGAATTAATCTTGTCTTCTTCATTTTTCAAAACCAATGGTACAAAAAAATTTATGGGTAACCAACGGGAGCTTGCTTCAGTGTGAATATATTCGGTACAGAAATGAAACACATCGTTCATAGAAAAATTTCAATTTCCAAGATCAAATTTGAATTAAGATTTAAAAATATAGATAATAGTTTTGTCATAATCAAGAGACAGGAAACCGATTTATTTATTGAACAATAAAATTAGACTTAACGTTTTGGATAATTAGTTGTGATTGCTAATAATTAGTAATTTTATCTTTCACACTATTTTTTTAAGTTCTATGCTTCTGGGATTTTTCATTTCTTCAAAAAAATGCGCGACTTAATCGAAATGGGGATTACTTTACTCCCTTAACCGTCTAATATCTCGTCGATTTCTCTTTTCTTATTAAATAATTAAAATTGCAAATTATTCCTATAATTAAGTAACTGTGTTGTAACCACTGGTTAAATTGCTGAGATATATAAAAAGTATGATTATTTCATAAAAATGGAATAAAAAACATATATATATAGAAATTTTATTTCGACTTAAATTAATTTCCTAAGGTTATTCCAACTGTTCTGGGAAAAATGTTATTATTGGCATACAGCTTTTCATTCATAGTTCAATGAGGTAAAATTGAGAGGACCTAGAAGATTTGTTTGTAATATAAAAACTGGGCAGAGAGGAGTATTTTGTAACGTCTTGCGGGGCCAGACTCGGTAAAGAGGGGTGTTCGAGGACGGAGAAGTGTGGCATAATTTATTGCCCGACCTTCCGACAAGTGTTTTATGAATGGAATGTTTTAATGGGCCGACAGCAACCGAGACAATGTTTAGAAGAATATTGTTGGATTCCACTTTTAGAAGCAGTAGACCGGAAGGAGAGTAATAAAGAAGTGAATTGAATACTTAAGCAGTGAAATTTTCTTTTAATGTGTGTGTAAAAAGTGATGTCTGGAAGGCGAAAAAAATTCAATTACATTCAGGACAACACATAAGTGAATTAAATAAAATTCAGTTTACAGAAAGTTGGCCACAGTCAACTACCTTTACCAATAACTCCCCACAGAATATTACCTTGAAAAAAAATTTCATGTCAATTAAAAATTAAATCTTATTTCTGTTCATGATTACATGGTAAATCAACTACTAAATAATTTAATATATAATCGATATAAAGAAAATTTTGTGTATGGACGTCATGGAGATTGTTTGATTAATGCCTCCGTCCACTTTTTCAGTTACTCTCAATTACCTTTATTAATTTCCTCTCTTTATCCGACCCCAAAATATTACATATTTTCGTTGAACCGAAACCATCCTGTAAGCTCAACTGCCATTAGAATTTTTTTTTAATTTAGTATTCTCGACAAAGAAAAATCCTTTCAAAGCATGTGGACACAAGGTGTCTCTCGTAATGATTCTCCCCTATCTTCAATTTGCAGTTAAAGTAATTTAATGTAAATAACTTATAATTAATTAAGTCTCACTCAAATGCAGTTAAAGGAATTTAATTTAAATAAATAATTTTTATTTACGTCTCATTGATCGTGATTCTTGCATAAGCGTTAAATTCGAAAAATCCGTCGTTTAAAATTCGGCTTTGAGTTTGTAATGACCAAATAAAGATGCGAGTTTCTATATTAGTAGGCGGAAGCTGTGAGTATATCCGGATCTTGCATTCATTCACAGTGCGGGAAATGAGAGATAAAAAAGTACGAGGGGGAAGAATGAATCCAAGTTGCAGCTGACGACGTGGAAGTTGCAAAATATCAAGCGGAAATTGCAACAAATTAGTTAATATTGAGAATGTTCCTCTTCTTTGCAGGAAGTGGATGGGAACTTTTCATTATTTGAGTAACATTTCTTGGGCCTTATCGACATTTTCACACTCCGGAAACACGGGCAACAATTACGTAATACTTGAAAAATCAAGGATAGGAGAATAAAACTACTGGTATAATCACACATTTAGGCTTCAAAACGTTCAAATATTTGACTAATATTACAACCAGAAATAAAAGTCAAATGAAATCCTAACAATCATATTTCCCTCTTTCCTCTACTTTCGTAATTTATTTAAACAATTTTTCAAATACTTTTTACTAAACCCCAGTAATCACACAACTCTTGTCACATCCAACATTTTTGCAAATATTGGGAGTGCCGCAATGTAAACAATTTTGAATCCCTTCCATTCATTTCAAGAGGAGAAAATAATGCGTTATTGAGATGAATAGGGGGGAATATATTATTTTGTAATGAATAAAGAATCGTTAACATTGTGAATTATATTAAAATTTACATTTATTTATGGTAACATAAATGAATTGAATAAATTATTTATATTTTATAGAGGGCCTGTTTTTAAAAATATTTTTACAAAGATTCTACAAATTAAATTTCTTAAAACTAAATACAAGAACTCTGCATTAGGCGCCGCTTAAACGGACCTTCCATTATTGACCGTTCTCTCTGGGAGGAGCCGTTTGTCCCCTCACCAACGTTTTTTGGGAAAAACATCAACCGATGCTACCAATATCAACATAGCTGAAAAAAAAACTCCTGTGGCCGCGGTGTCTGGGTTTTGAAACCCCTGTCTGTAACCGTTACCTTCAACCACGATGCTTGCCTTTCATTTCGATACCGCCAAATTCTGCTAGTAGTTGTGTTTCATCATTAAATTATCAAAATGACATTAATCAAAAGCAGTTTAATGAATGAACTATCCACTGGGCTAATTTTTATACTTAGACCTATTTTCATGATATATTTTTCGGGGTGGTAAGAGGTTACATGACGGAAATCATGAAAGAAGCAAATTACCTTTAACAGTATAGGAAGGGAATTGAAAAGGGTAGATGTGGAAGGTAGAGCAAGATAGTCAGGGGTTGCCTTGGCTCCCCGGCCTATAGTTTAAGGATCCTACCCGCTGATTCACCTAAATATGACGGTGTCTCGAAATGTGAGAACCAGAGAGAGTACGAGGCATTCCTAACGCTGTCAAGTTAGCCCCGCAGTCAATCTTAGTAGAAATACCTGCAAGGTATAAGATTTATCGTCTTCATTATAGTTGTGAGGGTAAATCAGAATTATTAAGACGACTAGAGATAGACTCGATTGATCCCTATTTATATTCAATAAACAGTACCTAAACATAGAAGAACATCGCTGTCAAAATATTATAAAATTAGCTAACTGGGATACCGGTTGACGATAATTGAAGCTGAATAAAACTAAAATGGATGTATCGTGGCTATAGTTTCGGTTACTATATGACACGTTTGGACTTTGTATTGTAAGGATAGTCTGTATTGGTAAGGATTTTTGACGTTGTTCGGATTTTCTAGCTTATGAATGAAAGTTAAATGCTGATATTTTCATGCTCTTGGTTGGTAATTATTCTATTAATACAGATGGAAGATTTACTGCCGTATTTCGTTGATCCGTATCTGAATTAAAATATTAAATACACTATGGTGTTCCTGGTTATCACAGCTTTATCTAACGGTGTTCAATTATTTTGTGTTTTCAAGACTGTTTATCTGAACATCCAGCAAAGCTTTTCGATTCCGTAAAAGTGTTTCGACTCCAGGTGCTGGATAACCAGATGCTCTGCTTCTTTTTTTGGTTAATAGGCTACATGAGGGTGATCCTGTAACAGGCAACTCCCCTTTAATAGCATAGGACGGGAATTGAAAAGGGGGGATGCGGAAGGTAGAGCAAGGTAGCCAAGGGTTAACTAGGGCCCCCTGCCTATGGTTTAAGGATCCTACCCGGTGTTTCACCTAAAGAGATGCAGGGAAAACCCTAGAAAACCTGCATCAGGTAGGTCGGGCATTGGGTACTATTCTCACGCCCTTCCGAATGACGGGAGACGTGTTTGCTGTGGGGACGCAGCATTCCCTTCTCCGTGTCTCAACCCGTTTCAGGAGGCAGTTGGCCGACTGATCCAATGGGATCAGCGGACAACTCTTGCCATATGCCCAAGGTCTTTGACCCCAGTACATATACCTCCTAAAATAGGTGGAGGTGTCTCGGCATGTGAGAACTTTGATAAAAAGTACCCAGAGAGAGTGCGAGGCATTCCCGACATGATCAGGTAAGCCCCACAGTCACTCTGGGCTGTGGTCTCAGATGCTCTGCTAGTTTTTCCAGAAATAAATGGGTTCCAGTGTCGACCAGAGAGAGAGAGAGAGAGATTTTTCCATCTCGTTGCCAGTCCCACGTGGCGATGCCGGAAGAGGAAGGAAAGTCGTACAATGCTCATGGACGCTGAATCACGGTGGAAATAGTGGCAGAGATGCGTCATCCGAGGTCATCCAAATATAAAGTTAGTATTGTATGGGCACCGCCTCTTCCCGGCAATGAGATAACGAGTCGGTATGCAAAGGGTGATAGGAACGCGCCCATTCACCATTACTTATCGGATCGTTTACTAATCGTCGACGCTCAATTCGGAAAATTATTCAACGCTGAGTACCGCGAAATGTGAACAAATGTTCAAACCCCATCATTGTAGTGTGTGTGTTCATCAGTTATCAATTCTCGTGATCTTGGCTAATCCAGAAGATAAATAAAATACGATGACTGGCCAAGAGCCAGGAATAGAAAAATGAAACGTTTCGTCACCAAAACTTTCGGGACCTCTCCAGATCATTAATTAAAATCTTATTAAAATTTAGTGTTGCTACCGCAACATCCAGGACCGGAATCATGTGATAGTCCTTCGTTCTGATTTATGAAATATTATAGGATAATCCTCACTGGCCTTCATTTTGGTTTAGGAAATTTACTTTTATGAGCAATTTTGTAGTTTAGTTGATTTATTATTAATTTTTCAAGCTAATTTTCATATATTTATCTTTCTTTTTTATTAAAAAATCACTCTGATTGGTATAAAGACTGCTTACAATACGAGTCAATTTCGCTTTTTAAAATATCGTTTATATAGGCTATTTACTATACATATACTAAAATTCATAAAGTCGTTTAGTACTTGCATTTTCATCAAATACCTCATTTTTTTTGTACTCAGCTAATGGTTTATCCTTCAACGCAGTGTGAATCAGGGACAGAAAATTATCCAATATTTCTAAGAACCTTGGTAAAAGTTACGATCAACTCATAATTTTTTTTCCAAACAATTATTTAAAGTTTGTATATTTTTTTGGAACACTGTTTAATTTACTGTTGTGTTATGGGTTATCTTGGTGATTTTATGAAATATGGAGGAACGAGGAACTGGTCCATTGCTTAATCTCATTTCACGACTTCCGTCATCCAGTTAAATAAACTGAAGCTAGTAAAATTGCATAATATTTAAACAGGGAAGAAGGAACACATTTACTAAAACTTAAAACTCACAAGCCATTGTGTTCGTTTTTCTAAAACTGAAATTTTTTAGAGAATATTGATAAATGAAGGATTATTTCTTTGTTTTCTTGAATTTTTCCAAGAAGCAGATATAGAAATACTACTCATTTTCTTTCGTATCTTCCATTTTTTAGACGTTACACAACTTATTCCACAATCTGAATCTGAAGTTAGGAACTTTTCCAGTCAATTGTCCAAAAAAATTTTCAAAACAATTTGGAAAAATTTAAGAAAACAAATAAATAATCCTCCCTCATTTATAAATACCCTCTAAAAATTTTCCGTTTATTTCATCTTTTAGAAAAGTTCATTAATTGTTTTTCTCCCTCATATTATATTCGACACCCGAATTATGTCTCTATTTCCACAGAATTTTCCCACAGTATTCATATATCGGTTTGCTTTAAGACATTCCTATTCTGGTTTAGAAGTTTAGCGACAATAGTGTTGAAATATTTACAGAATAAATTATTTGTCCCTCTCACCCCCAGTTGTAAATAAAGATAGCAGCAAGTCCCAATACTCCTCAGTCCAGACACGACTGCCTCTCGAGTCGACTCTCTGGAATAATCCAAATTTAACAATTTTTTGTTGTTCAGGAGATTCTGAACACTTTTTATCTGAAGACGAAACGTAGGATTATTCTTCCTTCCTTCTCCCAGCTTCTTACAATATATTCTATCGTAGACAATTTCTTATCTTCTCTATAGACTTTAACGTATTCAACGAAACATTTCTTTTACTTTGCAAAGTGTTGTCATTACTAAAATAGTGATTTTAAAATAAAAACCTAATTTTCAGTCACAATATGTTTATTTATTAATGTTCCGGAGCTTTCTATCTAAGCCAGATCATGTTCATTGGCTTTTCTATTTTTACAATTTATGTTTCAGCTCATACTGAGTTACGTACTATTTTTGTATCATCTTATAAGACGATTCGGATGTATGAACACCATGATAATTGCTTTAGATACTTAATGGACTAATTATAAATACAATGTCTCGTAGCCGTGTCGTTGGAGGCGCCAACAACGGGTGATTCACGTAACGTAATCAAAATAAATTCGAAACATTTAGCAATCAGAAATCTTACATTTAAAGTTTATATTTTGAAAAACAGAAATACTATTCTAATATTTTGAATATTATAAAAAAATAGAAAACATATAAGAGGTTACGTTCTGAAGATTTTCTTCAAAATGCGGCCACTACTGCATCTTGTGTAGCTTATTCTTAAAATCAATTTGTTTTAATCATTTAAAAAAATTCATTTATTTAGAGCAGAAAGGTAAGGTTTTTATTTGTTGTTTTGTTAAATATAAATTATAAAATTTTAAACTTTCTTATTTATTCTCCTTGTCGTCACAATTTAAAGCATAATCAAAAATCACCCTTAAAACGTTACCGTCCTTATAATAAATCTACTGTATAAGTGGTTATAATATTTGTAGCTTGTCTTATTTTTTTCTGTATGGTGTAGTTGAGCCGTGATTATTGTTTTAAGTTGAGAGATTTGTTCAGTATAGATATATTTCTGTTATTGTCTTCCTGACCTTACTTTTAGTTCTCTTTATACTTTTATATAGCTCCTCTAAAGGAAGGGGGATTCTACCCCAAGGTCACATTCCTTCCACGAAAATAAGATTATCACCTCAGCAAGTGAGTGGGAATCTAAAGGAGATTAGCTAACACCTGAGGAAGGTTACTCAACGATTCGTGTAACAGGTTACGATGAGGAAAAAAAATATTATCCTGCTTCCTTAAACGCTGAATGAATCATTGATTACAGCAATGAAAAGAGAAATGTAAGTAATTTTACAGAATATCATATTTTTAGAAGTGTTACGTAGATGGGTTTTACAATTGCTGCTTTAGCTAATCTGTTTTAGGCGACGTTCATTAACTTGTAATATTTTTTAAAAAAAATTCTGGTCTTTCTTATTTACCTCGTTCTTCGACGAATGTTGAGGTCTTGTTATCGAGAAAGCTTTCATTATCAAGGCAAATATATATTGCTTTAAATGTCCAGCAGTTGAACAATTTCCAAGAAAGACGGATTTGTACTTTGAGTAGTTGAACTTCAAATCGGCAAGTAAATACGATAAACGATGACGTATAATGGTAACACTGCAATTTGAAATGACTTTCAAACATGCAGCGATGCCTTAAAAATAAATTTATTTCTGTCATTTCAGATAAAAAAAGTTATTAACGTCTGCAAATTTAAATTAGTGTTTAAATAAAGCCAAAAACATACATGTATTGAAATAAACCAAAAATAATTTAATACACCTACATGTTTCGGTTCTGGAATATTTTCAGCTTGAACTTAAGTTAACAATATACAAAATTCTAACATTACAAAGATATAAAAAGTACAGTCAAAGAATATAATAATTAAATATCCAAAGAATATTAAAATTATAAAAAGCAAAGAAAATAGGTATATTTTATGAATTACGACGACAATTTACAAAGTTTAGACAAACACACCAATTGCAAGTCCCGTTTAGTTTCTGAAATGATTCATATTAAAAGCAACACAGAATGTAAAAGCGAACACGAATTTGTTCAGTAGCTCTTAATTCATTATGAATAATATTTCAAAACATATTAATTTTTTTACATTTTTATGTTATTTAATTATTGTATTCTTTGGCTGTACTTTTTATATCTTTGTAGTGTAAGAATTTTGTGTGTTGTTAACTGTAGTTCAACTTGAAGAGGCTCCAGATCAGTACCCAAACATTACGTAGTAGTCTGTCAAATTATTTTGGTTTTGTTTTACTAATTGTCTGATTTTTGCCTCAATAAAACATTACAAAAAGCTGTTGATTACTGGACTTTAAATGTAATACCACTTCTCCGATGAGGATATTATTTTTTTTGAATTGCAAGAAAATCAAACAGTTTGTGTGAAGAGGACATTTACAAAATTGGGATCAAATTAGTAATATGAATTTTATAAACGGTAACTCCATTCACAAATTTCTTATAATTATTATATTGGTTTTCACATTATCTCATATATGTACACATTACTTAAAACAGTTTAATTATTATTGGTGAAACAGTGTTGCCTCTGTTTATTTTGGAGGTAGGGAATTATTTCCAAATAAATTTAATCACATCAGCAACATAGAATAACGTTTCTAATTTTTTTCCCCTTATTTGTGTATTACTTGGCGATTGTGTTTATATGTAAAAACATCTCAATCACGTGTGTTCGCTTTGTAAAGTATATTATAGTGACTAGTTATTCTAGTGTAGTGGTTTCCAGACATTAATTTTATTTTGTCCCTTCGTTGATATTCAAGGTGAATCAATTTTTCTTCAATTTATCATATCCAGACGAAAAATAATTCTGAATGCAAAAAATGTAGAAAAATGGTCTTCAGCCAAAATAAGAATTCAGCCATACATAGGAAGTTTTCGCATTTGAAGGCCGCTTAACTTCTTCCTCTGACTGGACAGGGATGGTGTTTCACTAGTTGAACATCGGCCGAAGTGTAATTGGGAGAACTCTGAAAGATTAATAAAGAAAACACTGATCAGGAAAAAGCTGTGAGACGAGAACTTCTATAAGAAAAACAGAAGTATAAATAAACAAATAAATACTCCATGCTGACAACCGTCTCTTTCGACGCGCACAAGTCTTTCAATAAAACAGTCAGAACTTACTACGGTCACGTTGTCAACATCGTTTTATATAATTTGGACGATTAAACGGAATTAAATTAACGGTCAAAACATATATGAAACGTTTTTTTTTCTATTCATACCACGTTTCGTACACAATTTTGGGACTTCTTCATGTAAATAACATAACACAATCAAATTTGTTCCGAGGTTAAATTTTGAATGTATGCAAAGTTATATATATATATATATATATGTATAAGAATTAAAAATTTTAGACGTCTAGAAACAGAAAAATTTGCTTCCAGAACTTCGTCCAGTGAGGGTTTCGACCGTATGTTTTCACCTGATGAAGTCCCAAAATTGTGGACGAAACGTGGTATGAATGTAATGAAAACATTGGTTTGTTTTGAATTGGTCGTTAATTTACCAGGCGTTATACATAATTTTTATTTCTTTCATTACCTGACTAATGTCTCAAAATTGTGGACGATCCGAGGTATGAATATATTTAAAAAATTGGTTTGTTTGTGAATTGAAAACAGGCTTGTAGAGGGGGGGGGGGGTTATAAGTTTTGTGACGTGACTTGTATAACAGCCAGAAATATGAAATAATATAGTAGGAAATAAAAATGAAAATGTCCAAATAACAGGGCTTTTCAAGATAAATCAAGACGGATCAAGAATTAAAAAAACGTAGTTTTCACGATTAAAACGAGAAAATATCTCCAATAAAGTTTAATAATTAACCAATTTCCCATATTTCTTAAATGAGACCAGAAATTTTGTTGATTGAGGATAGGTGAGCAGTACTCACTTTCCAAAAAGCACTTGTTCTGGCAGTCGAGTTCACAAGGCTGCGAAAAGTTGCGCAGGATGCGCTTGTAGCCCTTGTCAGTCTTCTTCATCTGAAAACCGCAGACAGGTTTGTAAAAAGCTGGACATGTGCACAAGGGACACATGAATGCACAGTTTCCGGAAGTGACCAGCAGGCTCAGCACCAGGAAACCTTGAATCAAAGAACAAATATAAGAAAAATTGCTGCAAAGATGATGAATAATCCCAATTTTGCCCAATTTCCACCACTGTCTTAACTGGATTACAAAGGTAATGTAATGATGAAACACAGGTAGGAATTATATTATCTATTTTTTAAAAGATTATAAAAGTGAGCCACTTCACTCCCAATTTCTTGCAAGGAAACATCTTCGCTCATATCAAGGAAATTTTCATGTCTACGGACCGCCATTATCGTCATCAACTCACCCATTTTCCATCGTAACCGTCAAGTCAAAGGAAGAACTGCTTCAATGAAGCTCAAGTAGGAGCTTCATTTGATAAAGAAGAGTTTAATACAGTTTCTTCTTCAACCGATGTTGATACACTACGACAATTTCCCAGTTATTTTCTTTACTAATTATAATTTTGATATTTCATCTCTATTTTCTGGACTTCTGTAATGGTTTCCCTCGATCTTTTAGATTATAAATATGTACTAGGAATAGTTAAAATATACGGGTAAATTATTGTCAGATGCTGTAACTATTGCTTTTCTTGATATTTTATTAACAATAATTTTGTGTGTGTATAATATTTATATCTTACAGTTGAAAGTGGCCGTGGTCGAAAACTTCTGAAATTAAAAATACAGACTTGACAACTTCAACTGATTTCGTATTGACATTGGTGAAAAGAGAAATTTCAATGAACGTATAAAATAACTTATAAATGTTTCGAGTTCATTTGGAAAATTCCTTGTGTCCACAAATGACTCAGCGGCAACCAAATGAATAATGGATAGCTCTTTGTAGGCAGATATGCTTTAATGTGCAAATCGTGCTATTAAAAGAAGAAAATTAAAGAGATTGAAGTTAAGTGTCACTACAGATTATAGAGTGGTAAGAAAAATAAATTGAAATCGATTATAACAAGAATTGTATGGGAAAAAATTATGACAGAATTAACAAGGAGGGTACAGAATGGTATTAGTTGTTTACAATGACAATAGTTGTTATTTTGGGAAGAAATCCGACCTAGGAGTTTTCTTGCAATAAAGTATATTCTTACGTAATTATTTTGTGAATGAATTAAACTGAAATAAAATAAGATTATACTACGCTAGGGATGCGGCCTTGAATCAACCAATCTTAACGCTTGAAATAATGAAGGAGGTAAACAATGCCGCCGAAAATGTGTATCGCGAGGGTTAGTGACCTTAGGAGCACTATGAAATAGCTTAGCTATGTGGCAACGAAGCCTCCTTCCACGCGGACATGCCAAAGACTTCTGTTTGAAAACGGAAAAGGATAATTATAATTACATGCTGGATTGAATTATGTACTTCTTTGAGACCGATATTTGGAAGCTCGTGACGTGTTGAAAATTATTTCCATAGATCCGGGAGCATTAACTGTATTCTGGATAATATCTATTCGATCAACATAAATATGTCTTTGCTCTGTCAACAAATAATCTTCATAATTTGAACTGGTGGTGTTGAGGAGACCAAGACATTTACATCACGCTTCTGACAAACCATTAGAATATTGGCTAATAGACAAGGATAATATTTCGCGAAACAACTGGTTAGCTGGAGATTACTAACACCAATGTTTGAAATGTTAATTTTTGGCTAGATTAATTACAAGGGCAACAAAAGCAGCAACTCACTGAAAGACTGGAGAGAAACTTACCACCAACTGAAACACGCGACCAGAAGCCAACCATAGTGGATAATGTTTATTCTTCAAGATCTGGAAGCCCGTTATATCACAAAAAATTATGCACAGGATACGGACATCCTTTGCGGTAGGATACAAAGACAAAGAAGGGTTGACGTCAGTTCTCTGGTTAAATGAATCATTCATTTTTCTTCATAAATTGTGGTAAATGAGCTATTTTCCGTTCAATGGCCGCATTGTGTTATAACGTGTTATGGACACAGAAAAATAAGCGTTTCTATCGGGAATCATTTTTCAGGATCTATATGAAAGCCATAAGACGGAAATCTGACGAACTATAATCGTGACGAAATATGTGTAGCCAAATACGATTCATGAGGGGGAGATTTAAAATACATTCCTGCTGTTTGAAGGGAGTCTTTGCAGAGAGTTAACTGAAAGAAAATACACGTTAACAGGGCATGCGTATGAGACCCAACATTTGAAAGACGTATTGTAGAATAACATTCTAAAGATTAAAGTGTGCCATTGTATGATATATGAATAACGTAAGATGTTTGCAGACGAAGGAGAAGGGATTGGCTCATAATAGAACAAGATGGAAGACATCGTAAAAACCAGTTAGACGAGTCAGGGTTTCTAGAAATCACCAGACCGATTCCGACAACTGTCAATCCATCCACCGACGTTAAACGTTTGAAAAAAAACCAATTCAGTATTAGATGAAACAAAAACTTAATAACTGTCAATTTGTCAGACAACGATATTAATATTCATTTAGGATCTGTAAAAGTTTCGCTCAAATTTGTGGACTTTCTCAGGTAAACTTTAAATAGATAAACCTATATACGCATCCCGTAACTATCTCTGGACACATTCCAAGATGCAAAACATGTTAATTTAAAATTTTACCTGAGAACGTTCGCGAATCAGGATGAAACGTTGAAGAGATCTTAAATAATTATATTATACAATATTAATATTGTTTCCTGACAAATTGGCTGGATTTTTTATTTGTAATTGAAGATAATTTCAGATTGTTTGTTCTTTAAAGAACTTAATCACATTCGGTCCTGACTATTGTTTTTATACTAAACAAGAAACAACCAATTGACAAACGTCCATTTCTGACTTTTAGCCCTTCTTTGTGTTTTATTTATAATAATAACTCAGATTAATTTAATTGCATTATTTATAATTCTTTGAAGCTTTGTCTAATTTAGCATCAAATGTTTTATTGACAAGAAATTCAAAAAACGATTGAATAAAATTATTCAGTTTCTGAATTTTGGCCATTATTTCTGGTTTATTTATAATAGCAAGTCAGATTAATTTAATCACTTTATTTTTTTTTCTAAATTTCTTCTCATAATTAACAAAAATAATATTTGATGAGAACGTAAAAGAATCACTTCCAAGACCTAACGTGTTTTAACGTAATATGGATTATTTTTTCATTCATCATTCCATTTTCATAATGTTTTCACAAAGTTTGTCAATCTTGTCTGATGTAAACCATGTTCACGTTTTCTCCCCATCTGTATGTCTTTTAAGACATTCGGTATAATTTCAACATAACATTTTTTTTAAATCTCTTAAATTATTTTATTATTTTTACTTACTTTTCGTACTATTATATATAGTTTAAGATATAATTCGTAAGCAAAAATTAATTGCTAATAAGCAGCTCCACCAGAATGACCGACTACTGCAGCATAATAAGAATTGAAATGTGACCAGTAGAATTCCCTTATCACAATCATGTTCGGCCCCAAATTTGATCCGGAAAGGAAACAGGCACAGGAATAAATCGACATAAAAGGGAGTGTGCTATTCATTAAAGGAAAAAAAAATTGTAACCAGACATATTAGTGTGAAAATTGTTCAAGTCCCTAACGAAGTAGCACTTGATGCAAATGTAATTAAAAGCATATAGGTGTCCGTTTGCAAGAGTCTGTCCATGGGACCTCTCAGAAGATTTCTCAAGTACCTGTCCAGTTTAAAATCCAATAACACAATATTAGTTAATTCAAGACTGAAAAAATGCCGACCATCAGAAGTTTAATACTAATGATTTTCATTGTTGCTTATTGTTTGAGGAACCCCGAAAATGATATGTGCAGTGTCCAACTTATGAATACTTATTCCTACATGACACGCTTTCCTCTGTGTGTTTCATAGATAATGTGGTTTAAATATGTGATCAATATGAGAAGAAACGAGAATTTTATCATGATTGGCTACTGTAATGAGGTTTTACGTCCGATTATTAATACAATACGTTTTCTTTAAATTGATTTAAAAAATGATGAAGACAGACGATGCCAAATCACTCTCAGTTTAGTCATATATAAGGAGATCAACTTAATGATGTTTTTGTCGAGTTGTAAAATGGATGTCTTCAACAACTAGTGATATTTTCTTGAAGTTGCAGTATCGCTGACGTATTTGCGAGCAAAGATGTTTCTTGTGCTTTCCTTGTCCTTTTTTTTTCTATCATTCGTGATACGTAGGTACGCAAATGGGCGTCATGCCAGAACGAGAACATACAGGGATCACCTGTGACGCATGAGTCCAGTTCAGGGTTTTCCTGTGCATCAAGCTCATCCATCGGAACACTGCCCGAGATAATGACTGAGTACACGAACCCGAGACAGCGGGGGATTTTTTTTGTCTGGTTACAATCTTACTCATTGAATACTGTAGAGGGAAGTCTTGGTGGAGTAAGTTGTTTGAGGCCGCTGGAGACGAATTTCAGGGTTGTCAACAAAAAAATTACCCTGGAAACTACAAATAATCAGAAAACCATATTTCATTTAGGTTTTTTTTAAAGAAAATCTCTAAAACTATTCAATTTGGCTTACTAAATACGACAAGAAAGAATATAAAATATTCAACATATGACGTTGTTTAACTTTTTCAGAACAACCGATCGAATAAATAAGTGGCGGATCACTGGATATAGGAAGATTGTTTCTAATCGTACCCATAGAGAAGTAAAGTAGAAGAATATAATGACAAATTATAAAAACTAAAATAACACAAATATTTAATCACCGTATGATGGATATTTCCCAAAAAAGAATTTTTTTAAAACAATATGTACATTGATTTTGAACTGAGCAGACGTTTCGATCAACAATTCCAATCTTTTTCATACTAGAACCAGACTGAAGTAATGTAACAGAAGATACTAAAACATAACTAACATTATTCCATTAACCATCTTAATTCAATTTAGTATTTTATAACCAACAAATAACACCATATTCTCAAAATGTACATTTTAATATATATTGTTTAAAACCACACTTTTTTCGTGTAAAATGTTATGTAATACACCTATATTTAAATTTCAAATAAAATATTATAGTCATAAACACAAAATGAAGAGTAGGTTCCTATGAAATATTATTTATAAACATTTAACAACTTGCAAAACAAAAAGAATTGAATTGTGCAATTCATAGTAACAACTCTAGGGGTAGGGAAAATTTTTATATGAATACTTAAATGTAGAAAATACAAAAAATTCGATTTTTAATATTAGTATTATACAATGAATTACCAGAATCTGCTAAAGACATCAAAGGACAAATGTGTTTAAAAATAGTTTAATGTTAGAGTTTTGTAATGAATCAGAACATTTTTGTTAGGTATACAAAATTGTTCAATTTTAACTAACGTAGAACTTCATCGACATTATATTTTTTCTTACTTTCTCGAAAAAATGATTATATTTTCCTGACTTTTTAAGAACCGAAGAGGTTATTGTCGATAGGAATACCTCGTTTCATTGTTGATAGACAAAAAGAGTTCTGGAGAAGTGCATCCCACCACTACTCTACAAAAGACCAAGTGAATGATTGTCCTCAAACGCGAGCGTTTACTTCTACACATATCGTTGTGTTTGTTTCATCGCCATTGCTTTATTTATTTTTCGACGAGTTTTTCCTTGGCGTGAGCTCGGGACTTTTTGTTCACTTGGCTGGAGGTTGCAGTTCGCCGCTGGCTAGATACATCTCATGCATGCTGTTGTAACACTCTGAATCACCTATATAGTAAGAATGACAAGCGGAAACATGAGATGTGCTTGATGAAGTCTAACCCGAACAAAATCTCTGTTTAATATTTTCTCGGAGTTTGAAGAGGAAATATCGACGGAAAACACCAGACCGCAGGGGACATAAATGCGGCTTGTATTTTAATATGATTCCAACATTTAAGACGAAGCAGGTTGATAATGTTAACGGCATACTCCATTTCCATTTGTTTTGGGCAACGATATTTACTATATTAAAACGCTAAATATCAGCGCCCAGTTTCCATAATCAAGCATTATTTTTTTACAAAAAATAATTTCTAGTAGGTCTTTAATTGTTTGCCATTACTCCTTACCAGGCAGCACATTTCTTCAACATTATTATCAAATTTCTCAACTGTCTTTACTATTTCCACCTTAATATATACTTCTATTCCATAAACTTTCTGCTATCAATAACATGAATAAAATATTGCTTAATCCAAATTGCTTGATTTATAATCTGGCCAATAATTGTTCATGGTATTATTTGACATAAAACGCGTTAAAACTACCATTCATTTTTAATATTTTATTACCAAGAAATGTTCTCAAAAAGTACAAGAAATGAATAATACTTACTGTTTACAATCACCCCTTTTTTCCATGTAAAACGTTGTTTAATACACCTATATTTAAACATCAAATATAATATTCTAGTCATAAACACAAAATGAAGAGTAGGTTCCTATGAAATATTATTTATAAACATTTAACAACTTTCAAAACAAGAAGAATTGAACTGTGCAATTCATAGTCACAACTCTAGGGTTAGGGAAAAGTTTTATATGATTTACTTAAATGTAGAAAATACAAAAAAAAATCGATTTTAAATATTAGTATTATACAGTGAATTACCAATACCTGTTAAAGACACCAAAAGTACAAATGTATTTATAAATAGTTTGAAGTTTGAGTTTAAAAAGACCGATTAAATGTAAAGAATGAATTTGGATTTAGAATAAGTTTTGTATTTTGAAGGAAAAAAGAATTGAAAATATGAAATTAGCTTTACGCTAATTTGAATAAATAAATATTTTGCAGAATAGTAGAAAATTCTGTTTGCCAGATACATATTAAAAATAAAACTAATTTCAAATTTCATGCTATACCTAGGTAATTAGTTGTTAATTAGAAAGTTGTGAGGAATTATGCGCCATTTCAAATTTAACATTTATCTCTCTAATAAAACAATTAATGTCATCTTTACAGACTTTATTGGTTAAATTTAATTATTAACAAGGTTTCGGCATATTTTCATGCTTTTTTCTCGTTTATCTTCCACAACAATATCAAAACATAGCAATAGAACATATGAAACCCAGGAATAAGTTAGTAATAGAGATCCTATGCAACACGTAACCCTTTAACTCCTTTCACAAGTAGTATAACCAATTGTTACTAATTAAATTTACACAATTAAGTCTGTAAAAGTTCATTAATTTTTATTATTATATATAACTGACGTTTAATTTAAACTTTATCTTACGAATTTATTTTGCGTACCCGGAGAGCCATCTATTAACAGTGCTAGTGTACTAACAGGAATGTGCTTACTTGCCAAATTGAGAATTTAATTGTTTTATTTGCCTATTTAAAAGTCTATACTTTTCTAATTTCCAACTTTTTAAAAAGTGGATTAATTAATAATATATTGAGAAATAAAAATCTCATTTAAATTGCACTGTTTAAGTTATTTAATCCTAAATATAATAACATTCATGGTCAATATGATTTCTATTAAAAAAAGTAATTTAGGCTAATCTACTAATATAATACCTATAACTTATTTCTCGTTGGGCATATATATTTGTGACTTCCAAGTGGACAAAACCAATAGGCATGCTTCATATTAATGCAAAATTCATATAACATTTTATTACTAATCCCAAGTATTTCAATTCAATTAACTGATTGAGATGGGTTTCAATTATACTGTTTGTGTACAACAAAGGAAGGAATACCTGTGGGAGTTTCTCTTGCAGGCATTTCTCCCCGTAGAGTGACTGTGAGGCTCACCTGATTATGTCGGGAAAGCTTGTACTTTCTCAGTTATTTTTCAAAGTTCTCTCATACTGAAACACCTTCATCTGTTTTGGGATATATATGTACTTGAGGTCGAAGACCTTGGGCATATGGCAAGAGTTATCCACTGTTCCTATACGATCAGTCGGCCAACTGCTTCCTAAAATTGGTGGAGACACAGCAAACTCGTCTCCCGTCATTTGTTAGTGCATGAGAATAGTACCCAATGCCTGTCCTGCCTGATGGAGATTTTTTAGAGTTTTCCCTGCATCGCTTTAGATGAAGCACTGGGTAGGACCCTTAAACTATAGCTTGGGGGCCCACGTCAACTCTTTGCTACCATGCTCTACCTTCCACTTCCCCTCTTAAATTTCCTTTCCTATGCTATTAAAGGGGAGTGGCTTGTTTCAGGAACACCCTCATGTCACCTGTTAACTCCCCCCCCACCCCCAAAAAAATTCTTTTTGCTTCTGAGGCTTAAATTTAATTGTTGTATTATCTTTGTAAATGAACAATATTTTTAACAGCAGGAGCTATGTGAAATTGGATTTCATATATTTTATTGATTATATAGATATTTATTATACAGTCATAATATTTTGTGTTTGTTATTGAAAATATACCATAATATATTGTCTGTTTTTATGGCATATTCAAACAATTAGCCATTTAAATAATTGAAATTGTTGTAAATATAACATGCAGATAACGCAAATGTTGATAAGCAGTTCAGCACCATCTGATATTTTATGCCATAGGCAATATTTACATATATTATTACATGTTATTTGAAATAGAAACAAAAATAGCATTTTGCCTAGCATTTAATCACAGTTTAGGCATACGTGATTGAAATGGTTTGCCTGTTTTAGCTTTTGCAATTGCATTTTACTAATCTGTATGTCAATAGCTATATAAATATAGCATTAGTGGTAGATAAAGTTGTGGTAACCTTTTCAGCTCTGAATTCATGATCCAGTACATTCTCTTGAATGCATGTAATTAACTGAAGACAACACTAAATGTTTTCAGGGGAACTAATATGTTTCCCATGCTACCATTAATTTATTAAAATATTGAGATACTTTTGAAAGTATAAAATTAAGTTTTCAATACACATAAACCTTTGTCAATAAAAAAAATTGTCAAAGTGTCAACTGACAGATATTATCTCTCCCACTTTTCTTTACAGTAAATATGAACAACTTTATATTATTTTTGTATTTCATCCACATTGAGTTTGTATCAGTTCTTCAATTGAAAACAGGCTCTCCAATGTTTCATTAGTAGTTCAGTCTCAGTATGCTGGCACACTTCGTGAGCTCCGAGATCTGGACAACTTCAAAGTTGGACGAGTGGGTTTAGCAGTTGATGGCTTATCCAGATCTGGACATTCACCCTTCCTCACTATCCTGAAATCTAGATCAATAACTTTAATTATAAAATAGGAATGGCTCAAAAGAAGTATAAAAATAGATGTTATCAGTGATTTGGGGGAAAGGATCAATGGGCTTATAAATAAGGGAAATTCAGCTTATATGGTCAAATGAGATGAACAAGTAACATGTGCTATTATGCCAGGTTTTCAACTTACACCTCAAAGTTAATTTCTTAAAATAGTGTTGGCTTTTTTGTTCATTAATTTGGTTATGAGTCGCTTTGAGTACAACAACTCATTAATTTTTTCCCATTTAACTCACATTGATGTGTTAGTCACTATATATTACTAGAAACCATAATATATTACACATTAAAGATATGGCTAGGTTTGGGATATTTTGGTTTCTGTTTTATGGAAACTATAATTTTTATTTAATTGTTTTAATAAGAACTTTTAGCTTCTAGTTGGAATAATAACTACTGGTACCTGCTTACCAAATACTTACATTTATCATGAGTACAAGTGTAGCAGCTGAGCATGCACTCATTTGGAAAAGTTTCTGCATTGCCCTTTTGGTCTGTTGCACATACTGGAACATACTTGAGATCACACTTACAGTGACAGTTTGCAACCTTAGCACTTTTGGCTGAGATGGTCAAAACTACAACAAAAAGGGGAAAAAAAATAGCCTACATGAGATGAAAAATATCCAACAAAATAACATATAGTGTAAAGTAATGCTTGTTCCAAAATAAAAGAGGATATTCAAAGTACCCACTTTTTTTACCATTACCCACTAAATAATAGACATATATTTATGGAACCATTCTCTACAATCTGTAGTAATTGGAAAGAGTGGTTAAGAAAAAAAAGATCTTAGTACAGAGATAAATACAATTGATGAATATCTTGTCGCACTATACACAACATGATTAAAGGAACTCTCCCATTAAGTCTGGTGACAATTTCCTTAGAATATGAGAACATATCTTCTTATTCTTCTTTGGTTCTACAACCCATTGAGGACCTTGGCCTACCATGTCAACTGTGGACTGTCACCTAAAATGACACATTCTGAAATTGGAGTGATATAAGTCAGTATACTTATTCTCCAGCAGTCTTAATTCCAGTCTCTGTGACCATGACAACACAAATATTAGATGCCCGGATTCGAACCAGGGACCTCTGGTTTGTGAGGCACTGATGCTAGCCACTATACTATACTGGCGGTACTTTGGAATTAAAATTAATTCATGTGAACAAATATTTTGATGTTGTTGCGGTAAATTCGTTATGATAAGGCACCACAAGAGTCCATTTATCTCTGCCCATAGCCTTCATTTTCCAATTATTATTCCCATGGCTTTCAGACCTTCCTCCATATCGTTGAACCACATTTTCCCTAGGTATTCCTCTTCTCTTTTGCCCATCAAGACTCCCTAAAAACACATTTCGAGTTTCTGTCATTCTCCTTACATGCCCGACCCATATTATCCTTTTAAATACAATACTCATCTATCCAAAAATTGTCTGGAGTTTTGCGTTTGTCCTTGATCTCCATCCAGACTCCTTTCCAAAATATTTCTCAACGCCTTTCTTTCCCATCTCAATAGCGAACCTTCTGATCCATACGTTACTATATAGGTCTTGATAGTCTCATATATATTTTATTAAACCAATTAACGTCTGATATTCAAATAAATAATTTCCGACCGGTTCTTTTCATACAGTTTTTTTTATATTTCGAATCAAACAACGTTTTGGCTCATATTCGCAGCTCCTTCATGTGGTTTTTCCCATCACAGTTAGTGGATTACATATTTCAATTTGAATTTAAACTTCTATATTTTGCTATGTATAAGTTTAAATTCAAATTGAAATATAGCCAAATATAGAAGTTTAAATTCAAATTGAAATATGTATTCCACAGAGTGTGATGGGAAAAAAGCCAGCGTAAGATGCGAATATGCGCCGAAACGTTGTTTCATTAAATATAAAAAACTGTATAAAAACCACTGAAAATTATTTTATTTTTTGAATTGCAAGGAAGAATTTTGAATTTCCACTTCTATCTTCTTAATTTTTGTTTTTGCCGAACCTACAACTGATCTTTTGCTCTAATATTTTGCGGAAGAATCAAGAAAGGAACACAGTATGCAAACCGAACTTTAGTGTTCAGGTGCGAAACGATTTGTTTAACGTAAAATTCAACTGGGCTGGGCATTCATTGACTTTCTAATTTAGTTGCACTGCTATTGTATTTAAATTTCACCTCGGTTCTCTACCAACTTACCCAAGCGCACGCATTCGTTGTTCAAATAAGTAGAAGGTCTTAATATTAAAACTGAGGAGCCCATTTATAACATGCCTACGGTAATCACATCAGATTAAATGAAACAACTATCTCCAGAGCTTTTATAGAATAATGATGTAAATAAACGGCGCAAAATCATTTATCGGCTTCACGTTTACGGCCACGTGCAATCTCTAGCTGCAGATTTCTCTCCGTTCTCTTTATCTTGGTTGAGGATAGTGAGTAATGTCGTAACTGCAAAACCTCAGCGCTTCCGAAGACCTTGCGTAACTGAGGAGACCGAGTGAACTTCCTCACAAACATCTTAAATAGTTTTAAAATACTCTTATCAGTATGGCTACTTTCTAGATCCACGCACTGGTTGCATCCTACTGAATTTGAACCTTCGAGGAAAAAATATCTCGAATAATTGCAAAGAAACATCAAGAAGAATTCACCATAAAATGGAAGAAAATGATTAAGTCGTGGAAAATAACCCACAGGGCTTCGCGAAAGATAAGCCCTATGACATATTCTGAGTTTTTCTCAACATAGCTCAACTTATCAAATGAAGAGTTAAGGAACAACGGGGATGTAGCTCAGTGGTAGAGCGTTCGCTTTGCATGTGAAAGGCCCCGGGTTCGATCCCCGGCATCTCCAAATGTTTTATTACATTTTCGTGCAAAACGACAATTGATATAATAAAATAAATACTGAAGACCTACATACAGTTGTGCTACACACGATTATTTAATGGGGATATATATGAATTATTTTAACATCAATATTTTGTTTCCGTCCATCAATGTTTTTTAAATTTTCATTTTAGACACGTGCAAATGTTCACTCATTAACTATCGGATTCGATTTCGATACCGGACAATTATCATTAGACGCCGAAATAGAAATATTTATACCTTAAATTGAGATCTTTGTTATAATGGTTTGTGATCCATTGAGCAAAAATTGGCTTCTCCGAATTTTTTTTCTTACTCACTTCTGAACAAACTAAGTTTTAAATTGAAAGTTATCTGACATTCTTAAAGAATAGTATCAATATTAATAGGCCTCTTGAAACCTTTACCCATGAACTACCCTGGCAGAGATTCTCTCCGTTCTCTAAAGGTATGGATTTTAATGGATTAACTCTTTTTTTTTCGTTCCAGCGACGCAAAACTATCCTCTTTTACATATATCTATTTAGAATTTACCTGGTGAAGTTCACAAATATGGACGAAAACGTCGTAAATAAAATAAATAAATAATTAATTTTGTTTGCTGGCAAATATGCTGTATTAATTAGTTTAGATTATAATATTATCATGAAATACAAAAAACGTTGCAAGAGATTTTACTGGAAAATAAATCACATAAACGCCTTCGCTTTGTTACCATTTACAGTGACATTTTATCTCTATTGTATAATATTTTCTTCAAGTGCTGGAGGTAATTATTATTATTAGCTAAACTTTACTTTAATGAAAATTGCTTTACGTATGAAAATAGTTGCAAATATTCTTCTGTTGTATGATGCGACATCTCTCAAAGTTGTTTGTTCTAGTACTCTTAAAAAATAGGTATAGTCTCATTTCGCTGTCATCCGATGAGGAATTTTTTCTCTCGCAGGTGTTTCTCCCCAGATTGAGTGCGGGACTCACCTGTCTGCGTTGGTAATGCCTTGTACTCTCTCTGTGTTTTTTTCTTCCAAGGTTCTCACATGCCGAGGCACTTTCATCTATTTTAGGAAGGGCGTGAGAATAGTACGCAATAGCCCGACCCAAATTTTATAGGTTTTTTCCTGCATCTCTTTAGGTGAAGCACCGGGTAGGATCCTTAAACTATAGCCCGAGGGCCTCAGTCAACCCTTGCTATACCTTCCTATGATACCTTTCCTATGATATTAAAGGGGATTTGGCAATTTATACCCAAAGATAGAAGTTTTGACCACAGAAATTTCAACCCAGATGTGCCCATAATTCATTTTGACTATTTTTTCCCTTTCAATCCTTCCCTTTTTTAAAACTACGTGATGTTTTTTGGCCCACTGGAAAAGGAACCTTCATATTACAATGACATTGAGTGCGAAATTATCGTTTAGATCAGTGATGGGCAAAATACGGTCCGCGGACCAGATGCGGTCCCCTGAAATGTTCTATTCGGCCCGCGCGACATTATACCTGTCTTTCGTTTTAGAAAATCAGTCACATTTTCATTCATCACTTTCTCCTTCATTATCTTCCAGTCATCAATAGGGTTTAGTGTCACAAAAATTCAAGCATTTTGTAAAATGTCTCATTGTTATTTTAAAAAAAACTATATTGGCCCGCCTAAAGTTTTTTCCTTTCCTTTGCCCATCACTGGTTTAGATCTTTCTGGACAAGTGCTGGAACAAACGACCAATAAGGAACAGGATCAGAGTATTTCCTGATTAATTTTCTGACTTTGGAACAGTAGGAATACGACCGAGAAAATTTCCTAATGATGATATTCAATTGGTCCTCATCTAATATGATTTTAACATCATTATAATATTATTTTTATCAGTCACTTCAATAAACCAAAACTATATTTTAATTTTGATTTCAAAAGTTTATTTGGGAGAAACTTTCGGCAATTGCCATAATAAATTACAAAGTTTTTTTCCTTTCCTTTGCCCATCACTGGTTTAGATCTTTCTGGACAAGTGCTGGAACAAACGACCAATAAGGAACAGGATCAGAGTATTTCCTGATTAATTTTCTGACTTTGGAACAGTAGGAATACGACCGAGAAAATTTCCTAATGATGATATTCAATTGGTCCTCATCTAATATGATTTTAACATCATTATAATATTATTTTTATCAGTCACTTCAATAAACCAAAACTATATTTTAATTTTGATTTCAAAACTTTATTTGGGAGAAACTTTCGGCAATTGCCATAATAAATTACATTTTTTTGAAACATCACAAAAAGTTTTTATGTATAAATATGGAAATTTGTTTAAAAGTATGATGTAATACATTTAGGTTTTTTTTCAATGATATAATGTTTAAAAATATTTTAACTGTTAATAAATCTCGTTGCTATAATATTATTTCATCTTTTTTTTTCTAGGAGTCGTCTCTATAACCTGTTTACCTCTTTCATAGATCTCAAAATTGTCCTAGTTTGAGCAGAGTTTTGTAATGAGTTGATATTATTATTATTATTCAAAAGATTGTTGTTGAGACAGACAATGATCAGTAAATATAAAAGTTCTGTTGCAATAAATACTGAACAAACTCTGTATTAAAAAAATGTTGGCATCGACATCGATCTGCATCCAAAGAGTAATGCTGCTCAGCAAAATTGATCTCTTTATTTTAGTTTATTTTCCAGGACTTTAGAGAAAACATCTTCAACTGGGTGACAGGGAGATGGATCAGTACATTTTTGCTCTTTTCTCTTGTAGACGTGTGTCACACAGGAAAAATCCCATTATTTTCAGAACAATCCATAATTGAAAGCTGTATTTATTACAGCAACTCTTATTTGATGATTACCAGTGAGTAATGGCGTGATAACCTGCATCCAAATAATTGTCCGTGAGATAACCTCAGAGGCGTCAACTTCCACAAGGAAGTTCCTTCAGCAGGTTCATGTTACACATGAATGTATCTTATATTGCTGTTACTGAAACTTCTCTGGTAGTTACAAGCATGGAATAAAGTGTTATTAATTTTAAAAATACATTAATTAGGAAGGGGAAAAATATCGAATGCTAAAAACGAAGCTCCGATTATAAATTAATTTAGAACTAAAAAAATATAAATAATAAAACAAATTGTTAAGGATTTTGAATAGGACAGGAATAAAATCGAGAAAGAAGGCTCGTCAATAACCCCTACAGAAGGCAGTCAACAGTAATTAGAATTGAAGATCAAGAAAAGAAAGTAGAAATCAAGACAGGAGTAAGACAAGGAAGCCCATTCAGTTTAACTTGTATATAGAACAGGCGATGAAGAAAGTTAAAACGGAATATGGAAAATAAATCATACTGCAAGGAGAAGAAATAGAAACCGTACGCTTCGCCGATGTTATTATATTATAGGGGGAGTCAGAAGAAGACTTGGAAACTATATAAAAAGGTATGAACATGATCCCGGAGAAAGAGTTCAATGTGAGGATTAATAGAGGGAAAACCAAGGTAATGGAGTGTAGTATGGGAAGCAGAGGAATAATCTGCTAATTGGCAGCATATAACTAGAGTAGCATAGCACAGGCAAGGAAACCTTTCGCAGAAAAGAGAAATTTACTTAAGGGTAATATAGGTGTGAATATTAGGATATCATTGCAAAAAATGTTCGCATGGAGTGTGGCGTTATATTGGTGCGAAATGTGGACGGTAGTTATAAAAAGCAGTAAGTCAGTCACCTATTTTCAAATAATTATGTCTTCAATCGTCCCATGTAGATTATTTCATTTCACAGAACTGTTAACCTTGAGGAGGGTACAAAGAGGTATCGAAACGTCGCTTTATGTAGTAAAAACTTATCTGTTAAAGGTCGTTTCATTAATTCCTTTAATTAGAGGCTTTGTTTCCAGAATTGTTGCAGGTTAATTACTCTAACGTCTGATTCTTCTCTTTACGATGGAGGATTTCTCTACATCCGACTTTCGTTTGCTACTGCGCATTTTTTCTACAGTGGTATTTTATTCCTTTGTAGGTTGGACCAAATAACATGTCATTAAACGCACGTGTATTCGCAACTGTGATACAATCGTGGCCATTTTTTTTATTTTTTCCCCTCCAGGACTAATTACTCTTGCAGACTGACTTTGTACCCACGGAACGCATGAGCGTTATCGCCAAATCTTGATCGTATTTCAGTGAATTTATACTTTCTCGTTTTCATGTTTGAGAAAACTTTATTTTGTAAAATAAAACGTCAATGGGATGGGATGTTATACATTCCAACAGTAAAGTATTACCTGAAGGGCCTGTCAGCTACCAATTATCCCCAGATCAAGTTCATCATTCATTCCGGAAATAGTGAGTTCAGCTTCTTAATAAAATGTAACCTGATTCATTCTCCGGTATACAAATATGTTGCAGACGCTTGAAATTGCCTTGAATGCAGAGCGTGCTTGCAGATGGCTATTAGCGATGATGCTATAAACTAGTAGTTGTTGATTACAGACCTGCGAGGAGGACGAAGAGGCTGAGCAGAGTGCGCTTGGAGGCCATGGCGGTCCAACCAGCTGTGGGAACAGCAGCAAGCGAGTGTCCTTGTTACTTCGCCCAGGACCTCGCATTCCCCCCACCCAAGCCTCTTCGCACTTGCCAGTCAAGATTCGACTACACCGTGCTCTACTTGCTCCTGTGCAAGGTGACGTTATCAACTCCCACTGGCTTCTCTGTTGATAACAGTTGTTATGTATCTTGGGAAAACTGATACACAAAGAAGTATCGTCTCCTCTCACTTCAAATATATGATAGTATGAAGCAGCAGGAGTAGGATGTGGGGTGGAAAAACTTCATTCTCACAACTTCAACTATTGCCAACTGCAATTTATTACATTAACCGTCTAACGAGGTATAATTTGAAGTGTTTGGGTTATTGTGAAATTACGCTCTAGGAACAGGACGAAGGCCAATACGCAATAACAACATTGTCTGCTACATCCACCAGGAGCGCAGGCTGATCTTCGATGGCTAGTCAAATAATTAACAATCAGAACTTTCTTTCCTTATTCCCTTCCTGCACTGCACTACGGTCCCATATGAACCTTGGCCTCCTTCACAATACAATCTTTTCTCTCCACTCTCTCACTTTCATAATCTTCAGATCCTCTATCACATCCTCCATCCAAATATTGTTCAACAAGAATTTTATGGTGACTGCTGTGATTATTTATTGGTCCACAACCATCTTGATGATTTTATTTCATGAGGCTGCTATATGACCATAAATATTAACTAATTATTTATATTTTAAGAAGCTTACGGCGTAACGTATGACGCACTACGCAATGGAATTTTGTGGACTGGTTGCATTTCCAGGTTGCATGTAGGCACTCATGTAGGTAGCACCTAATGACAACATTTGATTTAATGAGCAATCATATGCTTACTAGATTCCTGGAGATAGTGCAGTTATTTTCAAGGATAGAAACATTAAAATGTATGTACCAGCTGAGACATTTAATAAATCTATTCATACACTAGAAGAAATAAACCTTTTAAAATATATTATTTTGGTTTGTGGTTTAATTTACCTGGTAATCTTCTAGAATCTGTTATAAATCTCTCTCAGCGTCTCTCATTATTAATAAGTTCTGTGAAATATTCTTGCATACACTGTTGCAAAAATCTCTGTTATTCAGTCCGTGTTTTTCAATGTTGATATTGCATTAATTATTTCAGCCTTTTTAATTTAATATAATTAAGATTAGCTTAATTTGTTTACAAAAATTTTGATTATCTTTTGCAGTGAATTTTGCTTTAAAATTTTAAGCCAAAAATTTAGACAATTTTAGTGTACATTGAATAAATAGATACATAATTAAAATTAATTACTGTAAGGACTATCAGATAACGAAAAAACAACCACTTAAAAAAGTCTCACAAACTTATTAGTTAACAGGTTGAAAGCTTTCGACGTTTGTCATAGTCATTCTGTAAGATTCAAGTGAAAACAAGAGATAGTTTTTTATTTATCTGATGAACTAAACACAGTCTAATACTACGAAATGTAAGGACTATGTAATTAGTATTTATCCTATATGACCTAGTTTAAACCACATAAGAAAAGGAAAATGAAATCATATTTAAGAACGGTCCATTGCTTCAACAGTTGTTTATCCAAACCTCAAATATTTCACTGGAAATAAATATTATTTTAATTATTTTAACTTGACACTATTTTAAAAAATTTCCTGCCTAATAGAAGTTAATTAATAGGAGATATTTAAAATAAAGTGGGAAGTTTGATTAATTACTACATTCAACAACGCTGGAGGTGAGGGAGGGAGAGGGGGCGAAATCCGTCGTTAATTAGAACTCTGGACAAAACGAATAAAAATTTAAAATGTTAGAGAAAACCCTGCTTTGAATAAAAATATTTTTTGAGAAAATTGAAATACAGTTAGGAATGATTTTCACGGTCAAATGTTTTAAGTTCAACTATATAACGGGAATGTGACATAATGCTAAATTAGAAGCTCTCAGTCGTGGTTGTTCTTTGTTTACTTTCTTATATTTTTGTTTATTACATTATTTTTACCATTTTCTAGAATATTTGGAAAATGCTCTCTTAAAGTGTAAACACGGAATGAGATATCTGAAAGATGTGGCAATAATTTTATTCACTTCTTCGCTGAAAAATACAGTAAAAAAAGTTTATCTTCTTTAACCTGAAAAATTTATGGGATTTATTACAAGAAAGGTTTTTTCCAGGTAAAGAAAAAAGAAAAAACTATTTATGTGTGGTCAAGCTATTGGAACATTCGCAGTTCTTCCTGGAAGTTAGAGCCGTTAGGAAGAGAGTTCCAATGTCACGACCCAATGGAATATTGCCAAATAGCATCAAGTTAAGCTGCTGATAAAGTTAAGAGACACTAAATTGTCACACAATCGTTTTATGTGTACTCTGTCACACACTAAACGGATGCAATAAATATTAACTAAAATTTGTAATATGTTTCTGCCCAACATCGTTTTTTGTTAATGTTGTCGCGTAATCATCCATTTTATCAATTAAATGGAACCAATCTGGAATACATTTTGCCAACGAAAGTTTGCCAATTGTGTTCTTTATCTAAGCTTCATTTCATGGAATGAGATATAAACGATGACGAGGTAAATCTTCATAAAAAAATTAATTACCACTCTATTTCTATCGTAAGGGAAGAGGAACTACTTCATCTTAAAGTCATGACTTACCAACCGAATAATTTCGTATGGTGAAAACGATTAAGAATTTCACTGCATATTTTAGCCATTACAGATAAACTATTATCTATTTTTTAGATGTGAATCGGATATTGATGCTGTTGTCGTATTCAGTCCTAAGACTGTTCTGATGCAAACCTCCTTGATAACTAATCCTTCGCAAGGCTTTCCCTTTTGTACATAAGTACCACATTCCACATCCTCCCTAATTTGCTTGGCGAATTTCAATTTGGCCTCCCTATTCTGTTCTTACTCCACACACTTCCCTCTAATGCTAATTTTAAAAGACCCTCATGTATCAAAACGTGACCTATGAATCTATCTTTCTCTTGGTCAACGTCCTCCATATTGTTTTCTCTTCCCTTCTGCTTAAAACGTCCTGCTTAGTTTCCCTAACCACTCATCTGATTTACGGCGTTCTCCTAAATTTCAAACGTTTCTATTCATTCCTTTCTGCAACTCCTACCGTCCATGTTTCGACACGCTCCATACGAACATTTTTAGCAATGATTTCCTAATATTCACACTTATATTAGCCGTAAGTAAATTTCTCTTTTTGTTGTTGTTGAGAAAGCCTTCCTTGCCTGTACTATCTTATTCTAGTTATTATGCTGCCCAAGTAGCAGAATTCCTCAACTTCCTTCAAAATACCCCGTACCAACCTAACACCTTTTTAATTCCACTGTTTCCCATAATACTCCTCCATTGATTTTCCCTCTATTAATCCTCCTGTTGTACTCTTTCTCCAGGACCACGTTCATGCCATTTATTATGTTTTCCAAGTCTTCTTCTGACTTCGCCTAATATCATCAGCAAACTTTAAGGTTTTTAGTTCTTCTCCTTGGAGTTTGTTTCCCTTTCCATTTTCATTTTTAACTTTCTTCATCGCCTGTTCTATGAATAACTTAAAGCACATGGGCAACAGACTGCATCCTTGTCTTTGGATTTTATACATTAAAAACCATCTTCAGAAGTGATTAGGTTAGGACGAGTGTTAATTAAATATGGAACACAAAAATAACGTACACAATCGTTTTCCGCAACAGAATTGGTGGGTTTCTTTAATTTGTCAAAAAAAAGGTTGTCTTCTGCAATTGGATTTAAATAACACTAGATTTAAAAAATATAATAAATAAGCAAATAAATATTTTCAAATAAATAAATAAATTAAGGTTTTGTTTTCCTAACGCCTTCTTTTGTCTTTCGACGACTGTTTCTGGTTTACACCGGTTGAATTGCTTCCTTGTACGGGTAGATAATCATTGAGCAACCTGTAAGAATTAGAAATGCTCATTACTATTCATTTAGTGATTTTCATCTTACATACTTAAAATCCGAAGTAGAATACAGTTATGGTATATTCTGTTTTATTTATGAAATAAAATCGAATCTGCCTAAGAAAGAATAAAAATGATGTTAATGACGTAATTTCAGCCATATTGGATTCTCTTCCCATTAATATAGCTTTGTATAATTGTGATTCTCTCGGCCTAGCATTTCACTCTTTTTCAGCCACCATATCCAAGAGAATTCGTGGGTAGTTATTGGAATAATATTGTTAGTTTATGGTAAAGACGTACCTCGCGAACGTCATCTTCTTGTCGACTTCTTGTGCTGCACTCTGCAGACGACAGGCCCAATCTTCTGAGGAGCTGCACTGCTGTTCATAGCGACCAGTCATCGCGTCTATTGCCGAATTAACTCGGTAGGCCAATTCGTTTTTGAAGAGATCGTCTTTACCCCCTGAAAACAGTGAAAAATCTGGTCATGTATAGGAAAAAAACATTCGTTTGCTTTGGGTTCCATTGTTAATTTTTATATCGAATACTGAAAGAAAGGATCTTGAGTAGAGTGAGATTGAACAAAAAGGAAATCTATCTCAGGAACTCAAAATCTGTTTGATGTAGACAGGTAGAAAGAGGTTGACCAGAAGTGATCTCCAACCACGAACTACGGAGAAGAACGGGAGAAACCGAGATAGACATACAGATAAAGCGTCGAAAATGGAAGTGGATTGGTCATACAATGAGCAAGGGAAATGAAACTTGAGAGGGAGGCACGGGTCTGGAACCCGCAGCGTAGAATGAAGAGAGGGAGGCCCAAACATAAAATGCGAAGATCTGTACATATGGGAGCAATGGAAGAATGCAAGAACTGGAAAGAGGTGAAGAAGCTGACTGTCAACAGGACCAGATGGAGATGCTTTGTTGATGATGAAGTCGAAATATCGTGTTATTGTTAAAATAATTCGAGTTTTACGTCTATTAAATGAGTAGAAGAGTTTATAATCGTATGAGAAAATTGGTGTGGGCAAAGTTATTGATACATCGGCAATAAACCAACTATTTGAAGTTATAGGGTTCTGTCAAGTGTTACTAAAGATGTGATCACGTACCGTACCAGCCACGTTCTTCATCGTCGTCGTCGTCATTATTGCTGCCGCCCCCGCTGCCCTTCATTTTGTGGATCTCAAACTTGGGGATGAAAAGTAAAAGACAGATGATGGCTATGAATTTGACGATGAGCTTGAAGATGACGACCTTGAGCACGATCTTGAGCAGCGTGAGGATGGGCAGCGGGAGGATGTCCGGCGCGGAAAAGGGCGCAGGGTGGAAGTCGTGAGGCTCTCCATGGTGGTGGTGGTGATGGTGGGGTGACGGGTATCCTCCGGGACCCGACGGTGGCCCGTAGTGGCCGGCAGGGCCTGTTGGTGGCCCGTACAGAGACTGAGGTGGGCCGTACGCCTGGTGCGGTGGGCCATAGTGGTTCTGAGGGGGGCCGTAGACGTGTTTAGGGGGACCGTACCGACCAGGGGAGCTGTACAGGTTCTCGGGGGCGACGGGTGCGTCTCCGTGGGAATCTGCGTACGCGTCCAGGTACGTGTCACCCCTCGATTGGGCGGCATCGATGGTCTCGTTAGGGTCAGCTACACCCAGAGCAATCAACGCCAGCAGCAGGAGAGTCACTGGAAAAAAGTAAACGAATACTCGTAAAATATGAAGATGAATTTAATGATTAGCATTTTAAGATTACAGTAACTGGTCAAAAGTCAGAAATTAAAATACAACTCAATATAAAATGCAAGACGTTTCGTACCCCAACTTTCGGGACCTCTTCAGTTGTTTAATTAAATACATTAACAGAATATTTTGTGCTGCTACCGCAACATCCAGGGCTGAAAATATGTTCGTCATTACTTCATGGGTTTGATACTCAATAAATTACATAACGCAACGAACGGTTTCGGAAACATTTTATTTTGGAATACTTTGAATTACTTACAGTTGGAAATGAAGGTGTATATAATTATTTTTATTCAGTCGGTTTGATCGACCACTTATAATAAACATATTTGAATGGTACTTTCTTCCACTTTTCTACGCTTTACACATTGTTTTACAGTTATTTTCAAATGGGAGTCGAGCAGTTGTACTTGACATTCGGTACAGATCTTTATACTTTTTAAATACCTGGAATGGTTGTGATCTTGTGTTATTAAAAAGTTATTAACATTTCAGGAATTCTGTCGTCAAATATTATGGATTTACAACCACGGCTGTAATATATCCGATTTTTAAAACTAATACCCCAGCTCACCTTTTATTTGAATCTCCTATTTTTGAGAATTAATGTTGTGAATTAATAAATTGTCTTGTGAGTTTTTTTTCGGCGAGATGATTGACAACGCTGCTAAGAAATCTACAAAAGACACTACAAATAGTAGGCTCAGGAAGATTAATCGCAAATTCTGTAGTATTCTTCTATTTTTGTATTTTATTGTTGACCACGAGCGGGTTTGAGATAAGTATTGTTGGAAGTATCTGGAACAACAATGCGTGTCTGGGAGCGGTGAGTGAGTGAGTAACGGTACGCACGTGCCATTCGCCTGCCTGCAAGAGAGTGACGTTGGAAAAGGGAGGTTGGGGGGGGGGGAGAATACGTGGGGCTCATATTGATGGAGACTAGTCTGTGGGTCTCTGACAGGAAACGTCAAAACATGTCTATTAGCGCTTTGGATACGGTAAATGCATCACACACCACTCTACGATCGGGAAACCCTAAAGCGTATACTACTGCCTCTTTAGAGGACGTAATCAAATTTCTGTAACATGACCTGAAGGAAAAAGGTTAACTTTATATCATTTAAGACAGGCAAGCAGAAATATTTTTATTCTCGTAATCTATCGGGAATATACAGAATTTCCTTACGTACTGGTATTGTTCTTCCAAATAGCGGGATAATGTTTTACGCCATTGAGGTTCCGGGTGACTTTTGGAACTCCTCTAATGTATCGGGATTATTTTAGCTCCTTTCAAATACAGGGACTGTATTCTTTTTACTCATTTCATGTAGCGTGTGTATTGTGGACTGTCTTTGGGTACTTGGAGAATTTTTTACTCTTTTAAAGTACCCGAGACTTCGACCACTTTCACAGATCACCTTCAACTGTCTCAACACTTTCTTTTCACTTTGAAAACTTTGAAGAACGGCAATAACATTCTTTTATTGCACCGGAAATTTCTACACAGTCTTGACGTAGCGAGTTCGTTTAACATACCAACAGAATTATCGACTGCGTCAATTTATTGCCAGGCGACCTTCCGGTTTATTGGAAGGTAAATCTACATATGCCAAGGTTATCCCTTCAAGGGATGAATGGTCCATAAAAGGTAAAGGTTACGATGTCTTTTAAATCAATAAATTAATGTGGAATAAATTCATTTTTCCCGTGTAATATCATGAATACTAAGGTACTCGGTGTTAAGCAATAAAGTAAAAAACAACCATATTCAACAAGTAGGTTGTCGTCGTGTTGAGGTTGGCCAGGATTCACAGATATTTGGACTGATCAAGGAACTAAGAAGAAAACGTGATTTGATGAATATATCTGTAAGAGACGAAAGCGTCAGATTTTTTACATTGACTACGACAACTATTTGTTGAATAAATTGGTGATTGATATGGTGACATGGTTACTTGTCTATCACGTATAACGACAAAACAATGTGGAAACTACCAAAATATTAAGTATTGTTTTATGAAACAGTAGTGTAATGTGTGTTGAACTTAAAAGGGGTGCTTTAAACCTACAAATATATTTATTCGGTAGTCAATTTGATCATATCGGTTGGTTCAGTTTTCTAGTGGAGAACTATTATGTTCCTTTTTGTTTTGATGCTTAATGAACTTAACTAGACATGGAAACTCTGAGTTCAAGATTGATATAATCGATGACGATGTAGGGAAACATTAACGGATGAAAACCCAAAGAGAAAAGAGTTTGAGGAATGGTTTCAGTTCTTCAAAGTTTTCAAAATGAAAAGTAAGTGTTGAGACGATTGAAGGTGATCCGTGAAAGTGGTCGAAGTCACAGCAAGTTGTAGAGGGTGAAATGTCGAGAGTTAATACTGAGAGTGAATCGAATGGGATGCAGAGAATGAGTTGGAGAGGTTGGACAGTTAAAAGTAAATGTATTGTGTTATACGACGACGGACGCGGAAGTAACCTTCACCATTGCCACTGGTAAACCACAGACGGAACTTCTCAGCACTGACCAATAACGTCAGACAGGTTTTTATTCAAAAATATTTATTCAGAAAAATCGGCCATGGACTCATAGTGGACGTTTCTTGTCCTTTTCAAACTGCTCTAAGTATTAAGAAAATTTTAAAAATTAACTGACGTAAGAAAAAAAATTAGATCCAATACTGACCAACCTGTCATTATTGTAATTACAGTAGCGTATTGTTGATGACTCAAACGGTTCAGTTCTCGGTTGTTGCGATATTCAGTTCTAAGACTGGTCTGATGCAACCCTCCATGTTAACCTATCTTGAGGAAGTCTTTTAATTTCCATATAACTACCACATTCCACATCCTCCCTAATGTGCTTAGCGCTAACATCCTTTGCTTTCCTCTTCTGTTTCTACTCCACACACTTCCCTCTAATGCTAATTTTACAAGTCGCTCTTCCCTCATTCTGCGTGGAACTGCTTTGTTAGTGATTCTATCCACCCATATGATTTTAAGCATTCTCATACAGTACCGCGTTTCAAAGGTTTCTATTCTTTTCTTTTCTACCATCCACGTTTCCTAATATTCACACTTATTTAGCCCGTAAGAAAATCCCCCATTTTTTTGCGAAAGCCTTCCTTGCCTATGCTATCCAACTCTTTATGTTTACTATACTTCTACCATCCCTAGTCCAACTGGAAAAAAAGTGATTACCAGTGAGAAATTTTATTATTATTCTACACTGCACGAAAATGACTTTCCTGCTGTAACGCCGTTTTAGTAGGCAGTGACCCAGGGTCTTGGCCGAAAACCAGAGACGGGCTTTGCTTTCCTGAATAACAAAAGACACGCATCTGACCACATAAACGTTGCAAAGGTTCACACAACAATAAGGTACAACCACTGGACGCAAAATACATATATTATACCTCGGTTTTGCTAAGCTCCTACCGAAAATAATTTTTCATTTTACTTAACTCCGATTTTGTGTTCAATATTTCAGATCTTTATGACTTATTACCTACTACTATACACCTTTTTAATGTGAATAGACTTTTAGGATGAAAAGTTTCATAAGTATGTACAGGTTTCCAATTATTTGAAGACAGTTTAAGTATAACAAAAATTTAAAACACACAAATAATATTGTCAGTGAGCCAAAAGGTTAAGAATTTAATTTCTAATTTTATTTTTCTGATTTATTGACTATTTTATTTACCTATTATAATATCAGATAGTTATCAATGACTTGTTTATTATTTTAGGATATATGGGCTTTAAAAATTGTCCACCTCATCGTATATTTGTGTGTATGTGTCGTGGTGTATTTATTGACGTACGTAAAAGAATTTCAATGAAATAATATTTTGCGTATGTTGCGTATATTGTTAATACATATGTATGTACCTTTTAACGTTATAGGCTATTAAGAGATTGTTTCTAAAGCATCTGCTTACATTTTTACATTCGCTTTTTGAAATATTCCTCAAAAAGAATATGTTTGTACTAGAAAATTGTGTTTGAAAGCTTTTATTCCAACAATCATAATTGCCATTTTTTTCATAAGATAATATTTCAGTTTCAGTTATCCTCAAAATGTTCCTTTATGACGTCCCTAATGCTCAAATACATATATACATATTTATTTTCGTATTTTAACTTGAGATTTGTATTCAGTCCGAGTTGTTAATTAAAGTCTCCAATAATAAATATTTATATTAAATATTTTTTTATAAATACTCGCGCCGAGGAAAAGCAATTGAAATTAATAATAAAGAAACTTATATAGAAAAATTTATTATTTGGAAATGAATGAGCATTCGCCTCATAATTTAGCCAGAATAGATTACAAACAGAATTTTGTAATCTTTTGCAAATCAAAACATTTTTTATGTGATAAACTTTACTAAATTTAAAAGAAAATGACAACTATTTATCAATTTGTCAAAGAGTAATTTTTTTATATTAGATCTTAAACGTGGATAATCGATTTTTTCATGTACAGAAAGCTTCTTGATTTTAAATTAATAAATTGTATATAAAAAATTAGTGCTGAAGTTTTTTAAATCAATAACTGAAACTGATTAATAACCTGTGGGTATAGTACAAAATATAAAAAAATTAATCATATTAAATTATTTTTTTAATAGTTGAATTTTTACCTTCTAAACATTATTAATTTGAGAAATTTTTGCGATAAAATATCTGACAATAGTGGCTTGGATGTTATTGTGGTTATCAAATCTTAAAAAGTAAACATTTACACAGGGAATGTAAGCCACACATATTATTTAAAATAATTATTAAAATTATCATGTCTTCACATTTATTAGAAATTTTCATCTGCCTGGCGTTAGTTCAAGAATAAATAAATGATGTAACGAAATCATTTACCCTCTGTGTTTGTTTATGTTAAAATAATGAAATTTGATGTTGATAAGAGTTGGATTATTAATGAGTAAGGTAGATAACTTATTGACAACAAATTATCCTCACAAATAAATTGTCTCTCCTTTCTTAAATGTATCAAAAATAAATTGAAACTGAAAATAGGAGAAATATCAGTATCGAAGTACAGCTGTAACGAGCACAAATCCTATGCGTACAGGTAACATTTTTCTTAAAAAATATATTCCAATGATAAAAAAATTGAAAGACACAACTTTTAAGTCAAAGAATGTGAATTGATAAAATTTGAATGACACTTGAGGGGGAGGGATTATACTGGGTAACGATGCGAATTACCCCCCTTTATTCTTATACTACTGCACTTCACACTATCCTCTTGGTTACTTATGATTAGAGTATATTATAAATTTTTCGTTGTAAATGTTAGTGCAGTGTGTCCTACCTGCGCCGACTTTGGCTGGTTCCATCATAGACAGGTACTGGCAATGTTGTCGCCTGCGGCACACTTTATGAGGCCCCATGGAATTGTCACGGCTGCCAAACCCCTCCCTCCACTGTCCCTCATTCCATACAGTGGATAGACGCTCCTTCTAAAAAGAATCAGGAACTTTCAGGCACGTTGGCAATACTACACGGCATTGTGACGTTACAAAAAAAACCAAGGCGGGAGAATAATGTTGCACCTAGGGCGATGGATCACTAAACCATCCGTATACAGGGCAATTATAAACATTTTTTTTAAATCGGTAAACATAACGTACGAAATGATACAGTGCATGAAATAAATTATTTGGACGAGGTGCCGGCAAGTTACTTTGGAATACTGCCAACAGGGGCGCCATCGACCGTCGTTGCTGAAAATAATTGCAACTATCGCTCGTGCAAAACACTGAAATTGATTGTAGGAAATTCATTTTTCAACAAGATGGCGACCCTTCAACATATCCACAATTACGTACGACATTACTGTATCGGCCATGTTACGGCCTCTAACCTGGTGCTACTCAAGTAGCCACCACGGTCACCGGAGTTGACACCTTGCATTTTTTTCTTGTGGGGTTCCATGAAGGATAGTATTGATGTTCCATGTCTTTCACAAAACATCGAATACTGGCTGGTTCCAACATAGACAGGCACTGCCCACGTCGTCACTCCTGATAGGCTTGTGCCATATGATGAAGGGAGGACACATGGAACACTCATAAACATCACAAAAAATTAGAGAATTTGTCATACACATACAGTACTAATAGTCACGTTGTTATTGGCCATTTTTACGGAATATTTGAAAAAATTTCACGCATAGTCGTTTCCGGCAGAACGTTCAAAAAGTTTCAGAGCTTTTCCTTGATGCACTGTATCTTTTTTACTAATAGTGATGTTTAGAAAATGAAGCTTATTATTATTTTTGTATAACAGCATTAGGAATAGAAAATTTACAATTCTCCGATTTATTTTCTAATCGGTCTTTTGTAAATAAAATAAGATGATCTGGACTGAAACTTCACTCGTGGATCAGACAGGGACGAATCCGAAATAAAAAGGAGAGAGTCGTAACGTTACTCGGAGGGAAATAACGTAGAATGGAATTTAAAGGAATTCAAATTTGCTCTTTTAAGTTTATAAAACACGAGTCAAAGGGTGAAGAAATGTTTCAATTGAAGCTCAGATAAAGAACGTAAAGCTAAGTTTATGAGAGGAATGGATAAAATGTCGTCTGGACCCAGGACTAGGTTACCTAGCTTAGGTTTATAAGAAGTGAAAGGATGGCACTAGCTCAGTGGTAGGGTGAACACCAGTCCCAGTTCCAGTTCCGAGTCTTTGGCCCTTTCAACTTCCATTCTTTTCTTCTAAATTTATAAAATTCTTTGAAATATCCTTCATTCGGTGGGATTGTTTCTGGTTGATCACAAAAAATTGAGGGCTTCCCGAGTCGCTGTTACTGTTAGTCGGGAGGTATAAAACAATTTACTATAGTACTAAATGTAATGTAGAAGAAGTATCTCGCACATTGGTGGACCTAGAACTCAAGGGTCGGATAAAATTAATTTCAAGATAACTTTCATTCCATTAATAATTTTAGTGTATTTGTCTGCGAACAACATGTATCATGTTATTGATTCAACGATTTTTCTATATTCCCGTATTTTGTGCCTCAGAAAAACGCTGTTTTCTTATGGTGAACTTTCAGATGATGTCTGACTTCTTTTTATCGTCGGTATTTATTTCTAAACTTCAATTTCTTAAAACCATTCACCGTAATATTTGCAAATATGGGGAAAAAGAAAAGAGCAGTGCCAGTTTTGGCGTACCTAAAGACATAGGATAGTTCCATGTTTTATGATGATTATCCTGTCGATGCCACGAGGTGGACTTATCAAGTGCGTTCGTTGACGGATGTACGTACCTGCACGAAGAGGACAGACAGACCGCAGTCGAGAAAGTGACGCATGGCCTCCATTAGGTGTGGCCAGAACACACGCTTCACCTCCAAATCAAAACCACCTCAAAACGTCTATCAACCACGTAAGGTACACGTGTATTGGCATCGCTTCAAGCGACGGCTTGGCCGTCCAGATCTGGATTTCCATTAAAGGCGACCATCGTCACCGACTCATCTCAGAGTCCATCCGACACCCTTTCCAGCAACTAACAAGGGTGAAAAATGAGGTTAAGGTTATGAAGGAATATAAATATTATACTATACATATAAAAGAAGATCGTTACATTTCACTTTTATTGAGAGCTTTTCGATACTCGACACCGATCAATTTATTGAACAAAAGAAAAATTTAGTTTTGATGAAGACTTTTGTGAAGCTATGGTTGACTGTAGAGACAAGATCATTAGAAGCGAAGATAATACAATTACTTGTACACAGAACTGCAGCGAATGAGTGGCTGCCATATGAAATCAGACAGAATGAACGTGAAGAAGTTTTATTCAGACCTGTCCAAAATATTGTAAATTTCTCAGTTAATCATAAACTGATAAGTAAATATCATAAATTAACTTTCAGCTGGGACAATTTACATGTGTATTACTGATGGGTGTTACGCAATGGCGCCCAACGTGGGGTCCGAACGAAATTCACTAAGATTAGGAGTCTGCTTTTTTTCTTTAACTTAATTTATAGGCACAGCAACTGTTAGACGTCATTAGCGTTTGTCTTCAGATAGGGTAGCTTATTTTCTATGTTAGGGCATCACTGTATCAAGGGAACTCAAACAACACAGTGTAAGCCCCAGTCAGGGTTCGAACCAGGGTTCTCTGTGTGTGCGGGGCAACGTTGCTCACCTGTACACCACAAGAGGTCGGCTATATCACCGTCTAAGGTAGTTATCGCCTTTTTTGCAGTCATTAATTTCTTCTGGGACTTATAAGTCGCCACAGTAAAAATTTATAAATTATTTCTTATTTTTTTTGTTATCTCTTTTTCTCACTTATTTAGTTACGGAAATCTGTTTAACCTCGTGTCGTCTCATTAATGCACTGTGAGTGTCGTTGCAATATTAAATGACCCCATTTTCTTTTCTTTTACTTTCCTCCCTTAACTCTCTTAATTCTTGACTTTTTTCCCCCGTGCCCACTGGAGGAAAACGAAAGGCAAAGGAACCGCTGGGTCCTGAATTCGTTGCACGAAGTCTTAGTACCTACATTAGCGACCTGGAAACTCAGTTGGCCAGATATGCTGATGCCTCACTGAGCCACTTCCCCTAACTCATCCACAATTAGATCCTTGGCAGGTAGTGGCAATAAATTACTAAAATGGGGACGCCCGAACGCGTACGGACGAATGATTCCTAATTGTTGACGCGTATTGTCTTGACGTGAGGTTATGTACTGAGGACGAGGAAAAGCCAAGCTTCCCTTCGTGATACTGAAGAACCTTAAAACTATTAAGGTCAGTAAAAGTTCTGAACTTAGTATTTACTTTCAAACGGAACGAGTATCGGTTAATTTTATGAAACTTTATTTCTTGCTTGACGTTGCCTGCGACTAAAATGATAAAACAGCACATTAAATAATGATGACACAAACTCCGTATTCACACAACAGGCAATCAATTGTGTAGCAACTCACGAAACGTGACGGCAGTGATATTAAAGGTCAACAAACTGCCTCCTTTCCGTGTTCACCGCAGCTTAGCACTAATCACTGTCGCCTCAGGCGGCATTAATTTAGTATTCTTAAGTATCTTGTATGTTCAAAACAAAAACTGCATTCCTTCATTTTGCGGAGTAATTATTTAAAAAGTCACAAAGTTCTTTTTTTAAAATAAACTTTTAAAGATGTATATAATGTTAAAATTTATTCCACTTTTCAAAATTCGACACTATTGGAAACTAAGGGGATGGAATTAGAAGTGTAGTATATTTACAAGCAAGTCGGTTCATTTCCCACAGAGTATTGTTCATCACTGTTGTTATTTATTCTCGTAAAAAGTGTTGCATTTCGTTTTCCTCCAGTGGACACGGGAACGATTACTGCGTGGAAAAGACTAGAATTAAGAGAGTTAAGGGAAGAAAGTAAACGGGACCCTTTAATATAACAAGAACATTCGCAGTGCATTAATAAGATAAAATGAGCAAAGGTTTGGCAGATTTCCATAACTTGAAAAAACTCACGAGTTGCAACTGTTGAATACAAAACGGTTTTCGTAAAAACTGAAGAAGAAACATTTTCACTAAGTAATTTTGGATCCAGTCCGACATAAGGTTAATTCTCGTCGATTCTATTAATTTTTTAAAAAGTATTTTCTCTACTCAAGCATACTTTACACGAGAAAATTTTTTTTATAATCCTCAAGGAAAACTTCATTGGGAAAACATCCTTGAAATTAATTAAAACATACAGCTTCGAAATGTTGGAAAAGCGCCCAGAATCGACACAAACAATCAAGCCGAAACCAAGTCATATAAGTAATTGAACACAATAAATAACATCGTATCACGTTTCGAGCACATAATTTGTCGTTTATTAGATGCAAGGACGTTATGACAACTACAGGAATAATAATAATAATGCATTAATTCATTAATCAGATGTTTCAAAAGCCTTGCTTTTTTAATTTTCTTTACTCGCTATTCCTTGGAACATATGTGGCTCACAAGTTTTCCTTTAGAACAATTTTTACTAGGGTAATTAGGTAACATATTAATAATGCTACAACTGCGATAGTGTTACCAATACTCTGTTACACTGTTATAAAACAGACATTCTAAAGGTTCTTAAAATTCTTCCAGTGGTATAGCACATGGCCACATATGTACCATCCACCACTGATCTGTAGTGACGTCTATTAAACTTTAATGACTATAAACAAGGTAATAAATCAGGCTGTTTGAGAAGTTGACAAAATTTATTTTACATTATTACGTTCACCCATCTCCGTTGAGTATCATATCACAATTATTTAGACATTAATTCTACATTCTTTCCCTTCGTTGTACGTTGTGGTGTGATGTAATGGCAGTATCAGCTTAATGTTCTTCTTACTAATCTACTTGCCGTAGACGTAGTTTACTGGGTAAGGGTAGATAGGGGAATGGTAGATAACGGGAGGCGAATAGGCCACCGGTAAAGGCGCGGGGGCGGGAGCAGCTGCCGGGGCGGGGGCGGGAACAGCCACCGGAGCGGGGGCGGGAGCGGGAACAGGGGCGGGGGCGGGAGCGGGAACAGGAGCGAGTTCGGGAACAGGGGCTGGGGCGGCGGGAACCACCGTCTGCACGTAGGGGACAGTAGGAGCTAGGAAGCAAGGTCCTGCATATAGGATCGCCAACCCTGGAAAAAATTAAAAAAGCATATAAAAACTAAAAGTAAATAAGAAGTAAGGAAGCTCGATAACATATCAGCAATAACGAGTGTCACCGAACTGGAAAAAAAAATCTTTTTACATATATTTCGGGTTTAAGTAGAAACCCAGGCTCCATGGACATAAATAAAATCAACTGTATTTTCATAAGTAATTAACATTATTGTTATTTAAACGTTGAGGACGTATTACATGAAAGAAAAGATATCAACAGGAAAAGTATAGACCAACACAAAATTGAACAATGACAAACTATGTGCTAAGACAAATTTTGATGAAGAAAATTCTCAGCTGTTGAGTAAGCAAGATTTTCATTATCTTTCAACCGGCTGAAGAAAGCTGTCCCTGAATTTGATCTAAATGGTAATGAGATAAGCAGGTAGACGAAATTTCAGACGACTCTGACCTGAAAACATTTATGCTGTACAGTGGATGTAAATATATACTCCTAGTATCACGTAATAGCCAATTCTCTGTATAATATTCTCTGAAAAAATAAAGTATTAACTCCGGTAGAAGCCATTCGATCCACGGTCTGTTTAGGCTGAAAAAAAAATAAAATCAAGACGAGTCAGTTACTTCTTCTGCATACAATGCCTGTAATGTTAAATAAATTTCCATTAATTTTTTAGCTTGTGTAATTTTAGACTAGCAAAAGAAAACGAAATACAAAATTATATGATTTTCAAAAAGTCCAATTATTTTAAGGGTATCGTCCCTGGGTCCATGGATTTCGTTTGACCTGGTGAAGGGAGATACACAGGAGAAGGTAGATCGTCCTTACCAATTACTTCGCACTGTCTACACCTCAGTTTGCATTCGTTTTTGTAAGTGGCCAGATCGTTTCCACAGACGGGACTCAACTCCTCCGAACAGGCGCAACCCACTTTGCAGTGAACCGAACCCAACTGAGCTCGAACTCCCGCTGCCAAGAGCACTACCATAAGGACTCCTGAAACAAAGAGGACTATATTACACCTGACTCTCAGAATGCATGGAATGTACTGGTCATTGTTATTCACTTCTAAACGCTTTCAGCGATGGAACATTTTTTACTTTTATTTATTCAAATTAGCTTAAAACTAATTACATATTCTCAGTTCTATTTTCCTACATAATACGAAACCTATTCGAAATCCAAATTACTCTTTACATTTAATCAGTCCTTTTAAACTCTAACAATAAATACATTTATACTTTTGGCATCCTGAACAGTTACTGGTAACTCATTGTATAATACTAAACCATAATTAAAAATAGAATTTTTTGTACTTATTAATGTAAGTGGACCATGTAAAAAGTTTTCCCTGCCCCTGGTGTTCTGCCTGTGAACCTCTGAATTTTTTTATATAAATATTGAAATAATTTGCTAACTGTCCCGTATCAATTTTACGAATAAAAACTGAAACAGCATACAGAATTTGGTCCTTAACACTTCTAATTTATTTAGCATATCCTTAATCGTGCAATACTTGCTCACATTTAAAATAGCTCTTAATCCACTATTCTATATGACTTCTAATTTTTCAATAGTAATTCTACTTACACAAAATAGCAAAGAATTAGAAAAACTTTATGAGGGACTGCAACTGACATAATTAGCTTTAAAGGACAAGATATTTCTTAATCTAGAAACTACTCCTATTATCTAAAATTATATAATAGTTTTCACATTTCTTTCCTATATACATACATTTTTTAGGATTTAGACTTATTGAAATACAGTCAAGTAGCAGAATCCCTTAACTTCCTTTAAAAAAACCTTTCCCAATTTAACAGCCTTTGTTATTCCACTGTTTCCCATACTAAACTCTATTATCTTGGTTTTTGTTATTTTTAACGATATTAGGTAATTGTGCTATCCTACTTTAGCTGTCATGTTGCCCAAGTACCATAATTCCTTAACTTCCTTCAAAATATCCCTTCCCAATCTAATACCCTTTTTTATTTCTCTGTTTCCCATACCACACTCCATTTCATTAATTTTCCCTCATATTGAACTTTTTCTCTTCTGACTCCCCTAATACTGCAATATCATCGGCAAACCGTAGGGTTTTTATTTCTCCCCCTTATTCCATATTTCTCATTTCCCATATTCCGTTCTAACCATTTTAATCGCCTTTTCTGTATATAAGTTAAACAGCATTGTTGACAGGCTGCATCCTTTCTTGATTTCTGCGATGCAATGACTCCATTGTGATCGCTTTTGTCATAACATTGTTGTTCAGAAAAACGATTGAAGCTCGCTGGATTAAATGTTTTCTATTTTGTACAGACGTGCTGGTGCCTGATGAGTCTGTCAGAAATACCAATGAGATTAATCAGTCAGTGTTACGTACCATAGACGACGAGTGTAGCTGAGGTGGCCATTGTTGACAATGTCGTTGCAGTCGAGGAGATGGTGAACTTCTGCCTATGACAGTGTGTCGCAGCAGCGTTATATATTAGTCAACACTGGTACGACAACATCGTCAAAACAGCCACGCGCATCAGAGGTCATTAAGAGAGGATTTCCAGAACGGCCGGGAAGTCTCAAGCTCACACATTTAATAATCCTTTAGGCGAAAAAAAAGAAAAAGAAACACGTAACGTGAAACGTTTAACGGATATGAATTATTTCTAATGGAATCTCGATTAGAGATGTTGACAGTTTAGAGATATTTTCAGGGCCAGACTACCTGGAATATTAATTCGATATTAATGAATTCCCACTGAAAACAAGGCATTGTGAATGACCTGTATTGGGTCGTCAGTGAGGTTGGCATAAGGCTATCTGAATGATGCAGGTGTCAAAAGATCGAGCAAAACCGAGAAAAATAATTTCTTTTTACGTATTTGTTTTTTTTGGAAGTAAGTAAAATTAATAAACTTTAAGAATGTGTTACGAATGCACATTATTCAGGTATAAAAATCCTTTTTGCAGAACTTTCCTGCATTTCGGCCAAAGGAGTCATGGTTCCATGAACAGTTAAATTTTTATACCTGAAGAAGTCTCAAATGAGAGACGAAACGTAGTATATTTCAATATTTAATAAAATAAAAACTGACATACGACAGTGCAAGCTATTCAGGAAAATACGGCAAGAAGAAACTGTTCTAATTACAGAGGAATAACACTGCTGAAGAAAACATACAAGCTTTTCTATTTAATTCTATATAACCGGCTCCTTCCAGGTTGAGATGTCTGGCCATATTAAGAGAATGAAGGGGAATGAGGTGCCAAAAATATTCCTGGAGCACAAAGTAGATGGGAAGAGAAGAGTGGGACGCCCAATACTTTGTTGGACGGACTGTGTTATGAACGTCATCATAAGATTAAGTATCAAGAGCTGGTGGACTAAAGCAAGACCAATGGAGGAATATCCTGAAGGAAGCCCAGGCCCGTTGTGGACTGTAGAGCTACTGATGATGATGATGATAAAGAGGCTCTTTTAATTAATTTAATGTAATATATTTAATTGTAAGATAAACTATTCATTTATTATTTTATTTTTTTGATATACGATTTTGCGCACTGGAACTAGATTATTATTATCGTGATAATTTCACTTTGAAGAATCAGTAAAACGAAAATTGAAACACTTTCACCAGTGTTAACTCTTCATAATTTACCACTTTCGGACTTAGGTTTATTGTAATCATTTTTCACTTGCACGAAGAAAGGCTTTGCAAGATTTTAATTAATTTATAAGCAATAAATATAAATTAATACTTTATTTAACGATCAATTCAAAGACAAACAAAGTTTTTATCTAAGTTACATTCTTTGTCTAAATTTTTTGTACAGTGATTTGAAGTGATATCGTGAAGAAATTTCCTCGAGAAAGTCGCAAATTTGGAGGACGAAACGTCGTATGAAAGAACCAAAAACTTTGACTGTGAATTGGTCGCTGATTTAATTTATTTACAAATGAACTCGACGTATCGGCCACGTTGCAATTGGTCAAACCTGACACGTATTGTTATACAGTTTCGGGACATGTTTTAGTCTACAGTGTTGAGCCATTAAGACTACTGTAAACACTGATGACGCTACTAATTATTGTTTTGGAAATTGGCCATGGCAGCGGGGAAACCCTAAGACATTACAGGCGATTTAATTTTACCGGTTTTTGTTTGGACCCTTTCACTATGAAAACATACAGGAAATGATAAAATAAAAATTAGATAAATTCATTTTAAAGAATCATCCTCAATTGAGTCAACAAATCGAGTTCAATTCTTTACCAGCGTTATTGCCTCTTTTTAATATGTTGTTGCGGTATTCAGTCCTAATCCTACATGCTTAACCATTTTATTCCCGCACAACTACCACATCCCACATCCTGCCTAATCTGCTTAGCGTATTCCATCCTCGGCCTGTTCTTACCCCACACACTTACCTCTAAAACTAATTTTATAAGGCCCACGTGTCTTAAAACATGGGCTATTAATCTATCCGTTCTCTTAGTCAACGTCTTCCATATTGCTCTCTCTGCCTCTAATCTGCTTAGAACTTCCTCGTCTGATTTTCAGCATTCTCCTATAGCACATTTCAAAGGCTTCTATTCTTTTCCTTTCTGCAACTCCTATCGTCCACGTTTCGCACCCATATAACGCCACACTCCATACGAACATTTTTAGCAATGATTTTCTAATATTCACACTTATATTACCCGTAAATGAATTTGCCTTTTACGAAAGCCTTCCTTGCCTGTGCTTTATGTTGACTATACTTCTACCATACCTAGTTATTTATTCTTCCCAAGTAGCAGAAATTCTTAACTTCCTTCAAAATATCCCTTCCCAAAATCCAACACCTTTTGTTGTTCCCCTGTTTTCTCATACTACACTCCATCACCTTGGATTCCCCTCTATTAGTCCTCATGTTGAATTCTTTCTCCAGAACCACGTTCATGCCATTTATTATGGTTTACAAGTCTTCTTTTGACTCCCCTAATACTAAAATATCATCGGCAAACTGTAGGGTTTTTATTTTGTCTCCTTGCAGTATGATTCCTTTTCCATATTCCGTTTTGACTTTCTTCATCGCCTCTTCTATATATAAGTTAAACTGCATCGGCGACAGACTACATCCTTGTCTTACTCCTTTCCTGATTTCTGCTTTCTTTTCTTGATCTTCTCGATATTCTATTCCTGTCGTCTTCAATATCCTTAATGATGTGTTCCAGTTCACATTATCAAAGGCATTTTCTGAATCTACAAATGCCATGAACGTAGGCCTATTTTTTCTTATCCTGTCTTCTAAAATTAGACGCATTCAATATTGCCTTTTTAACATCTCACTTGTATTTGTATTTATTCCTCATTTGAAAGCCTTAACTCATGTTGTTTTGTTATGGATTATAAGAAAGTAATTCAATTTCTTTGATTGCCCTTTAAACATTCTACCACATCATTCTAATAATTTATGACTATTTATGTAACTGGGCCGCTGTTTACGTATCAGCCATGTATATTTCTCAATTAATAACTAAATTATTTGGATCTCTATAAAGTTATTGTCTTTAATTTCTTTCCGAGAATTATGGAGTTGGTCATTCACCGGGTTATGACTGAGGCTGGACTTAACTGCGTTTCAAACAGCACTGGATTCAGTTAATTATTTCACGAAGCAGCTACAAAAAAGCATTTTTTTATTTCACTATTCCCTTGGTTAATAAACTGCTTAACACGGTCTGGTAACTCTATGGGAGCTTGTTTTTTCTCCCTCTCCGCCCTTTAACGTGCAAGAGGGAGGAATTAAGGGGGTTTCCAGACGGCTATTAAACGACTTATTACCTTGGTCTGAGGTACTGGCAACTTTGCGACTGGCTGTCGCCAACAGAACATTTTATAGGCCGGTCGTAAATACAATAATTGTATCAAGAGACCTTGGAAATGCTCCAAATTAATTGAGGAAATGTACATGACCGCCATCGGGCTAAAAAAAACCTTGTAAATGTCGTCAGTGATTCTCTATTTTTCTGATCCAATTTTCCTTTCATTAAAATTTAACGTGAGTTTAATAAATAAACAAAAAATTCTGGCTATATATGGTAAATAATTTTAAATGTTTCTCCCACTCTGTTCTATTCCCAAGATACTCTGCTTTAATTAGATGTAGACTTGCAATTAATGTAACAATCGTGACGTCAGCCCTAATGGCGAATAAATTGAAATCTATAACTAGACACTTTTACAAATTTATTTCTTTGAATAAACAATTAACTTCATTTCACAATATTAAATAAATATATAAATATAAAATAAATTACAATTCTATAATATATATGATCATTTTATTATATTAATAACTAAGTATATAATTATGATAAAATTTATATATTATAGAATTAAATATATTAATATATTATTTATTATACAATAATCTAAATCTCACACAATAAAGCTAAATAGCATATACATTAATTATATTTAATTATAAAATAAATTACAGTTCTATAATATATAATATATATAAATATGATCATTTTATTATTATTATTATTAAACGGGGAACATCAAATCCCAGTGCAGCCACCAGAAAACAATTAAAATGGAAGAGCGATTTCCCTCTGTTACGAAACTGATAAATGTCAGATTTTTTAGTATATTTTCCTCCAATTTTGTTCTTTTTGTTGATAAATCAATAGGCTTTCTGTCTTAAAGTTTAATTACTGCTGTTTCTATCTCCACCAAATGTCCGAGAAGCAAATAATTCTCTGAACTCATTTTCATCATTAGCTTCTCCCTCTAACTATTTACATCTCTCATCCCCTTCCCTTCTCTTTCAATTAACTAGTGACAGTGATGAAGCCACAGCCCTTCTTCCAATCCTTAGAAGGAACTTGTATTTCCTTCAAAATGCCGCTCCTTTCGTCTTTTAATCTGGCGTCGCCTCTAATTAATTTCTATGAAAAGAATCGAGCTCAAATGGTGACACTGGACAAGATCACCGATTTCATCTTGGTTATTTATATATATTATGCGTTAAGCAACAATTATGTTTAACTTTATTTGTTGGAGTCCCTAACTTGTCCTGTCCCGGTGCAAATCTTTTTTCTCTAACTAAAACTTAAGTGATCCATAAAAAAATGATAATATCTGGACCACACGTTTCGCGTCTTTTGGCCGATCTGCATCCGCACATTCTATAATTGGATAATTTACTCTCAGTAGTTGTTTCTTTCTTATCTATGGGAAAACGCTATGACTATCATTCTTTTTCAAACGTTAGGTGTAAAATGAAAGGGTACTTAGAGAAGTGAGAAATTTTAGAATCATTGCGATACAATAATCCATAACTTTATATTAATAGTAAACAGGGAAAACAACTGTACACAGTACAAGCGACGAAAGGGTTCAACAAACAACTTTACGCTCTTATTTACGACTTGTCAGATTGGGACAAGTCGTATTGGTAATCGCACATTTCCAAAACAATTCTCCGAGGTATTCGGAAGTTCAATAGCAAGACATAATGGAACCAAATTCACCTCTCGTCGAAATAGTAAGCATGTCTTACGGACTTGATATAAAATATCTTACCGAACGTATGGTTATTGAATTCATATTTTACGCTCGCATATTTAGATAAGACATTATGTTTTTTCTCTTAACCCAGTTTGTTGAACAGTCTGTCAACGCCAGACAACAAGTTTTTTTTTACAGTTTAGATTTTTTTGGCATACATACAGAATTCATGCGAATAAAAATTTATAACTTGACTTTTGTTAAAAATTTTTCTTAATGTCAATACTACATTAGTGGAATATTTCCGGCTAGTCTGATGGTTAAAATATTTTTTAAACGTCTTAATTGTTCCGTTTGGATCATTAATTTTTTCAGTGTGCTTCCCATCAGTTACTAAATTTTAAACTTAATTTGATATTTCTTCTTTCACTCTTGATATGGATTTGAGTATTTGTGTTAGGTATGTACCATGGTGTATTGACTGTCGTAATAATTTGTTTTGAATAATTTGTATAATTTCAATATTCTCTGTATATTGACGGTTAGTTTGCGTTTATTGAGATTGTCTATTTGTTTCATTCCAATTGTTTTAGTTTATTTAATATTTTATGTTATCATATAAATCTATGATCTAGGTGTAGCACGACATTATTGGCAAAGAGAACCAGCAATTGGGGTTTGGAATTTTAGTACAGGACCACTTTGTGAGTGTGGGTTTAAATATGTTAACAAAAAAATCTAATGACTTGCTGTGTTAAAAAAAATGTCCTCATAATGAAATTTAAATTTTTTACTTTAATTTTTTTCATCATTAATGGTCTTTTCCTTACCCTTTATTTTATGTCCATCAATAGGGTCCTGATCCGATATATCATTTGGAAAACAAAGACTTGGAAGAGAATGGCTAAGTCCACTGGAGTCAATTTTAGTGTTTTTTCTACCTCAATTTCACTTTGAAATGATGTTGGTATACTAAACAATCATACAATAGGAAGGCTTCAAATACGACCTGCAGACGATTTAACTCTCTTTAATAATTGGAGATTTTTGGTCTTAATGAAAAGCTGAAAGTCAAATGACAGCAAACTTAACACAAATACATCATCAAAATGCAGTTCTAAAATGGAATAGAACTCTCCATCGAGAACATACATTATACTTAACTGAGATGAACGTTCCATTATTAATGATTATGAATTATATCATAGTTTTCTGGCTTAAATATTTACAATAAATAAAAAGACATTCAAAAATGTCAGCATTAACTATATATAACTATTTATTAACAAAAAGTGACGTTTCATCTCCATTTTGAGAATTATGCTATAGCCTCTTCTCTGTACATTCCTAAAATGACTTTCTGTGAAGAGTGGCAGAAACTCATAATCTAACAATTTAATATATTTGCAGCATTATTACTTAGTTTTCATAATATGGTCTTCTCAAGATTGCAAATTATAATTGTAATTTATAATTAGATATCTGTTGGAGAATTGTAACACGACTGCTATTTTAAGGAATATTAGTATAGTTAGTTACTGTGAGACCATTTGTTCGTTGAAACATTCTGATAGTTATGTAGACCTGGAAGTAAATATGAGATGGATGCTTTGGGCAGTAGTAATGGTGGCACCTGTAATTCAAAATCTAGAAAATATGTTGATGATTTATAGTTCTTAAGACTGTGTGTACAGGAAATAACATAAATTTCAGACATACCAACTCAATTAGTTGTAAACATAAACACTTCGGTATTGATTGTTCATAAATAACAACTCATTTCAACATACTTCTTGCTTCCTGATCATAATTCTTTGATTAGTTTATGTTTCTTTAATGTTTGGTAGCAACCACAAGAAAGTTTTCAGATTTGTCATGTAGAATTAGTGTAAATAATAGTATTTCAGCTAATTGCTAGGCAAATCGATTATTTTTACAACTGTATGTAATTAATGACATGAAATAAGTTTACTTCAGATCATAAAGAATGGGCATTTAATGACAATTTTGTTGTAGCAAGTGGAAGCAGTTTTGTTAAATTCAGAAATTGAATGTGAGCAGAAAAATAATGCAGAAAAGAGCCGAAGTGTTTCACCATCATGTAATATAACAGTGCAATGCAGGATCTGTCATGAAGGTACTCTTATTTAAATAGTAATTCCATAATATTTAGAAGACCTTGTAGAGAACCAGACTTCACAAGTACTTACTACATCAGACATTGTAACCAAAAAATTGGGTCCCTGAATTTCATGCCATTTATTGGTCTATGTTTGTGTACTTCATTATTTCTTATGTTTTAAAGGTGTAAATATATATACTTTCAACAATCTCCTACAGCCAATTCATTTAAATCTGAATGACATAATAAATTTTGATAGTGTTCTAAATATTTTTAATTTTATAGTTGGAATAAATATATACTTATTTTTGGCAAAACTAATTATTTACTGTTTTGAAAGGTGGTGCCTTAATTGCTCCTTGCAATTGTACTGGAACTCTAAAGATGGTACATCTGGAGTGTTTGGAATTATGGCTTTCTACTTCAGACAGTGCAAAATGTGAAATTTGTGGTTATAATTTTAGCACAGTTCGTCTCCCCCGTTCACTATCTGAAGTGAGTTATGCAATATTTAGGGTATATTAAAGTTTCAATAACTTAAAAAATCTGAAATATGTTAATGATGGAGCTTGCCAAATATTCTACTTTTGGAAAATTGTCCATTTTATGCCAAATCCTTTGCCATATAATTTTATTATGCTAGTAATATATTCAATTCAAGAGATGTTTTCATTTAAGAATTTTAGGTAACCATAACCAAATTAAAAATATTGTATTTTGTGACAACTTTTATTTAATATTTTGAAATAAATTCTAAGCATTAAAAATATGATTCTTATAATTTATATTATTTAACTGGGATTCAGACTACTCATTTCCTATTGTTACAGTGGGTAAAGAGTGAAGGTGATTACTCTCCACAGGGCTTCTGGTCTGATCTTCTATGGCTTTTGGTCATGACACCTCTCCTCATAGCATCAGTATACCTATGCATTTTTGGAGCTGTCATCGTATCCACTCAGAATTTCTGGGAAGGATCTGGTCTCATACTCCTAGCAGTTTTTCTTCTTAGCTGTTACTTTCTGTGGTTTTCATTCACCATCAGGTATGTCTGCAATAATGTGTACATAATGATTTGTTTAGTTAAAAGTATAAACCCTTATAAAGGGCAAAATTGTTAATGATGAATAGACCAATTATATACATTATTTATTTATTTAATATGAGCTGGTCCACTTACAGTTAATTTTATTTTTGAAATAAATTTCTATAGTTAATGGCTATTTACAACTTGGGTAAATAAAACTATTTAGTATTTAATAAAATTTTAAAACAAAAAAATGCTGATGCAATCTGGAATTTTATAAACGATTAATGTGTATTTTAATCTAAGAGTAAATGATTTATACGTGAAGCAGTGTTTCACTAGGAGTAATAATTAAATACATATTTTCATAATAGGTTCTATATAAAGAGTTATCAGATTTGGCGTAAACAGAATCAAATTGTTCATGTGCTGCAAGAACAACCTTTATGTGATTGGAATATTGAGGATGCGTCCAGGGTGTGATTTCACTTCAGAAATGTAGAAATCGGTACATTTTATTCCTTTTTACTGCACTATAATGTATGCATTTTTATTTCAATGAATTTTGTACATTGTATAAGTTATTAGAATTTATTTACTTAAAATTAATTACTGTATACAAAATAAAGTATCTGATATATATTGTCTCAGTTATCCATTTATATTTTATAAGTCTCTATTTTGTTTTGTTTGGTTTACAACAAATAACAGAGAAACAATTGGTCATCATTTTTAAGAAGGAAAGAAGTAATGTGGAGCAGACTGTTAATACATATGTCCAACTATTAATTTTATTTTTTAGTTTTTCACACGTGCATTTTTGTTTGATAAAAGTTTGAATAGGCTACTTTACCTTATCTGGGCAAATATTTTTCTAATGAATTTACATATGGTATTGCTCATAATACGAAAAAAACTAAATACATTCATCAGTCGATCACAATGGCAGAGGCCACCACCAAAACCTACTCTCGCATGGTTGGAAAACATTGATCATTAATTCTGTGAAATTACTCATTTTAAATAATGAGATACTCTATCTTTGATCTCAGATATGTTTTTTAATAATTACAAAATACATAGTAATTGTAATATTTTTTTTTGCTTTCTGATGTATGGGGTAAAGTCTTCTACCTTCATGTAGTTATTCTTACATTACATTACATGCAGATTCCAATGGATCCATCTTTCAGGTATTATATACCTGTTTAACCAATAATTATCAGTATTATGAAACATCTTAAAAATAGCTTTCCACTTCATTTCAATAGTTTGTGGTACTTTTTCATAACTTGAATAACTACATACCATTTGGTTTTGATTTAACTGGTTCAACAATGTAAGTCATAAAATAGGTCGTCAATATGTATGGAATCTTTTATAATTTCAACAACTTGTGTACTCTCATCAGCAGTTCTTTACAATTGCAAGAATTGCATACAAAAATTATAAAAAAATGACTATGATTGAGATGAGATTTTATTCCTGTACACAGTTTTCTTTCCTGAGGTTTACAAATTAATTCAGAATGTCTCTGAAATGCTACTGTTACCGTGATAGGATTAAGTTCCAATTTTGAACATATAGGCATCCTTTTAAAAAAATTGCTAGCCATTATATTCTCAAATCCTGGATAGCACTAAACAACCTGGACTGTCTGATGCAATCTACAAGTGAAACCCAATTTACATACAATTTTCTCTCCATTTTCAGATAAATGAGGTGAACATCCCTAGATAAATGCTGTGTACACCCCCTAAATACACACACAAATATTCTCACACATTGGTCAGTCAAGAAAGATAATGCGAAATTTCAGACAAGTTCCATGTAGTGAAAACTGAACTTTGTCAGGATTTCAAAGTTTGACATTTATGTTTTATTTTCGACAGTTTTGCAAACCACTCTTCGATTAGTCACCATTTTTCGCGTGACTGTTCTAATTTAGGTTAGAGCTGAGTAACAACTGTAAGAGATGCAGCTGTTTGTAGAATCTAAATATTTGGTGAAGCTAAACACAATCCACAGCTGTGTGCAAGGCGCTGGGCTGTTCTGCCACAGTAACAAGACTCGAGCAGCGTTCCTCATCCACCATGTTCACTTTATTTTGTGCCTCGTATACGATTTACAAACTTCGACAACATTTAATAAATTTATTTACTATCACGACGAATTAGAAACAGAAAGGTGTATTTCGAAGAGGATCAGGCTGTGACCTAAAAAATTAAAAAAACATGAGTCGAATGATAAGAAAGGTGTTGGGAAATTGAGATGTAGGCGGTATGAGACAAGTCGAGTGTGAAACATACGTCAAAACATCAGACAAGGTTTGTTGCGAATAAAAGGAGACTGGATTTGTGGCAGAATGTAAAAAAAAACTACTACTTAATGAAGTCTTGAGGTGTTGTTCCTAAAACCAAAGGTCTCTAACCTTCACATATTTCGGTAGTTTGAAAGGATTTTCCGTTGTTGTTGTGGTAATCAGTCCTAAGACTAGTGTGATGCTAACCTATCTTGCACAAGCCTTTTCATTTCCTCATAACTAGCACAACTCAAATCTTCCCTAATCTGCTTAGCGAATTCTATCCTTGATTTCCCTCTTCTGTTCTTACCTCACTCACTTTCCTCTAATGCTAATTTTACAAGTCCCTCATGCTTTAAAGCGTGGACTCTTAATCTATCCCTTCTCTTAGTCAACGTCCTCCATATTGTTCGCTTTTCCCCTATTCTGTTTGAAACTTCCTCGTTAGTTACTCTATCCACCCATCTGATTTTCAGTATTCACCTATAGGACCACATCTCAAAGGCTTCTATTCTTTTCCTTTCCGGAGTTCCTGTCGTCGACTTTTTGCACCCACAAAACGCCACGCTCCATACGAACATTTTTAGCAACGATTTCCTAATATTCACACTTACATTACCCGTAAGTAAATTCCGCTTTTTCGCGAAAGTCTTCCTTGCTTGTGCTATCCTACTCTTTGTCTCCTATACTTCTACCATCCCTAGTTATTACGCTTCCAAAGTAGCAGAATTCCTAAACTTCTGTCAAAATATCCCTTCCAAATCTAACACCCGTTGTTATTTCTCCATTACCTTGTTTTCCTCTATTAATCTTCATAATGAATTCTTTCTCCAGGACCACGTTCATGCTATTTACCATGGTTTCCAAGTCGTCCTCTGACTCCCCTAATACAACAATATCGTCGGTGAAGCGTAAGGTTTTTATTTCTTATCCTTGATGTATAATTCCTTTTCCATATTTCGTTTTAACATTCTTCATCGGCTGTTATATATATAAGTTAAACAGCATGGGTGACAGACTGCATCCTTGTCTTAATCCTTTCTTGATCCGTTAAAGCTAATTAAAACTGTGTGGTTTGTTATTTTCTTTTATATTATTGGAAATTTTTACAGAAAAGAGGAAAGTTCTAAATTTTACCCGGGTTTATTTTAAGCTACATGCAAAGGTCTCTCTACTGGGAAGATTTCCTATTTGCTGTCGGTAGTCCGAGCACGTAGTTCATAAAAGAGGTCTGGAATCTCCAGTGCTCCCTATACGCATCATTTCACATTAAGACAGACGAAAACTTTCGAAAACCTAAACGTTTCCGAGCAATATAGGATATTTTTCCGGATACATTTCAACGATTGAAATAGTAGTACAAATAGCTTTTAAAAATTATAAAATATTAATAGGGCTTGGATAACGCGAAAAGGGCAAAGAATATAATTAAACTTATTTTTGTTTCAAGGAAAAATAACTGTATTTATTTTAAATTCATTTACAAACACAATTCGAAACAGGTCTAACTTTGTGCAGGGACAATATTTACATTTAGTGAATGAAATCAAACAAATTTTAGATATATATATTGTGTATTGTCGTCTATCAAGGAGCTAATCTCGTAATGTGAAGCTGTTTAACTCCCCTAATACCACAGTAACATCTATATATAAGTTACAGAGCTTTCTTTATTTCTGCTTTCTTTTCTTGCCCTTCAATTTTAATTACTGTAGAGATGTTGTGTTATTTCTTTATAACTATTCGCTTCCCCCACTAAGTGACAAAAGTATCATTTCGCTCACAATTTTTTTGTTGAGTTAACAGGCTACATGAGGGTGATCCTGAAACAGGCAACTCTCCTTTAATAGCATAGGAAGGGAATTGAAAAGGGGGGGATGCTTTTCAACCGCGAGTCTTATTTTAAAAGGAAAGGGAAAACATACGAAGAGGCAGGAGAAATTCGGGACTGTTTGTAGTAACTCTGTTTTGAGTTGTTGTGTAGAACATCTCTGTCGCGTTTCGTCAACTTGCCACAACGTTGTAAAATTAATGGGGTTCATCAATTCCGCCCCATCACTTCCGAAACGAAGTGACGATGTTACTCGAAGCGCTGAAGACGATCGTAAACATTATCGACCCCTTATAAGACACAGCGTCATGCGATGGCGTGACTAACTACAGAAATGTTTTATAAATTATTAACGCTGGCGATTGTTGGAAACGGAATATGTCAAAATAGCCTCACAATCGATTTGAATTTTTTAATACTTGCGTTCGTGTCCCTGCAAAACGGGTCGATGGCGCAGATAATATCTGTCGTCTCTCTCTGAATGATGAGCTTTGGTTTCCTCTGTCTGTCGTTTGTATATAAAAAAAACTCTTATTGGACCATAGTTTCAGTTTGCTACTCCACCCAAGTTATCTTGCCTGCACTTAACATAACGAAATTAATTAATAAATTAATTTAATTGGCCTTTATACATCTGCCTTTCATGTACGTAGTACACAATGCTACGAAATAGATCTGTATCCTTAATTTAAGCATGAATTTGATTTTTAGAAACTATGCGCGACATCCTTTAGAGCTGATGAGACAATCTCTTTCCACTGTTGATAATTAAATATTCTAGAAACGGATAATGTCATGACTTTCAATATTATCTTGAAATATCATCTGTGGAAATCCCTTAATACCAACCGATATTTTTGATAATTTGCAAAACAAGTAAAGGTTCTACTCTTCTCACGCTACTTACGCACTTCTTATATCTTATCAACGTGATCCATCGTCGAGGTGCTACTATATTTTTATCACCTAGTTGCTCCTCCTATTCGTTAATATATTATCTGTTCCATTAAGAAAGAAAATTGTTTTTTATTTTTTCTCGAGTCTACCTAGTTTTTAAGAACAATTTTCTTCGTCTACTGAAGCTGAGATACGACGTAAAAGACCGAAGAAAAGAATTAACCGGCGTTTACATTCAGACGATGAAGCAATACCTTCCACTTTCACAAATTTAATTTATTTCTATTTCTATAATTTATTATTTCCGTTAGTACTCTATTTAAAAAAACAGACATGTTACATACATAAATTAAAAGCATAAAATATATGGAATTAAGAAAGTAAAATTATGGAAAAAAGTAGAAGACAGAATAAGAAAAAAAAAGATATTTAGAAAAAACCTTTGATAATGTGAGATGGAACACACTATTAAGGATTTTGAAGAGGACAGGAATAAAATATCGCGGAAGAAGGCTTTTAACGTAACCTCTACAGAAGACAGTCAGCTGTGAATAGAATTGAAGATCAAGAAAAGAATGCAGTAATTATGAAAGGAGTTAGACAAGGATGCAGTCTGTCACACATGCTCTTTTACTTATATATATGGAACAGGCGATCAAGAAAGTTAAAAATGAATATGGAAAGAGAATCAAACTGCAAGGAAAAGAAATAGAAACCCTGCGGCTTGACGAATATACTGTAGTATTAGGGGAGTCAGAAGAAGGTTCTCCTGCAGAAAGAGTTCAATATAAGGATTAATAGAGGGAATAGAAGGTGATGAAGTGTAGTATGCGAAACAGTGGAATAAAAAACTGCGTTAAATTGTGCAGGGATATTTTTAAGGAAGTTAAAAGGATTCTGATAATTATTATAGTTTTTGCATTGCATACAAACAACCAAACAAAAGAACATTACGTTTCAATATAAAATATTTTTGTACTAATATTCTTTAATTATTATTTTTTAATAAACAACGTCTAAAGTTAGTAAAATTGTGTTATTAAACTATGAATGTTTTCTATAAAATGTTTTTGCTCTTCTCTACGGAGAACGAATTAATTGAGCATACATTGCTTCATATGAACATAATTGCCGAAATTTCACTGTATTAGCTTTAATGAAAGTCGCGCGTTCCCCACATGTAATATAAATGATTCCTCGTCCTGACTAGGAATATTACAGCGGTAACGAAACATCAAACTTGGGCTTTTATTTTTAATTCACGGTTTAATAAACCAGATAACTAAAAGATGCAAAAAAATGTAAATAGAAAAGGGAACAATGTTTTAAATTACAAGGTAGTATAAAAATTTAAAAATAAACAACAGCATTTTTGTCTTATGTGGCGCAAGTAACAAATATATTTCAAATCAAAAAAAAATTATATTGAAAAATTTTCTTCAAACGAAATTTAAATAAAAGGAATAACAAGAGTACTTTTCTGCCATAAATGTTGCAAGGAACAAACAATTAACTATCAACAATAGAACATTTAAAACCAAATCGTAAATTTAAAAAAACTAAATAAAAATTTTAGATCACAAATCTGTACAACTTTTTTTAAAAACAATCTCAAAATATGTAAATAATACTTACTTTTAAGGTTTGATGTGAACTGAGTGTCTTGAAAGTTATTTTAATATGTATTTATTTTAAGTTTGGTTTATAAAGTTATAAAACTATAATTTTTCATTTTAAATTAAATTTATTTAAAGGATTTTTTTGAAATGTTAATTTCAAGTGTTATTTGTCCCTTATATCGCAAGTGACTTAGTAAGATTGATTTTCTTTTTGATACATACACTTTTAATTGTATATGAACTTGTAATTTGTTAATCGTCGTTAATAACATTTTAACATTAAAAAGAGACGTTAAAAAATCAAAATCTAATTTTTCAAGACTATTCCAAGTGTTTCTTTGTAAAATTTATCAAAATAATTAAAAATACAATTGGGGATATTTGATATATATAAAGATATACGTGCTATTAAATTTATTATTTTATTTAGTTCATATTAAGTATAATTTTCTGTGAAAAAAATACTCATTTTAATTTTTGCAATGCCAATTTATTTCTTAATGAACTGAATTTTTGTCATAGTTATAGTAAACTTTAACTGTATTTGTAAGAAATAAATGTTTTCGACTAATGGATGAACAGGAGAAGAGTGTGACGTTAAGTAAGATATATAGCAAAATAAATTATTATGGATTGGAGCCGATTTAACAAACTGTTGTCAGTCTTAATTACGGAATTCGGCGCTGTGTAAAATTTATCTCGTTGTCCAACAGTGTCTGCAGTTGCAGAAATATCGAACTGTTTTCAATTAATAAAATTGGTTTAGTGTTTTTATTTTCTTTTCTTTGTCACTGGTGTTATTCTGGAAAGTCGATGAGGCAGTATTGTGAGGAAGAGAGTAGCCGTCGCTTTTAATGGATTAGGCCGTAGCTATTACATCGGAACGACGCATCAACGTAAACAGACGGTTGCTAGGATCCGCAGTCGGTGACGTGGACAGTTCAGAGATGACCGTCGCGACGTCTGGCGTCGTGGACAAAACGCAGGTAAATCCTGAAAGGATTACGTTAGCTTTACATCTGAGAGTGGCCGGAGAAATCATCCGATTTTACATGTATATATGTGTAGAGAATAATGAACATGTAAAATTAATGTCCATTTTGTAATACAGGAAAATACATGATTTTTTTTTTCATAATAATTGAAAACTGTTGAACTTGCTCTACTCCCCCTTGAGATGCACGGTATACGCCTATGTGACATTCAAATTTGTCCCACACTCGAGAGAATAAGGTACTGCTTCCACGGCTGTTGTTATGCGGTTACCCAGTCCAACCATTGTTGCTTGGAAGTGGAGGCACATAAACTGACGACTTTATAACACCCCCCACCAAGTGAGGTCCTGTGTCCTAAGGAGGCCAGTGATGCAAGGTTGAATTATTTTGTCCAGTACGGCCGATCCATCGTCAAGGAAACCACGATTGATACATTATAAACTGTAAGTTAACGTCGACGAAGACCATAAAACTCAAATGACCTAAATCCGTAACAGACAACCAATTATAACTTTTAAAAAAATAAATCACCCAATAATGACTGTTAATTACGAATTGACGGTTACTTCTTCCTCAACCCTCAACCATTAGAACAATCATTTAGTGATAGTTGCTCCATAAATTCAATTTGACCTTAATAATAGATTATAAAATACATCAGGGGCAGACAGAAAATTAACTCGTGAAATAGTAATTTATATTTAATAACTAAAATTTATTACTTGACTCTCGACGTTCATTTCAGTCATCAGTATTATTTGTCGGGCCTAAGTAACGAAAAAATTTAAAACGTTATAACTAGAATTTTACTTATAACTATTGGGTGTGATAATATTTCAGGACTGTCTTAAGACTACAGGGTTTTCTTTCTTTACTGAATCTTTTACTGCTACGACCGAAGTTCTTGACAGTTTTTTATTTGTTTATTACAAAATGGTAGAAGGGCAAATTAATTTCACGCAGTGCGATTTTAGGCGGTTTTCACTCATAACGTTAACCCCACAATAATTTAATACAAATTCTCAACTCTTTCAATTTTTCTACTACCTTCAATTAACTTGCGTACCACCTTTACAATAACAATTCCTTTTACTCGTGTTACGTAGCTTTTGTTTACCTAATATTATGATGGACTCCCAATACGGACGTAAGTTTTCAGTTTCCTATCCATTTTAATATGTTCTCTGTAAATAATTCCATATTTGATTTTCTGCCGTAAGATTAAGATACTGGTTTGCTGTTATTGTGGTATTGAGTCCTAAGAGTGGTCTGATGTAACCCTCTGTGCTAACCTATCTTTAGCAAGCCTTTACATTTCCGCATAACTACCACATCCTAAGTGTAAATACTTTTCCATAACAACTCAAAAATTTACGGCCGTACGATCCAATTACCATCGTCTTTGGTTTTGTTACAATAACCTCACTCAGTCTGCATTCCCAATAAATGTTTCCATCATAACGATACGTATTTTTTTAAAAAAAGTGCTCTTGGATTGTTTAATCCAGGTTTGTTTGCCAGCAGGATGCGATTGAAATGCGTGTTGCCTCCAAAGTGACAAATAAACCTGCGTGTAAGCGGAAGTGACGATTGGGTGGGGGAGATTAAAGCCAAATGCGTGTCGAATCACAGTCAATAAACAGGACACAATGAATGAGCAACCGGACTCTACCTGTTGGTTCCAAACCGCCCAATCAAGCGACAAGTCGTTACGTTTATAAACCCATTACGTATCTGACATTGTTTTCCTTTTTTAATAAAGCTTCGTAATGAAGTTTAAGTATTAGTTAAAAATAAAAAAGTTATAAAGCGGAGAAATTAAACTAAATTGTAATTTAATACAAGTTTCAAGATTGTACTTTCGTCCCGCTGCTTTACGAGGTAGATTCGGGTCGATACTCAAAGTACTTCCACGTGATAATGAGTGAAATTATTTATAATATTAATCTTAAAATATATTTAAGAGAAAATTTGAGAATAAGAAAAAAAGGCATTCGTATATTTATAAAAAGCCTTTTGATAACATTAAGGATTTTGAAGAGGAATATCGAGAAAGAAGGCTTTTAACGTAACCTCTACAGAAGACAGTCAGCTGTGAATAGAATTGAAGATCAAGAAAAGGAAGCATAAATCATGAAAGCAGTAAGACAAGGATGCAGTCTGTCACCCATGCCCTTTAACTTAAATATAGAACTGGAGATGAAGAAAGATAAAAAGGAGACGAAATGAAAACCCTACGGTTAGCAGATGATAATTTACTATTAGGGGAGTCAGAAGAATACTTGTAAACCATAATAAATAGCATGAGCGTGGTCATTTGAGGAAGAGTTCAATATGAGGGTGGAATAACAAAGGGTGTTAAACTGGGAAGGGATATCTTGAAGGAAGTTACGGAATTTTGCTACTTGGGGAGCATAATAACTAGAGTAGGATAGAACAGACAAGGAAGAGGAAGTGTGAATATTAGGAAATCATTACAAATAATGTTCATAAGTGGTGTGACGTTATATGGGTGCGAAACGTGGACGGTAGAAGTTGCTGAAATTAAAATAATGGAAGCCATTGAAATGTGGTGCTGCAGGAGAATGAGATGGGTGGACAGGAAGTTCTAAGGAGAATAGGGGAAGGGCGAACAATATGGAGGACGTTCACGAAGAGAAGAAATAGATTAATAGACCACGTTTTTGGACATGATGGTCTCGTAAAATAGCATTAGAGGTAAGTGTGTGAAGTAAGGAACAGGATGGAACACGCTAAACAGATTAAGGAGTATGTGAGAGTGGTAGTTATTGCAGAGAAGTGGCTAACATGGAGGGTTGCATCAGACCAGTGTAAGGACTGAATACAACAACAGGTGGGAAAATTAAAAAAAATAAAATTGGATCCCGGACAACAGCGCCACCTATCGGTTTGAACTATAGCTAAGAATCACCCAAGTGCTCCCATAAATACAATTAAAAAAATAATAAGTCGTTAAGAGGAGAAGAATTTACGAACTCCCGCACGCCTAAATTTTGTATTTAATGATTTTTATAATTATAATGTTTAATGTCTCTTTTTTCCTTATAAATCAATTCATTTTTGGCGTTTACGTATTCCTATCGTTATTGTGGAAATTATTTTGTGCAAGGGGAAATTTGGAATACTTGTTGTGACATGGTATTTTAATCTCTCACAATGTCGGCTAATAATTCAGGAATCTATTCACCTTCTGAACTGTCATTTAGGCGATTGTCTAGAATTGGTTTCGAATTTTATAGACACCCTTGAGCCTTTTTCGGTGCTAATTGCGAGGTGTTGTTACGCATGCGGCAGAGGCAAGTGAGACATGCGCAGATACCATCGGCATACCGGACGTGACAGCTCTTCAGTTCTTCGAACGCTGACGATCGGAGGTGTTGCTGGTGGTTGTGTGTGTGTGTGTACCCATGAACGACACAACGATGAATCATTAACCTTTATTTCCCTGTGTCTAAATACCACCACCGTCTGCCGTTCCGAGCCGCAAGCCCTTAATTTTTTTCAAAGGTAAGCTGCAGCAGCAAATTATTTCTCTTCTCTCGGCTGTTCCTGTATCATTACAAACATCTCAGTTGTATGCGGAAGTTAAAGATTAATTACATTAAAACATAAAGTGTACAAAAGGATTTTCCGAAACAATAAATCGGTACTAAATTACATGGAAATGCCTTTGAAACGTTAGGAATTGAATACGTCAACAGAATAACCAACGTTTAGAAACAAAGAGTGAAAAATGGTGCCTTGTAATACTTATGCTGTAATTTGAGAAATATTTGGAATTAGACATGTACAGTGAAGTTGATTATTAAATGTCTTCCACATAAATAATAATCTGAAAACGTAGTGATTACTTTTTGAGTTGAGTGAAGTGTTCAAGAATTGTCGTTTCAAATTTCAGGAGACGTCAGAACGTTTAAGGAATTTACAATGCCATAATTTTAATATCTGTATTAATTATTTATTTTTGATAAATATAATAAGCATCCAACAGGAAACCTCTGCTTGTTATCGGAGGACTTTTAAACTAAAAATAAACGATTGCTCTTGACGCATTTGAGGGCCAAACAACCTGCAATATATTTAAAATCATAAGGGTATTATTAAATACCAATAAAACGACACCGTGATCTGCATTAACAATTATTTCCAAATCCATCTAAATATGAATACGAAAATATTAATTCTCTACTGTGGAAAAATACTAACATTGAATTTGTTCTTAATATGTATTTTCTTTTAAAAAATGATATAAATCCTAACAGTGTTGATTTTTAAAAGTACATTACTACAGACTTCTGTTTACATAAAATAATTTTAAAGTTTAAATTTAATTGTTCCTATTTTTTAATTATTATTCATTCATAATTTTAGTATATTTCGAAAATAAATGCAAGGATGAAAAAAATTAAATTTGTAACTGGTAATAAACTGAAATAATATAGTACTGCTCTTTAATTACTCTGAATTCTTCTTCAATTTATTTCCTTTCACAGATAAATGAAAAAACTCGGAACTAAAATGGTTTAATTAAAACGTTCGCAAATATTTATGGAATTTTACGAATTGTGTGACTCGTCCTGTAACGAGAAAATAACTTTATACAACTTTGGGTTGTAATCGTCCTTGATCTATGCATTTGAGAAATCTATATATTATCTCAATCAAAAACACACTAGTAATAGTTTTTTGAGTCAAGTAATCCCCCCGGTGAAGTGAATATTTTGCGTTAAATTCCGAGAATCGTTTAAGCCGCCATTTTGGTAACTCCAGTGGAGAATGAGTTACGCAGTTCCAGAAGGAAATCGTGGAATTTCATTAAGCAGAGAAAGAAAGCGACTAGTAAATTGGGAGTTTTTAAAGCGACATGAAAATAAATTTAGTCTAATTACGTAAATTTATTAATCGGGAAAAATCCAGAAAAAAAATTCTTACACAAACCATCCATTCCTTGAAATAAAGTTTTTGAAACTATCCTCAGTATTAAAAAATTACGTTAAATACCAATCTCAAACACTGTTTAAATATAATACTTACTTAGTGAAGTTTTAAGGAAATGTTTAAAAACTCATATAAAGTAGAAGAATAAAATAATTAAGTTGAGTTCTCTAAAAAAAACTTAAACTGTTTGCGTTTTTTGGATGGACTTTGTAATGTTATAACTTTTAAAGAAATATAACCAGTCTTTGATTATATATTACCGTTACTGTTTAAGTTAATTTAATTAGCGTAACTTGAGTACGCAATAACAAATATAATTAAATTGAATTAGTTAAAGATTGGAGCTATCAACATACTTCTGCCATATTCAAAAAAATAATTTTTACATGTTTTAATGAAATAATTTTACGACTACTTGTTTTTTTCAGATTTTTTTGTTTTTAATTAAAACCTTGTTTCGGTGCATATTCGCACCTAGTTCAGGTTTTTTCACGATCAGATTATTATTACACCAAATCAATCGTTAAAATTTAAAATGTTGTCACAGTGATGCCTCGGATCTCTCCTTAAGAAATTGCTGTTTTGTTATATGTTACATTACAGATTCTGGATTTCTGATAATGACTGCAATGTCGAAATCTTCAAATAATTTTTGGGGTAAAACATAACTCTAATAATACTAAAATGAGTAATAAAAATATAAACGTCTGTGTTTAATTATTGTTGTTAAAATTTACCACCTCAGACAGAGAAAAAAATACATTTAAAAAAATTAATTAATACATGCTCCGGTCATTATGCGGATACTCACGAGTTATCACAGCAGAGAACTAAAGAACCGTGTATGTTAGACGTAAAAAAATAAAGAAGTCAAATAGAAAAATATTATTACTGTTTCCTTAAAAAATTAAAAACCATAACCATTTTTCTTACATTGTGAAAACAGTAATAATCATAAATTAAAAACCCCTCTGTAATGACCTATAAACTAATAATTATAATGTGTTGTGACAGAAACTGATTTTTGAATTAATATTTTTTTTGTCGTTTTAGGGCTCTATGAAACGTATCTGATTATGTTTTTTCGTAGTAGTAACGAAGATATTTTATATAGTTTTGTGGATTTGTTGTTATAAACTTTTTTCAATAATTTTTTTTTCAGACAGTTTTTATTTTTAATTAAACAACGCTTTGGTGAACCTTCAACTATTTTCTCTCAATCTGTGGAATACACATTTACATGCAGCAACAGATAAATTTAAAAAACAGTCAAAGATATATGGAAATTGACTAGACCAACAACTTACCAGATAACTGTTACAACAAATCAATTGTTTGAATTTGACATATTGTAAAGCAGCAATTTACGTCGTTTAATTAAAAATAAAAATTGTCTGTAAAAAGGGGCTGTTTAATTATTTCATTTTTCCAATAAGTCATAAATTTGAGGATGTTGAGATTAAGAAAAGGGCTCTAGGCAATATATCTAGAAATAAGTTGCTGATGTTCAGGAGCTTAGCCTTGTTCAGTTTCAGTTGGAGATTCGCACAGCAAGTGTTAGGATCACATCAGCACGTAATATACACGCCTTTGTTTCAGTGTTCACGTCCACTGAAGGTGTTGATGTTTCCACTTCCACTAACGGTCAACTCTATATTCGTATTTTGTCACCTCGCCCAGTTCATTCCTTATTAAGAGTGCAGACATCCTTTCTTCGTACGCGTCCAACTTACAATATCCGGTCAGACATTGTCCAACCGTGTTCAACTTTCAACAGATGATTATCATTTGCTGTTGATTGGTAGTTCCACTCATCCTCTTAGGCATTTTCCCCTCGTTGCTTACATTACTTATTATTCTCCCAAAAATTCAGGTGCATGGAACTGAAATCTAATTAAAAACTATAAGTTACAACATAGTTTTCTGACTTTGAAATTCACAATAAATAAAAAGACGGCCAAGATCAACCGTCGCTGAAGGTGGTCCGCGACACTAAATTCTTCACATGTACATTCAATAATATTTTCGGCTGAGGAAGTCAAGGTGCAAATATTATGAATTGCTAAATTTTACGCCTGAGGAAGTCTCAAAATGGATACGAAACGTCGCTTTTGAATAAATAGTGATACATTTATATGCTGACTTACTGGCCGTCTTTTTATTTATTGTAAAAACTATAAGATTGCACGAATTATTATGAAATCTCGATTGTACAGAAGTAATATGTTTTATGTTCTATTATTACTTTCAATCTTATACTCGTGACTTTTCGTACATATTGCAAGATTAAGTTCATAAAGAAACATACTCTTTGGAAGCAAATATACTGTATAATTTTCCTGCATAGAAAACTGAAGTTAAGTTATTAACAAAAAAGGCAATTTACATTTTTTTAAAACAAAATATATAGGAATATATACTGTTGGAGAGAAATAATGTATTTGAGATTTTTTAAATTCAAAATAAGAACAAATTTAGTTTACATAAATTCAGAAAACGGATTTTAGAGGTCGTTTATTTTTCGTGATGTTATATCCCCTCTTTTTTGAGGGAGCGTAAGGGAAATAAGGGATGTACATAACGAGAGTGATGTTAAAAAAAGTGGGGGACTGTAAAAGCTGAATAAATTATACTTGAGAATTTCCCTGAATTCCAAACATCGAATAGTGATGCCATTCAAGGTATGAAAAAAATTACAACAGAAAACTGAAAAAATTAACGAAATTAATTCGGTTGATTTCTGAGCTTTGTTTAATTTATATGCCGTTAACATGATTGTTAAAATTTCTGGAAAGAGACCTTTAATGCAGTAATTTAATTAAAAGAACTAAATTTTTCGGTTTCACAATTGTGTGGACCTTCATCAGAGTTGTGAAAGAAAAAATAAAATGAATGGAATATAAAATAATGAAAGGTTATAAAACTTAAATTAACCACCAATGAAGCTATTCTTAGCTTCACCCCTTGTAGTGGTGGTTTACACATTAAAATTATTTCCATCTGACAAAATCCTGAGGTCCTGGTTGTCCATTTCTAGCATTCGTCTATCTGTCTCTCAGTGTTCTGCAATTACTATTTTTCTTTCTCAACTGATTGAAATGTAAACTTTCTCTTTTTGATGGGTCAAATTTTTATAATTCCTGCAAATATTTTAACCCAGTTTTTTTCGCCTTTATGAAATGGATTAGAGAGATCTTCTGGAAGACAATTTTCTGATGTTCGTTTGTCAATATAAAGGACCATGTACGTTACGGATTATTGATGCGATGTACAAAAAAGAAATTAGATCAACAGTAAAAGACAAATGTATTTCTATAATAAGTAGTCATATTTTAATAGAGTTTTAGAAAACATTTCCACGTAGTAGCTCTGTGTAAAAGATACATACCTGACTGAAATGTATTATTTTTCTATTTATTTGTAAAATTCGAATGCTATGATAAAATTTAAATTATGGTACCCCATTGAATGAAATTTATTCGGAGAAATAGAAATTAATGCCGAACAGATTGTGATACTCTTATCTATATCGACAAAGGAAGATTTGATTTATCTAAAAGTTTACCGATCCCCTAAAAGGTTATCTTCGAGATAACATGTATCCACTTTTCTCCTAAATAGTAGCTGCTAATAATAGTTTCACGCGGAAACATTATGTGATGTCAGTGACTTGTTGCCAAGGTTGGCAGTAAAAGTATCAGGTTTTGCGTTTTTGTTCATGGGTGGCTAAGCTCGGATAAAATTATTTGGTATCATTACGAAATGTGATAATTCCTGCATTACGTTCAGGATTATTTTTATAAAGTTGCACGGACATCAAAAGCGGTCTGTCGAAATGCTGTTTAGTTGCTCACCTTGAACTTCCTAGTATCTGTAGATTCATTCCACCTTCGAGTGAGTATTTCGTCCGCTTACCTCAGCAGTAAAAGTATCGGCAGAATTTCCTGTATATTCTTTAACCTTCGTCACATTTTATGCTATAGTATTTATCACTGTAGATTTGTGATGTCTTTACCGCCTTTAAATGAATTTAATTTGAGAATTATTATTCCACTGGTTCGCAAATAAGGCATGTCTAAGACAATAATAAATAAATTATAGATAAATAAATGAAATTGTTATGCATAAAAAAGAAGGCAACAGTTTAAAATTTATCAAGTTCGTAACTGTTGAATAGTAAAAACCGAATAAGCTAACAAAATGCACAACTTTACTAAGAGGATAAATAATGGATAAACAGTTGTTGGGCTTCCACCCACGTCATAATAGAATTAAATCACGACGTCAAGAGCTGATTTGTCCGAGGTTATCAGGAGACCTCGTCGCAAGTTATGTAATTTTTTAATTGTCTCAAATTTATCTTTACATGAATAATGAATAAAACTTGTGTAACTAGTCGCGGAGAGACATCGGTTCAGGCATTCGCTTGATAAAGATGGGTGAGATTTCCATGGAAACGTTGTGGGTTTAATTCTGTTATCATTCAGGGTGGAAGCCCAAGAATTGTTTATCCAACAGATTCACCGGGAAAACCTACAATCTTCAAGGACAACGGTGTAAAGGCAAAATAAACTACCATTTTAAAGACAATTACAATTTTTTTATTCAACCACAACTACTTTTAGTCCAAAATTTGGGACTTCATCGAAGAAAAACGAGAAATAAATAAATTTCTTCCTGTTTTTAAATTTTCAAATGCATGCAAATATATTTAATTAAAAAGTGAAGTTTACCAATTTAATTTAAATTTGTCTCTTAATTTATCTTAAACAATAATTTAATAAAATTGACTTTAAACGGCCCAACGACGTGTCGTTTTATATGGCACAGAGTGTGCGCCGCACACGACACACAAACATTATTGTATATTTTTAAGTACTTAAATTATATTGTTACTTAGATCATAACTAGTATCATAACTTACGTGAAATGACGCATTAATATCCCGGTAAACCGGGCATACACCTAGCAAATAATAAAAGTGTAAACCACTAAGAAACAATTTTTAAAAAACCCGAACACATTGTTTCGTCAATTCCCTTTGAACCTCTTCTGTGAGTAAAAATATTGCAGAAGTTGATCTAAAAAATTTTATTTTTTATTGAATGTGCATGATTTTAAGTAAATAAATTATTTTTATGTATAACTGAGTTATGTTGTACATGCATAATTCATCAATACTGTGACGACAAAGTCCCTCTGTGACATTATGGCGCCCTACGTGGGGCGTGTCAGATGAAATGTGGCATACGTAAAACTTTCAGTCACAAATTGGCGTTACAACGAGTGACATAAAACATTCCGTCACAATACAAAGTTAAATACACTTAATACACGTTGAGCTATTTTTTAAAATTACTTGTGACTTATTCACCGTTTCATTTATTTGCAATATTCGTATCGAAGGACGTTTTTAGGAGCAACAAAAATAATCTTTAGATGTTTGTTAGAAAATTTTTCTCGCAATTTTGGAATAAGAATTTACGTTTTTTTTAAACGAAATTGAGTTGCTGTATTTAAATAGTTTTACAAATTTTCATCAATATTTTTTTTTTGGATTCCAAAAAGTCATGAAAGTTAAATCATTCCGTAATGCCATGATAAGGGAACTGGTGGAACTGTGTGTAGTTATATATTTTCGCGTTCACGGGATCCCCTTTCGTTTGCCGAGGCGGACGTAATTTCTCCGGCAGAGGTTGGCACGCCTAGCGCACAGTAGTGAGGATCTGTGGGCTGCAGCAGTTTTCATTGCAGTGCTGCAAGGAAGAGGACTAAGCCATGGCTTCTCCGTCGTGGACGGATGCTGTCAAGCACAAGTTGAGGCGACGTGCCCGTGGGTCGAGGAACCGTCAGAGCTACGAGGTGAGTGACTTCTCAGCGTGACGTCACGTCACGACACGTTCTCATCTGATAGCCACTGATGCTGTGTGGTTTCAGTGTCAGGGAGATGCGGCGTAGAGAGAGAGCAAGGTCAGCTGTGGACCGCTTCTGTCGGGAAGTGAATGAAGTGCCACAGATGGTGACTTTTGGTCGATCCGCGGTCCTTGGTGTTGATAAAACTATATAATAAAAACCAGATATTTAACGACCTATTAACAGACGCTTTTGTTTTTAAAAAATTGTCTTTAAAGAAATTAACGGCACTACTTTGTACTGTTTCCAGGCTGTGATCACACTGGAATGCTTTCGTATTAATACTATGAACGTTTACTCAGTCTGGTAGGCTATAACTTATCTATTTAAATCTGGTATATGAGAAAATGAAATATTTTGAACACATTAAATTTAGGATTTTACGATAGTATCAAGTTTTGAAATATTCACTTAATATCATTATCAATTATAAAAACCAAGGTGATGGAGTGTAATATGAGAGACAGTGGAATAGCAATTGGGAAGGCCAGCATAATAACTATGGATGGTAGAATTATAACAGACATGAAGAGTAGGATAGCACAGGCAAGGAAGTTTTCGCAAAAAGGAGGGTAATATAAGTGTGAATATTAGAAAATCATTGCTAAAAATGTTCGTATGGAGTGTGGCGTTATATGGGTGCGAAACGTGGGTGGTAGGAGATCCAGAAAGGAAAAGAATAGAAGCCTTTGAAATGTGGTGCTATAGAAGAACGTTTCACTAACCAGGAAGTTCTAAGCAGAATAGGGTAAGAGCAAACTATATGGAGGACATAAGTGAGCTGTGGTTTTCCCGGTGTAGTTGATGCAGAAATAGTTCTCGGGTTTCCACTCGGGTGCAAGAGCGATGAAAACGCGACGTTTCAACGACGAAGTGCTCTGTCGTCATCTTCAGTCTGAGAGTTCAATATTAGGACTAATAGAGGGAAAACCAAGGTAATGGAGTTTAGTATGGAAAAAAGTGGAATAACGAAGGTTGTTAAATTGGTAAGGGATGTTTTGAAGAAAGTTAAGGAATTATTCTACTTGCGCAGCGTAATAACTAGGGATTATAGAAATATAGTAGACATAAAGAGTAGGATAACACAAACAAGGAAGACTTTAGCAAAAAAAGAAGAATTTAATTATGGGTAATGTAAGTTTGAATATTAGTAAATGATTGCTAAAAAGGTTCGTATAGAGTGTGGGTACGAAACATGGACGGTAGGAGTTTCAGAAAGAAGGAGAATAGGAGCCTTTGAAATGTGGAGCTATAGGAGAATGCTGAAAAATCAGATAGTGGATAGAATCAGTAAATACGAAGTTCTAAGCAGAATAGGGGACGAGCGAACAATATGGAGGATGTTGACCAAGAGAAGGGATAGATTAATTAGGCCACGTTTTGAGACATGACTATCTTGTAAAATGAGCATTGGAGAGAAGTGTGTGGGATAAGAACAGAAGAGGGAGGCAAAGGCTGGAATTAGCTAAGTGGATTAGGGAATATGTGGTAGTTATGCGGAAATGAAAATGCTTGCGCAAGATAGCATGGACGTTTGCTTCAGACCAGCTTTGGACTGAACACCACCACAACAACAACAATACCTCAATCATTTAACCCACCTTTTACACATTTAATGTTTAAATTAAAAGAAAATAAAGTTTCGTTTCAGTCTGAGTGTAATCAAATCAATAATAAAACAGGAAAAGGGAAAGGAAACTGAATTATTATATTCCTAGTGATATTCAGAAAAATAAAATAAAATTTTTTACATAAGAAAATTTGAAAAAAAACATTTAAAAAGGAAAACAATGCTTATTGGTTCACATGAGGAGGATCCAAAAAAGTACCGAAACGTAGCACTGCAAAATGTTTTTTTAATTATAAAAAATTATAATACGTCCTTAAATATATGTTGTTACAATTAAAAACTGACGTTAAGATTTGAAAATTATTTCATCAAATTTATTTCCATTTCAGCAAATTATCCGGCTGATATTTTGATTTAAACCTGATAATTTTATCATGAAAGAACGAATGTTAGACCAAAGGGATAAAGAGCTGTGGTTGACAGGTTAGATCAGGTGGATCCCGGGTTCGACTCCCGGTCTTAACAAGCTTTTTTGTTCCTATCAAAACCGGAAGTTGAGATAGTGTTTCGTTGACTTGGCAACAACGGGAAAACTGGAAATATATAATTGTGCAACACACAAAGATAAATGATTGTCATGTAGACTAGAATTTTGCTGAAAAAGAAAATGTTGCTTTTATGTTAAACTGTTGGTGTGAGATGAAAATTTCCATTTGTGGTTTTGTGTGACAATTTTTGTTAAAGAAACTCTTCTCAGACAAGATAATACTAAATAGATGGAAGCACATCTGGAATATTAGTCTTATAAGTAAATGTAAGTTTTTTTTACCAAACATATTTTAATATTTTTTCTGTAGGTGGTTCAAGAAATTCTCTAATAAATTAGGGCGTGTCTTCGGGTTATTTGTTTTACATCATATTTATGTTGGGTGAAAGTACATAAATCACCCTTGATGTGCTCTTAGTGCGTAAACACTCTCGAGTGCTAACATTCACCCCTCCTCCGAACTTGAGTAAAGCTTGCATCACTTTTCACTCGCCATTTAACACTGTATCTGATTTCGTGCTCTTCTATCTCCACCACAATTGCTTTTCGCCTCGACGTTCACTAATGGCTTGACTTCTCCATGGATATATCCCCCTTCTCTGTTCCGGAAGTTCCAAGTTAAGAGTGTAGTGGACGAGCTAAGTGCTTTCTTCGTCCTGATTTCAAGGAAAGAGGAAGAGAGAATGTACGTGTTGTTATAAATTCACTGTAAAAGTATTGTTGCTGCAGTAATCAATTCAGATAATCTGGAGAGTCACTCTCTACGTCTTCTGGAAATTGTTATTATATATTCACACTTCCATCCACAAATTCACCATTTTAATGTCAATACAGTTTATAAACCTTCCATATTTATTAAGAACCGTAAAGAACTCTTAAATTCCATTGATATCCATTGTGTGGTATATAAAATTTATCGTTCCGACTTTGATTCCATTTACGTAGGTCAAACAAAGCGTGCCTTTAAAGTTCACTATAAATATCATCTATAAAACAGAAGATTTTCAGATGACAAACACCACGTGATCATCAAACATCGTCTCTGCATGAATAAAACGTGTGTGACGTGAGTGTTATTGTCATAGTTTTTTTTACCTGAATCTGAAATGTGACATGATCCATATAAAGATGGACAACAAAGCTATAAATTTACAAAATGATAAAATATTTTTGAGTTGTATCAATGGCTTATAAACTTCTTTGCTATAATAATTTTTCGAGACATAGAACAATTATCAATTTATTTTTGCTGTAAAGTTTGAACCCCGAAACAATTGATTCTGTTAGATTACAAGACCATTGATGAGGTCCGCAAAGTCGTTTGAAACGTTGTGGGCTATATATAATTTTTATGTATAGTTTTACTTGGTTGTCTGTTATAAATAATAAAATAAATAACCTCAACGTAACGTCAAGCCTTAAGTCATATTAGACTTTAGCCGATATTAGAACAGTTATGAAATACTGATGAGTTAAATCTGACATTTAAAAAATCTTTACAATCATTTTCGTCGGTAAGAATTATAATTCGGTCGAACATCCATTTTGAGTGACGGGCGTTCAGGACTCACAGCTACCAGGATGAACCGTAGAAAATAATAGTAATGACTATTGAAAGATAATCAATTGAAGATATGAGAAAATGCTGAGATTTTAAAGATATTATTTGGGTATGTAAAAGGGTGTAAGCACGATGGTTGCCGCGTGGACCAAAAAAAAATTTTTTTTCTCTGGTGTGTAAGGACAATTTTTTGTTGTTGCAAAATTTCCTTACTGTTTATGAACGTAGATCCATTATTATACCATTTAGTCGAAGTAAAAGTGGGTTTGTAGTGGATGGAAGTTGTCCCAAGAAAGTGGGAACAGTGCTTTTGCATATTCACAGGGCAGAGGTGGCAAAAGATAAAACAATACCTGAAAATATGCAAGCAATATTAAATAAATTAATTAGTGACACTTGGAATTTTTCAAATTATTTCTTTCATTCGTGATAATTCACCATCCAGCTCGTCTTAAGTTATTGCTGCCACATGCACAACATATTTAACTACGGGCGATCACCAACTCTATGGAAATGGCTCTATTAGGTGTACTGTGAATAAACAAGTCGAAGCCCATTTTACATAGCTTGAAAAATAGATTTATAATGAAAGTTAGGAAAGTGATGGATTAAACTGTATTCGTTGAATGCGAGACTACATTAAAAAATAAGTCGTTAATTTGTTGAGTCAAGGAGAAATATGATGTATTGCTAAATTTTAAGCCTGAAGAAGTCTCAAAATGGAGATGAATCGTCGCTTTTGTTAGTTAAATAGTTATATATTTAATGCTGACTCTTTTGGCCGTTTTTTTATTCATTGTAAATATTTAATGTCGGAAAACTATGATGTATATTTTAAGTTGTTTATCAGGGCGAGGGATCCTCCCTATTTCCTCTCGATACTGAAGATTTGTCGGCGTGATATTTCGTAAAATAATGTAGTGTCACTTTCCAAATTATTTTCGTAGGGATGAATGAAAGAGGAATTTAAATTCCAGATTTGAGCGTCAGCTTTAAATGGTAACAAGGTGTTGTTTTTTTTCTCCCTATTATGGTGACGATCCAGTTGGAAAGTCACGGAGAAAGTAACCGATGTTGCTTGCAGGGAACAAGAAAGGAGAGAACCGGAGTGGCCTGTGGCTGTACAAGGTACGCAGCTGACACAGATGTTTTTGCCAGTGTTTTGTTTCCTGCTGTTGCTGGATGCTGCTGACATCATAAAACCGACACGCAGCAGAGGCACTACGACTCTTCATCGATCAATGAAGGAGGGGGGAGGGGGAGGTAATAAACGAAAGAGGACATAAATACACGTAATAGAATAAAATGCTTTTAGTAAAACCTGAAACTAGAATTACAGCCTTCATAAGTAATAAATTATTTAATGAGGTAAAACAGCCTGTTTGACAGATTTTAATTGATTAAATATTGGACCATACTACATTTCGTCTCTCATTTGAGACTTCTTCAGGTATAAAAATTTAGCTGTTCACGGAACCTCTCTCTTCAGTTTTAAACCGAATTTTTCTTTTACAGCTGTTCTGTAAACGTTTTTAATCTTAAGTAGGTGACAGTGCAAGTCGTTGAAACTGATGACCCGTATGGAATCCTGATGAATCTGTCTTGTTGCAAATATGGTTTACTTTCTGTCTGAACTATTTATTTACAACGGTATTGTTACAGGTCTACCGACATGGTGATTGTGTGGGGGGTAGACGTGGGACAAGTACCGAGAGCTCGATTCACTTGTTTAGGATTTTACTTGCATGCCGTGTAGGATGCTTAAGCTATGAGGGGGCAATTTTTTTCTCCCTCAACTATCAAAGGGACGGGGCTACACTGTGGGTGACATTCAGATAGTCTTTTTCTAAACAAAAAAAAATGTTTGTCTTGGTCAGAGTTTATTTTACTGTCTCAGTAGAATGTAAAGACCAAAAAGGGGCTTGATTAACACCTTGTCAACGCTGAATCAGCTTTACCAACATGCTAACTCGACTGGTTGACTCACTTTGTGAGGCACGCGAATGGAATTCCTATGGTGGGTAGGCTTGGAAGGTAAAGATAAACACGAGAGAATATAGGGAAGGAGATGCATTGGAATTACAATCTCATTTCTGAGAAAAAATATCAAGAAAAGCGTAAATAAAGTTTTAATGCGTAAACCTTCACTCGCGGGAAAAGAAAATAATGTTAAAGTACACGTGTATGAATGGCACAATGAGGAGATTTTATTAGGATTGTAAGCACCTAATAAAGTTGAAAGCATGAAACCGGTAAATAGATGAACTGTGCCGGGGAAATGGGTTGGACAACGGCGGGTCACTGTTGATGTCCACCACAATGAGTCTATTTAGCCTTTCCTTGTATATCTCGCTTATCTCCCGGAACCGCTGTCAAAAATGCGTGGGAGTCCCCACTGCTGCCAACTCAATCGACCTCTGAAGTTACAACAGCGAATTTCATTTGCTTTAGGGGGAAGAAAAATAATGAATTTATGGGAATCGGCCTTATTATGGAAAGGCAAAGGTAAAGTAATTAATATATGGACGCATGTGATGAAAGTTTTGACCACACAAATAAATCGACCACAGGTAAAAGAAAATAGCAAAGCAACTGACCAGAAACACAACTACAGAACATTTCGTTCTTTAATGAGTTAAAACAGCCTCTTTGTCAGTTTATATTTGATAAAATATACTACGTTTCGTATCGCATTTGAGACTTCCTCAGGTAGCATCTGTTTTTAACTCATTTATTGCATATTTAATTGTCAGATAAACTATTTATTTCGTTCTTAATTTATGACTTCATCAGGTGTACCCTGCATTTGGAGTATTTCTGAGTAGTATTTCAAAGGCCTTATAAATTTGCTCAACAGTTAATTATGACATTTCGGACAGGATAGTTATTTTAGTTTATCTTTAATTTAAGCTTTTCTAATTTCATTCCTCTTCCCGTATTTTAATCACTGTATTTAATAATACAGATATTTATTTATTAGCTTAAAACAAAATTCACATCCTATTACAATTTTCTATTATTTATAACTTTTTTCCTCAACTAACATGAAATATTTTTTAAATACCTTTTACTTGTAACACATTATATACTACATATCTCAAATTTGAACGATCAATAAAAAAAATTTCCTTGCTCCTGGTGTTATGAATATTTACATCCAATTTGCTTTTTATAAAAATATTTAAATACTGAGGTAACTGACCCTTATCTATTGTGACCGCACAATAAGCCTTATTTTCTTTGAAATTAGTAATTGTTTTGTTGGTTAAGAATAAATTAGAAAGAAATATTACTTCTTCATTATATTTACACAAAAAGAAAAAGGTTTCTTCCACAATCCGTGGACCACATCAGGCGTCTACTATATTTAGTTATTTTTAATTATTCTTTAATCAAAATAAATTTATTATCCCTGCTTTAGAATTATTCTATAATTATACAATTAGATACCACCGTGTTATAAATAAGTCTTGGAAATATCACATCATTAATGAATATTCAAACATCATTTTTCTGACATTAAGTAAATTAATAAATAAAAATGAGGCCGAATAGTTAAGGAAAATAAATTTAATTAGTGTTTCTTTAATTAAATTGCGATAATAATGAAATTTAAGTACGCAGTATTTTATTTTTTGATTAATAAATTCAATTTATTAATTAAATTAAAAAACGTATTTTATTAATTAAATCAATAAACATTTTATTAACTAAATCAATAAATATAGTTTATTAATAATAATAAATAGAATGAAATAAAATGTATTGATTTAGTTAAAAAATTTTAAACAGGAGGATTCAACCAAAATATACTATAATTATTATTATCTATAATTTTGGTTTAGATATCTCTAAAATAATTATCTAAAAGGTTGTTATGTAGAGCATCGATTTTATCTTGGTGTACCTAATCGTCCTGTAATGAATAAACGGACCATGTTACAAATGTCTTTGATATAGTTCTATATCAACCATCTCTGATATATCGTCTATTCTTTGGCTCTGATTCTCATAGAAATCGCATCTTCAACTTAACATACAGTTACAGTATTATTTTCTATTCTATTTCTATTAAATTCCCTCTCCGTCGATGATTTAATTTATTTTCTGTCACTATGCTCTACATCATTATCTGGTTAATTTAAAAAAATATGGTTCGCTACTTAACGTCAATATTGTCTGTATATATGTTGTATTTGCACCGGAGTTTCCATTATCTATTTCGGTCTGACATGGCGGGGTTCTGAGGCGAGTGAAGGTATTTCTCCTGGATTGCTCCACACCCAGCTTCCTCGTGGGAAGATAAGGAGAGGGAAGACCTCTTACTCCTTCGCTAATCAATACCTTGAGTCCTCAGGTTAACCTCCCATATAAGTGACTTTAACAGTACATATATTCTCAATTCTAGTTTCTTCTTTTAATTAGACTATTTGCGTTTGTTATTTCTTGTAATACGTGGATGGTTACTAGTAAAACATGACAGTGAGTTCTGTGAATAAAAATAAATGTAAAGGACTTCCTTATACTGGAGGCAAAAGAAAATATATATAATGACTACGACTCATCTCGAAGAAATCTCACAGTTACTCGATTGAACTAACCTTAATCGAGATAATTTTCGGATTAGAAACTTGTATATTAAATATCATCTTACAGATGACGTACGTTAAGAACATACTATAAATTGAAGTGAGGGTAGGAAATTCAACTAGACTACGGAGTAATTTCCGTGATTAATCAGAGACCGTGAAACGATAAAATTATAACTCCTAGACATGCGGGTTAGTGAAACAAGGAAGACCGAAATTAGGATAGTGAAAATTATGAATTGACAGGTAAATGTAAATAAGAAAAATTACCAATTCGTTTACAAAGCAGAACTTGATATATTTATACATAATTATTTATAATAATTAAGAAAGTTAAAATGGAAAAGGAAACATACTGCAAGGAGAAGAAATAAACATCCTAAGGTTTGCCGATGATATTGTATTATTAGCGGAGTCAGAAGAAGACTTGGAAACCATAATAAATAGCATGAACGTGGTCCTGGAGAAAGAGTTCAATATTAGGACTAATAGAGGGAAAAGCAAGGTAATGGAGTTTAGTATGGAAAAAAGTGGAATAACGAAGGTTGTTAGATTGGTAAGGGATGTTTTGAAGAAAGTTAAGGAATTATTCTACTTGCGCAGCGTAATAACTAGGGATTGTAGAAGTATAGTAGACATAAAGAGTAGGATAACACAAGCAAGGAAGACCTTAGCAAAAAAAGAAGAATTTAATTATGGGTAATGTAAGTTTGAATATTAGTAAATGATTGCTAAAAAGGTTCGTGTAGAGTGTGGGTACGAAACGTGGACGGTAGGAGTTTCAGAAAGAAGGAGAATAGGAGCCTTTGAAATGTGGAGCTATAGGAGAATGCTGAAAAATCAGATAGTGGATAGAATCAGTAAATACGAAGTTCTAAGCAGAATAGGGGACGAGCGAACAATATGGAGGACGTTGACCAAGAGAAGGGATAGATTAATTAGGCCACGCTTTGAGACATGAGGGACTTGTAAAATTAGCATTAGAGGGAAGTGTGTAGGATAAGGACAGAAGAGGGAGGTCAAGAATGGAATGTGGTAGTTATTTGGAAATGAAAAGGCTTGCGCAAGATAGGGTTGCATCAGACCAGTCTTAGGGATGAACACCACAACAACTACTTTTGTAATGACAAGTGGGTCTCATTTCTCTTCTTCCTTACTGCTGTAGTGGTAATTAAATTTTTGTAAGAACCTCGAAGATTTGAATTTATTTTACAGCGTTTCTGTTCTTCGGGTTTTCTAAAATATCTAACGAAATTATAATAGACATTTGTGATATTAAAGTGAAAAGTGATGAGTAATATTTGTTGGTCTAGAGCATGATGAACTGTTTAACCGCAGTTTTCTCCTCTCCCTTCAGATGCCTAAGCTACGGAGGATGATGAGCGGTTGCGTGACGCCAGAGCAGCAGCTCCTACAGGCCATCAAGGACAACGATGTGCAAACCCTCCGCAGACTTCTTGAGGCCAAGGCATTGCCGTGCGACAAGCTTATGGATCCGCCTCACCTCATCACACCGCTCCAATTGGCGAGCAAGTGAGTTGTCTGCACTGTAGCTGAACTGTTTAAAATGAATCAAACCACAAACCTAAGGTTACCTGCCATCTTGTTTTCCTTACGAGCCAACCTTAGATTCAGACGGTTGCTTCATTAAATTAAAAGACTTCCATTGATTTTATGGAACACGACTAATTTCTTTTTACAAAAATTTTATAACAATTTTAGGTTTCAAAGGGATATTCTAGCTCAACTATTTGTTGTCGGAGAAAACATTGAATTACTATTTACTTAATATAATTAAAATTACGACGTTTCGTCTACCTTTGTGGACTTAATCTGAAAATTACACTTTATCCAAGTTCTAAAGGAGAAAAACCTTTTTTATATGTATATATATATTTGACAGTCTTTATTCCTAAAAAATTTAAGAAGCTTTGGGGCTTTTTATGCCACAATCATATACAGAACATAATATATAAATATAAATTTATATACAAAGACAATGGATTAACTGTAACATGCAGATCTCCTTTGGCTTGTGAAAATTCTTTACATTGGCCTTTGTATATAAATTTATATATGTTTTACGTTCTGTAGATGATTATGGCCATAAAAAGGCCGAAAGATTCTTAATTTGTGTAAGAATAAAAACCGTGAACTATATAAAAATTGAATTTTCTTCTTTAGAACTTAAATTGAAATAAGATAATACAGTTGTTTTCAATCATGATTAATTATACTTTATATTTTAAACACATATTTTGTTTCCAAAATTAATAACGTTTTTTAAAACTTTATTGTCTACTTACCTGATGAAGTTAACAAAGATGGACGAAACGTCGTTATTACTAAATAGTAAATAAATGTTTTGTTGAAACATTTGGCTGTATTTCAATTACTATTTTTAGGGTTTTAATCGAGTTAATAGTGATTACTATTTTACTCAGTCGCAAGTGAACCGTTCAGAAAAATCCCTAGAAATCTGTGGCTGGTGGCGAATAAAAATACGTCCTCTACTGTAGCTCTTAATGGTTTCAAGGTTGTCCAAATTCTGCAACAAGGTCCGTTCTGTTATCGTTTTATTTTTAATTTATTTTTTGCACACACATCACAGGTCGACTATCACTTCAACTGTCTGAAATAACTCTCGTCATGAATTATCCATCATTCTTATTTCATCTCATCTTAACTGTATACCATATATCATATCTTTCATCACTCCTCACATTCATGTCGATCGTCAGGCAAATACATATTCCTTACGAACTGTCATCATTCACTAGATTCTCACTCTCATACGTTGAAAATATTCCTTTTGGACAACTGTCATTTTCTCTCCCTCAGGTTACTTTTTCAAGCTGGAAGAAATATGTCGCGAAAGTGATAACGGTTGTTATTACAGAAAATAGTCAAATACGAATAAATATAACTTCATTAGTCCCTAACATTTTTCGGGAATGAAAGTCTTCAAATAGTAATCAGAGTTTGAATTATAGTCAGATTTTATTTATAGTAGAAGCTTTGGTTTACATACACAACACATATATTTGTACGTGTGTGAGGCGTTCATTTATCTACCGCTTTCAATAATTTATTCCCAACTAACTCAACGAAATTATTTATTTCCGTACAGGCTGCACCCTGACGTCGAAGAAGATGGCGAGTCGTGCCTCAAGTTGTTGTTGTACGAAACCGATGACCCCAACCAGGCCAACGACGTCAGAGAAGGGTTTACGGCTCTGCATTTTGCGGCGGAGGCGTGCAACTTCAAGGCCTTGCAGATCCTCCTGCAAGACGGGAGAGTTGACGTCAACGCGAGATCAACCTCTGGAGGGAGCGTCCTTCACGCGCTCGTAAGGACTAAGCCAGAGACGTCCAACAGGGTTCATCAGCTCAAGAAATGTATGGATCTTCTCCTCGACGTTCCGACGCTCTACGTCGATCACAGGGATTGCCAGAACAAGACGGCCATCAGCAGGGCAGCTATGAAGGTATTTTGCCATGTTGCTTGTAGAGTACTCAATATATATTAAGAAAGAATTGATACATCCTAATAACAGCCTTGGGTTACAGTTACTAATTGTTATTAAATAATTTTAAATTTCAGAGAAACAGAGTAGCAGTAGAGGCGATGCTGGAAAGTGGCAGAGTCGACGTCGACGCAGGAGATCCCCCGGCACGGAAACTGATCTCGGAGTACTTTTCCGACCTGAAAACGCTGTTGCCAGCAGAAGGAGTCAAATCCGGGGCTACGAAGACGGACTCCGTCAGCACTCTGTTCGGTTTACTGTGCGCAAGGAAGAGCTCTGCGTTCATTACCACTCTGGGTGATGTACTCTACAAACTGCCTAACACAGATGACGAGAACGAGCAGTTGCGACGCAAAATACTAAATGGCGACAACGGTTGCTGGTCGTTCCTGCAGTACGCATGTAACGCCGGCATGACGGACGTCGCCCGGACACTTCTGGAAAACGGCGCCGACCCCAACGCAACGTCGGCGTCTCGGCCGAACCTTTTACCGTCCATTCTTGCGGCAGCCGGCGGTTACGATACCATCGTCGAATTGCTACTGAAGTACCCGAATACCAGGCTGTTCGCTTACCGCAACGGATATTTAGGCTCCGGTGAGACGGCGCTGCACGCCGTCCTGAAGAACGCCAAGTGGGAGCCGCATAACTCTGACAGACGCCGTTGCTTCGACCTGCTGGTGGCTCAGGACAATGACCGTCTCGACGTGAACGCCGGTGACAGGAACGGCGACACGGCGTTGCATCTGGCAGCCATCAGCGGAGAAGAACATTACGTCCTGTCACTCCTTCGGAAAGGCGTCTACGTTGGGAAGAGGAATGCGTTTGACGACTTGCCACTGGCCAATATCGCCTCAACGACGCTCGAGCGCTTTCTGGACGAGTGCGTCAATAGCAACGACGAATTTTCTAGGGATGATAAGTTTGAGATCACGTTTAACTACTCGTTCTTGGTCCCACCTCCACCTCCAATTAGTTCTGATCAGAACCACCTGGATGCGACGTGCGACCAGGAGTCTTCGATGATCTTCGACAATCGCGATCACGTCAGCCCAGAACCGGAATCGAATCCTCTGTTGTACATAAGCAAATCTCCTGATCTAAGACCTTTGTTAAAACACCCAATATTTACCAGCTTCCTCTCCCTCAAGTGGTTCACAATACGTCCCTTTTTCATCCTCAACCTGTCTTTCTATGCGCTCTTCGTGTTCCTATTAACTGTGTATATTCTCTTCATCTACGATTATCCAGTCGTTCTGTCAGAAAATGCAACTAGCAGCAACGTCGTAGAAGAAACCAGTACTAAAGGAGACGTCAGTATGGCTACTGAAAAGCAAACGGGTGCAATTGAAACTTTGGTATGGTGGATCCTCTCAGTTCTTTTCGTAGTACTTTTACTCAGGGAACTGTTTCAGTTTATCATGTGGCCGAAACACTACGTCCAAAATTTCGAGAACTACTTGGAGGCAGCACTCATCGTAGTCAGCGCTCTGGTGCTCTTCGGAGGCTTCGACGATACCAACGTGGTCCGATCTCACCTATCAGCTCTGGCGATATTGCTTTCGTGGGCCGAGCTGGTGCTGCTCATCGGGAAACACCCTCGACTGTCAACCAATATTGAGATGCTGATGACCGTATCGAAGAATTTTCTCCAGTTCCTCGCTTGGTATTCGCTTCTGATCCTCGCGTTCGCTTTGAGCTTCTACACGCTATTCAGATCCAGCCGCGAGGAAAACAACTTCTTCCTCCACCCGGGATCGTCTTTCTTCAAGACGGTCATCATGGTCACTGGCGAATTCGACGCGTCAGATATTCCTTTCGTATTGTTTCCGGTGACCAGCCACGCTGTTTTCGTCTTATTCGTCTTCCTCGTGGCAATCGTTCTGTTCAACTTGCTCAACGGTCTGGCCGTCAGCGACACGCAAGTTATCAAGGACGACGCTAAGCTGGTGGGTTATGTTTCTCGCGTCAAGTTGGTATCGTATACGGAGCGTATGGTTCTCGGACATCCTCTCTGGTGTCACACACCAACAACTTGCTGCTGCTGCTGTAACTGTTGCTGCTTACCGGTCGTCAACCTCAGGTTCCTCAGCCTTCACCGGTTCCCTTCGCTTATTCGCCGCGTAAGGCTCTTCAGCTCGCTGGTTCCTGAACACGTCATCCGGGTCTTGCCCAACCAGGACGGAAAGATAGTATTCTCGGAATCCTTCAAGTCGGACGCAGAAAAGTACAGAAAAGGCGAATCCAGCTGCAAAATTAGTCCGTGCACCGAGTACAAGCTGGAAAAACAGGTCATCAACGAGGCGAAGAGTCTGATCGAAGAGAAAAACCAAATGTCTGACGTGGATCGCATCGAAGCCCGAATCGAGAATATCCTACAGGACAAAGTGGAACGGTTCGAAGAAATGTTCCACAAATTGCAAGACGAGATTAAGACGTGGCAACAGAAAATCAACACTGTTGTACAATCCAAATGTTAGCTGGATGATCGTTGTTTTACAACAACCGAAATAATCAGAGAAGATTTGTGAGAGTATTTGTTTGATTGATGAATGAATGATAGCGTATTGTATTTAAGCTGAAAATGCTTTATATCTGTTCAATTTTTGGCTACATATAACATTAAATTAACAATAATATTTAAATAGGCAAAGGTTAAAATAACATTACGGATAGGCGTAAACATTTGGAAAAGTTATATGATACAGTCAAAATATCTGAACAAGAAACTGTGGCGGACGGTGGTGTATTAGAAAACTGATATTTGACCCTAAAGTGCAAGCAGAAAGTTATAGTACAATAATACAATTTAACTTAATAAGAAGTGATATATTGGAAACTTGAGCAAATACGAATTTAATGCATTTTCTGCGAAAATTGATTAACATTGCATAGTCCTTCATGTACACAACCGTTGCAGAATATTTTATATTTTTCAGGCGTCTTTCGATTGCTTAAAACGCCTTAAAAGATAGATATAAAGGTAGTAACTCATTAAAAACCGATAACTATACTATAATAGATGAGTTAAATCAGCCTTTAAATTATTAAACATTATTATTAATTAAATATTAAACATTACAACGTTTCGTTGCTCATTAGTGGCTTCTTCAGGTACTAAAAATAAATTTATAATGGATTAAAGAGGGGAATATGTTAAGAAGAAAAAAATTTCAGTACAAAATATGGTTTGTAAATTTCTGAAGAAATCTCAAATGAGATACGAAACGTTGTAATGTTTAATAATTAATTTTAAAAAAACTGACAAAGAGGGTGACTTAATTAATTTATTATGTATTTCATTGTCAGATAAACTATTCAATAATATTACTCTTATATGCCGCAAATATTTATAATCAGCCAGCCGTATTACCGTATTGCTAAACTATTCATTATAATATTTGAGGTACTAAAATCACAGACAAGCAAAATTTTATTTTATTCATACGACGTTTCGTCCATATTTTTGGCAACCTCTTCAGGCAAACGCAACCGGAGGTTCACATTTCGGCCGTTACCGTTACTGCACGTCGTCTGTGAAGTTAAATTTTCTATTTTTTTTGGCCCTCTCTAACGTTTAATTTGTATGTGTTTTACTTCAAAATAAAATATGATTGCGTTTTCGTTTACCTGAAAAAGCGTCCCAAAATTTTGGACGAAACGTCATGTGAATAAAATAAAAACAAACTCGTTTGTCAGTAAAATGGTCGTTAATTCGGTTCTCTTGAAAAACTGACGTTAAGTAATATCGTATTTGAAGTACGTTTTATAGATATATCCTCAGAATAATTTAAATGAAATTTTATCGATAACATTGCTAATTTGTTAGCCTTCAAAACCGTTTAGGGGTTGGAAAATAGTTTATAACTATATTTATTATCAGAAGAATGTTTTTTGGAAAACGAACGTGTTTTTTTATCGTATGTTAAAAGTGAATATCTATTTTGTAAAAAAAATGTGATATAATTTTCAATTAATTAAATTATGTTTTTAAAAATATAACTTTGTCGGGTTTTCTTTCCTCTGATTTTGGTTAAGAGGCTACATGAGGGTGATTCTGAAACAGACAACTCCCTTTTAATAGCATAGGGAGGTCATTGGAATTGGGGGACGTGGAAAGTAGAGCAAGGTAGCCAAAGGTTCACCAGTGTTTTTCAAGATCCTACCCTTTTTTTTTGGTTAACAGGCTACATGAGGGTGATTCTGAAACAGGCAACTCCCCTTTAATAGCATAGGAAGGGAATTGAAAAGGGGGGATGCGGAAGGTAGAGCAAGGTAGCCAAGGGTTAACTAGGGCCCCCGGGCTATGGTTTAAGGATCCTACCCGGTGTATCACCTAAAGAGATGCAGGGAAAACCCTAGAAAACCTGCATCAGGTAGGTCGGGCATTGGGTACTATTCTCACGCCCTTCCGAATGATGGGAGACGAGTCTGCTGTGGGGACGCAGCATTCCCTTCTCCGTGTCTCCACCAGTTTCAGGAGGCAGTTGGCCGACTGATCCAATGGGATTAGCGGACAACTCTTGCCATATGCCCAAGGTCTTTGACCCCGGTACATATACCTCCTAAAATAGGTGAAGGTGTCTCGGCATATGAGAACTTTGATAAAAAGTACCCAGAGAGAGTGCGAGGCATTCCCGACATGATCAGGTAAGCCCCGCAGTCACTCTGGGGAAGGTCATCAAGATCCTACCCGAACGCGTCTCCCGTTTCATTTAAAAAAAATTATATCATGGCTGCGACATCAAGAAGAATGGAAGACGACTTCATGGAAAGTCATTAGTTTAACTTCAGGAGGAATGTCTTCAAAATTCAATATGTGTATTGAAAATAAAAATGTCAATAAATTAATCTAATTACAGTAACCATTAATAGACTGGTTCCAGCCAACGGATCACTACGAAGAAAGGATCTGAATGATTTTTAAATGATTAACTATTTGCCAAAATAGCGTTTACTGTTATTATTGAGGTTAAATCAGTCTTCAACCAATATATACAATTAATGTACTTGTGTATTTCAATTTATATATTTAGGAAAACGCTGACATTAAAAAGTTGATGAAACACGATTACCAGATAAATTTTATCTTGACTCTGGAACATGTTCAACTGATAGATAATCATATCAACGTAACGAAGACATTAGCAGTGTATATTTTGCGAGGGACGGACGCTGATTTGACAGGTTACGCCGCTTGGCATCGCATTTCAGAGAAAATGCAAGTCTAAAATTTTCTTGAAGGTTTGAATGCATACCAGGAAATCCTAACTTCAACGATTCTCTTATATAGAACCAGAGGTGAGTAACATCATAGTCAATAATGAATTATGTGTTTATTCTCATCATTTTGCCAGGTCTTCCGTGTAATTACTTTGACCATCTGTTGTTGTTGTGCACTTCCCTTTAATTTTATTTTACATGACCCTCATGTCTCGAAATATGGCCTAAAAAACTGTCCCTTCTCTTGGCAAAAATCCTTCATATTGTTCGCTCTTCCCGACCTTCCTCGTTAACGATTCTATCCACCAATATAGTTGTCAACATTCTCCTATAGCACCATATTTCAAAGGCTTCTATTCTCTTCCTTTCTGCAACTCCTATCCTCCACGTTTCGCACCGATATAACGCCATTGCCCCTTACGAACATTTTTAGCAACGATTTCCTAATTTTCACACTTACCTTACCTGTAAGTAAATTCCTCTTTTTCGCGGAATCCTTCCTTGCCTGTGCTTTATGTCTACTTCTAACATCCCTAGTTATTACGCTTCTGAAGTAACAGAATTCCTTAAATTCCGTCAAAATATACCTTCCCAATCTTTCCTCTGACCATCTAACGCCCCTGTTTTCTGACCCTCGCAAATTAAATAACTTTAGCGAACCCTCAAGCAGTCCTGACGATGGTAGTAAATGTTTTATAATTTCGTCATTCCGAATAATCACAATACTTAAAAAATAAGTTCCTTCGTAAAATTATCGATTTAGAATGCATCGTCACATGTTGTTGCTGTGGAATTCAACCCTCCATGTTAACCTATATTGCGAAAGCCTTTTCATTTCCCTAACCTGCTTAGCGTATTCTTTCCTTTCCTGCTCTTACCTCGCTCACTTCCTTCTAATGCTAATTTTGCAAGACCCTCAGGTCACAAAACATGGCCCTAATAATCTATCCCTCCTCTTGGTAAACTTCGTCCATATTGTTCGCTCTTCCCCTATTATGCTTAGAACTTTCTGGTTAGTTACCCAACTATCCATTTGAGTTTCAACATTCTCCTACAGTACCACATTTCAAAAGCTTCTATTCATTTCCTTTCTCAAACTCCTATCGTCCACGTTTCACACCCATACGAACATATTAGCAATTATTTCCTAATATTGACATTTGTATTACCCGTACGTAAAATCCTCTTTTCTTGCCAAAGCCTTCCTTTCCCGTGCTATCCTACTCTTTATGTCTACTATACCTCTATCATCCCTAGTTATTATGCTGCTCATGTAACAGAATTCCTTAACTTCCTTTAAATTATCCCTTCCGAATCTATCAGTCTTTGTTATTCCACTGTTTCCGATATTGCACTCCATTACCTTACCTTTCCCTTGGTTGCGAGGAAATGAAAAGTTTGTGCAAGGTAGGTTAGCAGGGAGGACGGAATACCACAACAACCCAACTTACAATAATACTGTAGCATTCTTTATGCTTTTGTAGATGATGCGAATGAGCCTACCGTCGATTTTAAGCTGTCTGGTAAATAGTTCAAGAAAATATAGAAAAGAGTAATGGCCCGGTTAGAGAACCTTGAGTAACTCCCGACGTTTAAACGGCTACACCAGAATTTTGTCCCCCAATTTTTATTTATTTAAATCTGTCGTCTACAAATTTATCTTCCCTGACTACAGTTCTTTAATATGTACCTATTTTTCTTTAATTTCTTCTATAGGCCATCTGACAGTAAATCAAGGGATTCGATACCATCTACTATTTTCTTCATCATCTAACTCCTGACATAAACGTATCATTCAACTTTCGGAGGAGAGGCCTTTCCGGAAATTATCTTTTCTTTCGAGTTCATGCCGGACATATGTTTTTTATTTGCTATTACATAATAAGTACAGTACAACTGAGAGAGACAGAGAAAGCCGTTCTCTCACCGGATTTATAAACTGGCCCTGCTTTTCAGTTTCACGATTAGACTGAAGCTACCAATTATAAATTGATTTATTTATAAGGGCGTAACAAAAATGGGCGACAAAATTTGAGGAATAGATTCCTCATATTGAGAGAAGAAAAATGTGCTTTGTCATCAGAACTAATATGCGAGACTTTGGTTACGCGAGGAAAGAATAAGGTACTGTACGCACTACACCGGGCATTTTTGATCGTGTTCGAAACTCATTACGAAGAAGAGCAGCTGCCTGTATTCAGTCAAAACCAGATCACTTTGAACATTTCACTTTAAATGTGAACGGATAACACGCACTAACGTTCATCAAAGTTTAGATCGTTCTTAATTACTTAATCTGTTTGAATTGATTAAAATAAAATATAAATTTTATAAGTAGAAAATCAATATACTTTTTATTCTCACTACGAAATATTTCAATAATTTCAAGTTTATTTACATCTTGAGTTACTTTTTAAAAATTCATTTACATTGTAGGAGTGGCTGTGTAGAATTGTTTTTAAAATTCACTTTTGAGTGCAACATGACTGTTTAATTCCTCTGTGTTTTCTATAACTCTTTTAAACGTTAGTATTTCAGTATATTCCAGTTTTTGTTGTTGTGAAACTTATACCTCTTATGTATATTTTTTTTCTGCTGTATTAATCCAAGCTCTATAGCTTAACATCTAACTTCCTCACCCTACTTTATTTTGTCATCAGATGTTTAGATCTACCCTGTCTCCTAGTGAGAGGCTAGCAGAAGCCATAAAAAGTAATGATTTGGTGACCGTCAAGAGGATCCTCGAGTCGGACGAAAAATTATGCAACGGAATTGTACCGACGCCTCTGCAGCTTGCTTGCAGGTTTGTGGTCACTAAAACAAAGGCAAAAATGAATAATTAACTCGTTATAAAATTTTAAGTTTTCCGCTGTTGCCTTTACACTATTTTAATTTTCCTCAAAGAAAGTTGTGGTTGGGCAAGGGTTAGAAGAATACAAGAATTACTGACCCACAAAGAGGTGGAGAGTGGAAATCAAAATAATGCGAAACAACTCATGGAATATTCACGTATCCATTTATTTCTGTTACAACAAGCATAGAAGCGTGGCCATCACATTTAAAATATATTCATAATTATTTTATAAATATTAAATGATATTTTAACCTAATCATTGTAAATTTTACGAGTGTATGTAATCAACCTTACGAGAGTCAGTCAAATATAAACGGAAAGTTTTTGTAATAATTTTTCTGGGGACGATAGAATTTCAAAACCTTATATGAAATATTTTTCTAGATAGTTCTACATAGAAACACATTTTCCCAGTGTTTTGGAAGCTTCCTGATTCCGTCGTCATAAAAGCGGAAGGTTGAGTCTTTAACCAATTGAGCGCAAAGAGTTCAATCTCTTCATCGCTACCGAACCTTTAACCTCCTAAAGCTTTCTTCAGCGGTCCAAACAAAGCCGAAGGAGTCATGGACAGAGGTTACATGTACAGCTAAATTTTTACATGAAGAAGTCTCGAATGAGAGACGAAACGTTGTAATGTTTAATATTTTGACTGACGAAGAGGCTGATTTAACTCATTATTGTAAACTAGTTTGCATTCTATTTCATACTATTTTCTTTATTAATTTCAGGTTTCTGTCTACAGACGACGGAGCTTGTTTGCAATATTTACTCACCAAATGTGACCCGGAGGAAGTTAACAATAAGACTGGCTTCAACGCGTTACACGTCGCTGCTCAGCATTTCTCTGACAACAACTCTCTGAGTATTCTGCTTTCGTCACGTAAAGTGAATGTCAATTCCCTTTCTAATGAGGGTGACTCGGTTCTTCACACGTTAGTTAAAACTTACAAAAAGGGCCAAAGACCTGAGGTACTCGCTCGGTACTCTGCCAGCCTTAATCTGCTTCTCAGTCGGAAAGACCTCAATGTGAATCATCGTAACCGTAAAGGCTTCACGGCTATATATTGGGCAGCACAAAAGGTAATTATTCTGTGACGAGGCGAGTGGAAGTCGCCAATTATCTTTTAGACTATAACCGAAAGATAGAACAAACGTATTTTGGTTTGAGATGGTTGGAGGATTCACATCCAGAAAGTGAAGAGAGATCTGATCAGCGTGTAAAATTTTTGGCACGACCTCAGTGAGTGAGCGGGAAACCAGTCGATATTTCTTGGATCCATAAAGCCATGTTCAATAAGATATGAAGTTTTCCGAAATCATTTCTCCTTCTTGGCTGAATTAAGAAATATTTTTGTTTACTGAGATAACTGTAGTGAGAGATATTATATTCAATAAGCAATAATCAGTCACACTTCAGCATCAGTCAGCTACAGGTACAGAAACTGTATATACTACGTTATGAATCGTGTAACTTCTTTGGTTTTAAACGGAAGCACATCTGATTAATTTTTAATATTAACGAAAAATAGTATATAGCAGGTTGGAATGACAAATAGAACGCGATTTAGACACTGCGACTAATTTTAGAAGACAGGATAAGATAAAAACAGGCCTATGTTCATGGCATTTGTAGATTTAGAAAAAGTCTTTGATAATGTGAACTGGAACACACTATAAATGATTTTGAAAAGGAGAGGAATAAAATTTAGGGAAGGACGGCTTATACATAACCTCTACAGAAGACAGTCAGGAGTAATTAGAATTGACGAACAAGAAAAGAAAGCAGAAATCAAGAAAGGAGTAAGTCAAGGATGCAGTCTGTCGCCCATACTGTTTAACATGGGAAAGAATAAAGTCAAAACGGAATATGGAAAATGAATTATACTGCAAAGAGAAGAAATAATAAATCCATACAGTTAGCCCGATGATATTGTAGTATTAGGAGAGTCAGAAGAAGAATTGGAAACCATAATAAATGGCATGAACGTGGTCCTGGAGGAAGAGTTCGTCATGAGAATTAATAGAGGGAAACAGTGGAATAACAAAGGGGTTTTTATTGGAAGGAATTTAAGGAAGCATAATAACTAGGGATGGTAGAAGTATAATAGACATAAAGAATAGAATAGCACAGGTAAGGGAAGGCTTTCGCAAAAAAGACGAATTTACTTACGGGTAATATAATATATGTGTGAATATTAGGAAATGATCGTATGGAGTGTGGCGTTATATGGGTACGAACCTTGGACGATAGGAGTTGCAGAAAGGAAGAGAATAGAAGCCTTTGAAATGTGGTGCTATAGGAGAATGTTGACAACTAGATGGGCGGATAGAAACGCTAACGAGTAAGGTCGGGAAGAGCGAACAATATGGAGGATTTTGACCAAGAGAAGGGATAGATTTATTGGCCAAATTTTGAGACATGAGGGTCATGTAAAATTAAAATTAAAGGGAAGTGTGTGGGGTAAGAACACAAGAGGAAGATCAAGGGTGGAATCGCTAAGCAGATTAGGGAGGATGTGGGATTTGGTAGTTATGCGGTAATGTTACGACTTGCGAAAAATAGGTTATCATGGAGGGGGCATCAGACTACGGAAGGAATTAGAAAATTTCCAAATTTATTTTCTTCTCTTATTATGATGTTACTTGGCGATTGTGTATTTAGATCTTATGGATGTTTTCTTTTACAGCAAAATTTTGTGACCTTAAAGGCGATGCTGCAAAGTGGCAAATCATTTGACGTCGACTCAGCACCTGGTGGACGCGAGTCTGCCAGGGTCAAAATAACGAAATTATTCCCGAATCTCGAGAACCTTTTACCAATGCCTGATACAGTTGTCCCAGACCTTCAAAGTGATATGTTTGAACATTTATATTTCAATCGCCAGAGCGAGTTTATCTCGACCCTGGAGGATATCCGTAAAAAGGACCTAGTTTTCAATGTCGACGCGGAGGACGGTTACATGTCACTGATGCAGACGGCGTGTTTCGACGGGTTTGTGGCAGTCGTGGAATGTTTGCTAAAGCACAATGGCGACCCCAACGCAACTTCGTGTTTCAAGAAGAAGGACTTGCCGTCGTTTATAGCGGCCAAACGACGACACGCTGATGTATTAAAACGGTTGTTGGACAACCCGAATACGTTGTTAGTCGCCAGCAATGGACGGACGGCGCTGCATGCCCTTTTGGATGACTCCTTAGGCGTAACAGCCATGAGCATCGGCACTTCCTCTCTAGAAGAGCGCCGCCGCCAGTGCTTCGATCTGCTAATGAAACAGGAAGGACAGCGTCTGGGCATCAATTCCAGGGAAGATGTACACCAGAACACTGCGCTCCACCTGGCCACTTATTTGGGAGAGAAAGACTACGTCATGGCTCTCCTCAGGAAAGGCGCTTATATCGGCGAGAAGAACGTTACTGGTGAGCTGGCCCTCAGCAACGTGCCGATGGACACCATCCGGGAATTCTTAGATAGTTGCGTCAATGACAACAGCAAATTTCCTACTGATTCAGAATACGAGATTGACTACGACTTCAGGGTCCTGATACCGCCACCGCTCCTGAAAAACTGTGACGAAGATGATCACGTCTACCCGTCCCTGGACTCTGAACTTCTGGTAGCATTCGGTGAGTCGTATCATCTGAGATCGATACTAAAGCACCCTGTCTTTTTGTGTTACATATCACTAAAGTGGTCTTTGGTCGTTAGAGCATTGTTCTATTTCAACTTGGTCTGCTACACACTTTATATGATTGCCCTAAACGTTTATTTACTTTTATCTAATTGCAAGTCTAGAGACGACGCTTCTCCTGAGCATCCGGTCGAGCCTTGGACTACGTTAATATACGCATTGCAAATTTTTATGATCTCAAGGGAACTCTTGCAATTCATTGTCTGGCCAATCCAATATTTGAAGAACTTGGAAAATTACGTGGAAGTATTTCTCATCGTCCTCTGCTTTTTGATAATAACGGATCAGTTTCCTCATTACTCGAACCAATTGGCCGCCATCTCCATATTGCTTTCTTGGGCTGTGTTCGTCTTGCTGCTAGGCAAGGAACCCATTTTATCCGTCCACTTAGGTATGTTGAAGAAGGTCTGCAAGACTTTCTTTCAATTTCTCTGCTTCTACTCGCTCATACTTTTGGCTTTCGCCTTGAGTTTTCTCGTACTATCCAAGAACTTTGACAGCGAAAGTAACCTCTTGTATAAAATTCTCTTGGAAATCTACAACACTATTGTCATGATAATAGAGTTCGGTGACCCGCAACCCGATAACCTCGCCATTCGCTGGATCTTGCTAGCTTTCATTTTCCTCGTCGTGATAATCATATTGAACCTACTCAACGGTTTGGCTGTCAGCGATACGCAAAAGATCAAGGACAACGCCGAGTTGATGGGCCTCGTCGCCAGGGCCAAAATTCTGTACTATTTGGAGAAATTCTATCTGGAACACCCGGCCTGGTGCAAAACCCGCGACAGATGTCGCTGTTGCTGTGGCTGTACACGTTTGACGCCCTGGGTCTACCTGTTGCATGGATGCGCTCGGAAGATGTCCTTGGCCACGGATCTCATCGAGAGGACTAAATTTAGGGTGAAACCTAACGGAGGGTCGGAAAACACAAGCGATCGTCGCTGTAGATTTGATTCCATTGGTTACCGAAAATGCTCTAGTTGTAAACTGTCCGTCAGTGCAAATGTCATCAAAGAGACGATTAGTATGTTATTACTCAGGAGGAACGACAATAGTCAGAAAAGAAACTTGCTGAATAAAATTGAAAAATTGGAAAAACTATGTCTTGAAATGCATACAAAAATATGTAGTTAGAAGTACTAGGAGACAGGAGAATCGGGGTTTATCTTCGTAGCACGAGTGCGTCACAGTAGCTGTCTACTTAACCATTATCAGAACGCGTCTGCAATTGGTTGTATTGTTACCGGAAGCCATGTTCCCACGTCCACAATAGACGTAATACTGAGAACCAAAAACTTGGGAGAAGTTGTATGTAACTAACATATCTTATATTATTAAATGTCATTGTATTTTGTGTGGGTAATTTTATTGTCCATCAAAGCGAGGGGAATTGGGAAAGTGATGTAGCAACGTTCAGGTATTTTCTACTCTATTATCGCTTACCTTTATTTCTAATTACGGTTTGATTTCATATTTCGATTTTATGATTGTGATCAGGATGTTAATATTTTGAACAAAGGAAGACTCCTTCCCTATTAAAAAGAACATACTGAATTCTTTATTCTATTGTTTCAGTCTCAGGTAACAAGCTAAAAGTCAACTTTATAGCACACATTTAATTTGTCTTTTATAGCGCACATCTCAATTTATTTAATTTGTTAAATATATATTAACCGCGTTGAGTGTGCCAGCTAAAATGCGTTGCTACCCCAGTTATTGAATTATTATTTTATTTTATTATTTTAATTTTTTATCTAGCGTAAATGTCTGTGTTAAATGTGCAGCTGATACAAGCATAACCAGGCACAGGTAAAAAGAATCTTCTGTTAAAAGGTAGTCAGGTTCCCGGAAACCGCCCCTGTAGATACAACCAATCAGAAAAAATTTAATAGATTTGGCTGAGGATGCTGAGGCTAGTTTCCAGCAATTAGAGGAGCTGTAATAAAAAGGGAGAGGGGGCAAGAGATAGGCAAAACATTTAGCACAAAGTAAGACTGGGCATTATTTGCAGTGTTGCAACGATTAGTTTTAATTCATGTATTTTTCATCAAATTTCGTTTTTTATTCTGTTTGAGTTTCCAACCTAAAACACGACAATATTGGGGGGGAAAGTAACATGTTGAGTATACGACAATTTATGCTTTAGACGTAGATTATTTGTTTTGGAAATATATATTTTTTCTTTTATTTTTTAATATATGTATTGTTGTAAAACTTTTATTTTTATTTACTTAATTTAATAAGCATGTGGTGTGCTATAACTTAAAATTTTTTTTTACTATATTAACTACAATGACTTGGTCCAATTATACCTATTTAAATTTTCATAACTATTGCAATTTTATTTTAGCTTCTACGATTCACCATATTTTGTGTGATACTATTAACATTCTTGTACTTCCAAAATTCGAAAATATTTTATTGATACGCTCAAATTCTAAATTACATCTCTAGTTATCTTATTGTTTCCTTCCAATGAGTAATAAATTTACTAATCATTACTGACACATTAGCGACAAAGAAAAAAAACCTAAATGGCACACATAATGTTTCACAAATGACGATTTATTGTAATTGGAGGCTATTACATTCAATTGGTAATTTATAATAGTATATATTAGTTACATTGGTTAGTAAATAATTTTTTTAAAATTATTCTCGAAAATATGTCATGAAAGTAAAATAAATAGTTTTGTCTTAGATTGTCATTACTGTGTGTGGTATTTTGTTTTGACCTATATAAATATCAATAAAGAGTGACTATCTCCTTTGAAACTTATTTGTGAAAGAAGCATCTCGGGAGTAAAATAGAAATCCATCAGGATTATAGGGTCTACTTTTAACAATAATTTTAATTAAGTTTTATCAAAATAAAAGTTTATTATGTATAATGCTTATTAAAATCATTGATGGATAATGAGTGTATAGATTTAGAAGGATCATTTAAAAGTTTAGCTACGTTTATCGAGATAATTTTTCTGGTCCATGGTGACGTTTAGGCTACTTTATTTTTGTGTAGAAGTCTACATAGATCTTTGACAACGCTGACCTCCAACTCGTCTTCAACATAAAATATGTCCTTCCACCCTGGTGCAGTAATGCACAATTTATCTTCGTCATCATTAAAAACGCTCACTTCCCTCGGGATCTCATCCGGGTACAGTTTGGAGAAATGGAACAGTTTACCAAAACAATTGCAGCAACCCTTGGTTTTATTTTTTCGAGCCCCGTGCCTCTTACGTGATCCTCTTTCCACGCGCGAGACTAGTTTCAGTCTGTACGCGTAGCCGAGAATCTCCGCTTCGGATCTCACTTCCTGGATGTCGTTGACGGCTATGCCGATGGACAAGTTAAAGAATATGATGGCCAAAATGAAGACAAAAAACAGAAAGATTAGGTGACTGACAAGAGGGAAAGATTGAAATGGAATACTTGACGTGTCAAACTCGCCGGTCACCATGACGAACGTCTTGAAGTACGACGAAGACAGGTTGAGAAAGAAATTGTCGCCGTCGGCGTCTTTGAAGAGCACGTAGAAGCTGAAGGCGAATGCAGAGATGAGAGGTGAGCACCAACCTACCAACCATAGAAAGTTCAAGGCCACGGTCTTCATCATACCAATATAGGTGGACATGAGCGGCAGCTTGCTGACTGCCAGGAACAAGTTGGACCATGCCGTCAGGATGGCCACTGCAGCCAACAGCGGCGAAATAGTGTCGTCGAACTCGGTGTCTAATAAGAAAGCTGCGAAGAACACAAGTACGATCACCTCGAAGGTTCTCTCTACAGTGGAAAAGTATCGTGTTGGCATGATGCAGAACTCGAAGATCTTCTGGGTAATGAGATAGAAGAACGAGATGACGCAGAGTGTCGTACCGACGAACGCCAACGAATGTGATAAGGAAACGTACATGGCGTTTCTTTTGGTGTAGTTGCCGACGAAACCACTGCCTGTCCCGTACGTCTGGTTGAAACCGATGTCCTCGAAATCAGGCTCTAGGGATTTGTATCCGAACAGCATGAACCAAGTCATCAGGTTGACGAAACAAGCGAACGAAATGAGATGGCTGTAGTAGAAGCTTTTTATGGTAAGCCATTTGAGATGTAGAAAAGTTAGAATTACCGGGTGCTTGAGAAACTGTTGTAGGTCCTTTGACTTGCTCATGTGCAACAGCACGCTCAGCTGAGGAACTTGGTCATCAGGCGAACTCTGTTCAACGAGCTTTGACGACGTACTTGGCGTCGACGGTGGAACAAGAAAGGAATACTTGATTACCTGAACCGCCTCGACGAACGATCCCGCGTTGGGCGCCACTTGTTGGTCGAGGTAAGCCTTGAGGACTTCTGGCTCAATGTATCTCAACGGCGTTTTCCCGAATTTGTTTTCGGACGCTAGATAAGCACCTCTGACGAGAAGTTTCAGCACGTATTGAGAGTTCCCGCCGATAGCAGCAAAGTGTAGTGGCGTGTTCCCCACTTCATCGGTCACGTTTATCTCACTGTCACTTACAGCGTCGAGGATCAGTTCGAAGCAACGCTCCTTGCCGTGGTTGGAAGGGGAATGGAACTTCTGTTGCTTGAGCACCGTAAGTAGAGCATTTTCTCCAGAGCACGACTTGATCTCCTCGGTATCCAACAACAACCGCACGATCTCCTCGTGGCCATTGATTGCGGCCGAAGCTATCGGTGGGACGCTACCATCCACGAAGGATTTTGGGTCTGCCCCTCTCGTTAGCAGCTCGCAGGCCAAGGCGGCCATTCCCTGCTCGCAAGAGTACTGCAGCAGGGTCAACGACTTGTAAGTCGCGTTGAGTATCAATCTGACCTCGTCTTGGTCTCCGGAGGACTTTTGCAACAACTCTCTCAGATTATCGATGGCCAGCGTTTCGTCGTTGTGTTGCACCGCTGCATCGAACAGTCCCATGACACTCTTTGCTAGAGGCAGTTTCGTCCTCAAGCTGGTACAGTGGTCCATGAGCACCACCTGGTCCCTCACCGACAAAAGATCCTCTTTAAACCGATTACTTAAGAGGAGAGTGTCTAAGAGAACTGCGTTTTTCTGTAAAAATAAAAACATTATTACTCCAATTATATGAAAACCAAAGACAAATATTCCAAGTTAACCGATAGAAAAATAAAAAGTAAAAATGACTTTAAAATTTTTAATGAGTCGGGGATAGATATAAAAATTGTTTTAGAATGAGAGAGGAATGGGACTCAAGACTCCGACGAACAGAAAACGGCGTACGTGAGTTCGTAGAAGACAAAAAAAACTAGACGTAGATGTAAATGTATCAACGGGTGGGTCATTATTTGTAATTGGTCCTTTTAAAGTGTGAAATTAGGTAAATATTGAAGAATAAACAGTCAAATTTTAGTAGGAAAAGTTTAGTAGAAAAGATGAAGGAAAAACACTTTTTCATCATTAGTCGAAAGAAGTAAGTATAAGAACAGAAAGGCGCAATAAATTTATTGATAAGATACCGTATTAGTACAGAGGATTAATCTGAAGAAGGTAAGCAAAATATTTTTAGAAGAAAGACAAGAATGGAAAAATGTCGACGGGACCAGGGACTCAAAACCAGGACCTCCCGATATCCAGCAGGGGCTCTACCAACTGAGCTAATCCGAGTCGACGTCCAAGGACCGATTCAACATCTAGGTCTCACCTGAGCTTCATGTGAAGCATTTCCACTTTTAAATCTTGTAGTGGAATTATTTATATTGTTTAAATGAAAAATTAATAAAACTTCAGTGTTCAATATATCAATTCAAACATTAATTAAAAAATAATTAAATTAAAAATGATAATTGTTATATTTAATAGTAATTAAACTTAGCTACGACACGAGATTGTGATTTTAGTCATCGTTCGCTCATCTTAAGAAGGGACAAATTACTGCCGACTTGAGGAGTATCCAGTCGTGTGGGGTGAAGAGCTTAAGTATAAATACTGCGTCACTGGGGAGAAATTTTGTAGTGGAGGTAGGATAGGGCTCACTTGAAACTTCGAAGTGTAACAGCTATTGTGAAAACATTGACGCAAGGAAACAGTTCATTCGTGAAAGTCGGGATGACAAGTTCAGCGTGCGGAAAAATACCTTGGCGGTGCATATTTATCCCCCGTTACTAAGAATATTTAAAAATATTTTAAAAATACTAGTAGCCACTCTTCCAACGGCTATGCTCGCCGATGACAATACTCCCTCACCATCCCCTCCACGTGGAATACACCCGTGCTTTCGTATTGGCAACCATCAGAACCGGACTAGTTGGTTATCATGCAATAGAGTATCAACTCAAAAAAAAAATTTGCACGCTGGAGGACATCACAGGACGTCAGATGACCAACACGATAAACATTCACCGACGTCCATTACCAGAGGAAACACGAGAAAAACAAAGGTTGCCAGGTAAGTACTCGATTTACCCTATTTTACAATTTATTTTATTTTCCTCGGTTTTTATTTTTGTCTTATACATAATATGAATGATACTCAGTATCCACCACAATCGCCGAGAAAAAATATCTCCAATTTAATTGATGCTGTTGTGGTACTCAGTCCTAAGACTGGTCCGGTGCAACCCTCCACGCAAACCTATTCTGCGCAAGACTTTTCATTTCCGCATAACTATCATATCCTACATCCTCCCTTAAGTGCTTAGCGTATTCCATCCCTGGCCACCTTCTTCTGCTATTACCCCACGCGTTTCCCTAAATTGCTAATTTTACAAAACGTGGCCTATTAATCTATCCTTTATATTGGTCAACGCCCTCCATATTGTTCACTACACCCCTATCTGCCGTTCAAAGTAGAAACGCAGTTAGCAAAATTTTCGACTTTTGAAAATATTTCACGGATAAGTGCATGTTAATTAATTTATTCCTTGGTACGGATAAAACCATTTCAAAGAGATAATGTCAAAAAGTTCAAAAAACTTCATTCTTTTATCCTGTCTTTTGCTTATAACTTTCTCGTTAGTGATTATACTCACTCATCTGATTTTCAGCATTCTCTTATAATAACATTTCAACGGCGTCTATTCTTTTCCTTTCTGAAACGCTTACCGTCTATGTTTCATTCCCATATAACGTCAACCTCCAAACGAACATTTTGAGCAATGATTTCCTACTATTCACACTTTATATTACCCTAAGTAAATTCCTCTGTTTTGCGAAAGCCTTCCTTGCCTGTGCTATTCTACTATACTTCAACCATCCCTAGTTATTATGCTGCCCAAGTAGCAGAATTCCTTAACTTCTTTCAAAATATCCCTTCCCAATCTAAATTTCGAACACCCTGTATAATCGGTTCGTGATGAAGGAAAAACTAAGAACGACCGTTTGCAAAAAAGAAAATTAATTGGCTTACTTCAAAGGCCGCCACAGCCAACGCGGAAAGTTTTTCCCGGTTGACGTGGTGCGCGTCGAAATCTTCGTGGTCCAACAGAAGACCGACGCAACGTCGAAGATGTTCGTCGTCGCCGTCCATCGACGTCGTCTTCGCCAGGAGATGCAGAGCTGAATTCCCCGAATCGTCGACACAGTTGACGTCTACCTTTACTTCTTCGTGTTGCCACGAGAGCAACACTCCCATAGCCTCGTGGTTTCTGGTCTGTGCTGAGACGTGGAGGGCCGTGAGACCTCGAGGGTCTCGGACATTTGGATCGGTCGTGAATTTCAGCAGCGTCCGCAAGCTTTCTGAACCTTCCTCCGTGTTCACGTTCAACCTACCCGAAAAAGAAGATCTCAGAATTACTTGGCAAGATAATAATTCTCCTCTTTTCTAAGACTTCGGGAAAAGCCAACAACAGGACCATGGAATGACTAAAGCTTTTGATCAATAAACGTGAGTCTCATCTGTTTTGGTTAATACAGCCGACTGTGTTATGAAGGAAAAATAAGATAATTCTTCCTCTTCGGTCTACAGTCATTATTACGTGAGTATTTCTTGGAAAAAGTTATCAGGTTGAAACTCCACGTGAAGCGGAAATCTGAGGATTTGGCCATGAAAAAGATTTACACAAGTGCCATAAGAATTGGATATTATTATCGCTTCTTAGATTTCTTCAAAGACATCCTAATACTAAAATTTTCACAGTAAAGTACCTCTGTAACAGTTTTCAATCACGTTCAACGTATTACGCGACCAGAGATAATAAATGTGAAAGTTCACAGAAGAGTAAATGAGATTCGGTGCAGTCTTAATCCAGACTCAACTGCTCAATTCCCGGCGCCTTCCGCTAACAGGGGTCAACGAATCGTAACCTCCCTCCCTCTTTTTATCCTCTTAAAAAAAGTCGGCAATTATACGCTGTTCTGTGAAGAGTCTTCCGTTTTGTAATTTCATTTTAATGATCACGTATTCCAACTTTGTCTACTTTGTACCAAACCCATAAAAATTCTCATCACCCCAATTCATTTTTTTTATAGAATGTACTCTATTCTCTGCCTTCTTTGTTGATTTTATGCTTTATTTTGTATCGCCGATTTCAATGAACGTAAAGATTAAGTAGGGGAAGTCGGAACTGGAACGGGACACTCATTGTTTAATTTTTTTTTGTAAAATTATGAAAACTTAATAAAAGTATAATACATTAGATTATTCTATTACCTACTTAATTTAATATCAATGTAACCATAAACAACGAAGTTAGATTTTTGATCAATTTTTAAAAGGAAAATTGATAATTTCCCGTTCTGCCCCATACCCCGAAACAGAAACTAGTACAATAAAATTTAATTTAATTTAAGAAAATTACCAACACGTTTTGTGATTTTATTTCTTATACTTGTTTAGCGTACGGTTCATGGCTTTATCAATTTTTCCTTTCGCAAAACAATTTTGGTTGTAACCGCGAAACAGTCTTTGCTAACATTCACCGCCCTTTTTTTCGTTCCGTTTTCTTTCTTAATCTATTATTTTTGGGTACAGCATCCTGTAACTCATTCTTACAATGAGGAGTACATATCATTTTTCCTTACACAGTAGTAATCCGTTCCTCCCCGTACGCAAGCCTCAGTTTAAGGTTTTTCACACCGAGCATCAATACAAGCAGATTTAAACCTTATACGTAAGTTTTAGCAAGCTAAAGACACCTACTTTACGAATATATACCATTAAACAGTTAAAAGCGAGGAGTTTTGTGAATCACCATCATAAATAGGACCATCAACGACTGGAATAATTTACCTGTGCGAGTGTTTTGGGGCAAAATCATTTTAGAAAAATAAATTTAGGACAAATCTCAGGAAACGTGTAAAGTGAAGTGGTTATTTCGAATAATATAAATGTATAGTCGTATTTAAATGTTAAAGTCAAAGTTCAGTGTCAAGTTAATATAAATATTCTAGTGTTTCTCTTTTCTTTCTTTCAGGGGTGTAGACATTTTAAAGAACAATTATTATTTTTAGTTTAGGAGTATTATGTATAAGTAATTTAGTTATGTATCTGCCGCCGGGCGTACCTCCAATTCTAGACCAACAATAAATACAATACAATCCCTTCTGTACGGAGTAAAACAAGAAAGTTAAAAATAAGTATGGAAAGGGAATCAAAATACAAGGAGAAGAAATAAAAACCCTGAGGTTTGTCAATGATATTGTAGTATCAGGGGAGTTAGAAGAAGACCTGGAAATCATAATAAATGACATGAACGTGGTCCCGGAGAAAGAATTCAATGTGAGGATTAATAGAGGGAAAACTAAGGTAATGGAGTGTAGTATCGGAAGCAGTGGAATAAGGGATTTAGATTGGGAAGGGATATTTTGAAGGAAGTTAAGGATTTATGCTACTTGGGCAGCATTATAACTGGGAATGGTAGAAGTATAGTAGACAGAAGTAGTAGGATAGTTCAGGCAAGGAAGGCTTTAGCAAAAATGAGGAATTTTCTTACGGAGTAATTTACTTATAAGTGTGAATATCAGGAAATCTTAGCTAAAAATGTTCGTATGGAGAGCGAAACGTGGACAATAGGAGTTGCAGAAAAAAAAAGAATAGAAACCTTTGATATGTGGTTGTATGTGATAATGCAGAAAATCAGGAGTGGATAGGATAGCTAACGAGGAAGTTCTAAGCAGAATAGGAGAAGACCGAACAATAAGGAGGACGTTGACAAAGAGACGTAAGGGTCTTCTAAATTTGGCAACAGAGGGAAGTGTGTGGGGTAAGAACAGAAATGGGAGGTCAAGAATGGAATATGCTAATCAGATTAGGGAGGATGTGGGATGAGGTAATTATGGGGAAATGAAAAGGCTTGCGCAAGTTATGTTAGCATGGAGGGTTGCATCAGATCAGTTTTAGGACTAAATACTACTCCAACAATTTGCACGTCATAAAATGAGGCAGGAATTTGGTAACGTGAAGGTTGACATCAAAGTAATTGGGCGGAATAAGATAATTTCAAATCTTTTTTTCCTTTCCTGTTCCATGTCTGACCTACTATTTTTTATTTCCTGTAAGGTCCACTCATATAAATTCACAAAACAGTTATCGACAGGAGTATTAATCATCCATGTTTCCCAAATTTTTCTATACAATCTCCCTCCCTCCCCACCTCCTTAAATAAGGCTCGGTTTACTCTGTTACATTATACTTAACCCACCACACGATCCCCTGGCCGGGTGAAGAGGGTGAGTAACGACAAACACTTGCCTGCATGCCAACTGCAGCGGTGTCGTGTTGTACGGGAGTCCGATTATTTCGTTGGCCAACGACGGACGCTGCTCCAGGAGTGATTTTAGTCCATCGTTATCACTCTTCTGGATGGCTCTGACCAGGTGGTTCAAATCTAGTGGCGATATTGTGCCAGTCTCCGCGTCCTGAAACACACACAACAAATATGTCTCAGTGACTGCTGAGCTCCAGGTTGATGAACATTGTGAAACACGTTCAATAATATTGTAATGCCCACTTATGTGGTATGTTTTTTTTCTGCTCAGAGAGGTCAAAAATGACCGTGTAAGTCACTAGTTTCCGAAGAATTTCTGAAGACTGATCCTGGTTTTAAAATGTCTTAAATACCGTTTACATGTAACCCAAGAAAAAATATTACAACAGGGTCACTTGTTTTACCTGACCATAATTTGCTTTTACTAACTGCAACAGTTGCATATGAAGGCAGTTAGCGCCTTTCTGTGATTTTTGATAGGCTAAAGGAATGCTGGAAGAGTGTACATCAAACTTGATTAGTGATTTTTTTGTTTTTGTCCTATACCTCCCCCGACAGGTCTGACTAGTTGATTTATCTTTCCTGTTTCACACGACGGTCACAAGGCCCTAGGTTTCTCACCTATGAACACTGCTATCGAAGGACGGTTCAAGAATGTTTAAATTTACAAACCTTCTCTCTCCGACGAGCCGTCTTCCAGAAGGCCTTCATCTTGTCTGCTTTGACTGAGAAACTGCAATAAAGAAAAGAACGCCACGCGAAATAATTTATCTACTTTCCCCCTCCGAATTGTGAGACAGTGTCACACTTCCATTAAGACGCCACTCGTTTCGTCTATTAAACTGGCGTCGTCTTTAATTAATTATGAGGACAAGAAGCGAGCTCCTAAAGTTAAGGATTTTACTGGACGAGACTCTTGGCAAAAAAATAATAGTTTAGATAATTTTTATAGGTTTTTGTATGCTGAATGCACCAATCGAATCGATTTTGTAGAATCTCCTCAAATTTGCTGTGTTCAGCTGTACAACTAAGTCTCATATTTTACTAGCTCTTTTAGGAGCCTACTAACTTTTCCTTCACAGCACTTACCCCACATATTTATCAAATAGGAAAGATGCCTTACTATTCTTCATTTAAAGAAATGCACAAAGGGTTTTCATTTCCTTCTTTTTTTGAACTTATTGTATGACCATTTGCCTCCACGTTGAACTCAAATTGAGATAATAATAATTATTTACCTTCTATGGTTTTAAATAATTATTAATTATTTTCACAGTCACCTTTTCTCATTTGAAATATGCATGAATTTTGTTGTTGTGGCATTCAGTCCTAAAACTGGTCTGACGCATGCTAACCTATATTTCCCCACAAATACCACATCCTCCCTAATATGCTTATTCCATTCTTGGCCTCCATCTTTTGTTCTTACCCCACACTCATTTCCCTCTAATGCTAATTTTACAAGAACCTCATGCCTTAAAACATGGCCTATTAATCTATCCCTTCTCTCAGTCAACATCCTCCAAATTGTTTGCTCTTCCTCTACTCTGTTTATAACTTCCTTATTATTGATTATATCCACCCATCTGATTTTCAGCATTCCCTATAGCTTCACACTTCAAATGCTTCTATTCTTCCCCTTTCTGCAACTCCCACCATCCATGTTTCACACCCACATAACGCCACATTCCATACAAACATTTTTAATAATGATTTCCTAATATTCACACCTATATTACCTGTAAGTTAATTCCTCTTTTTTGTGAAAGCCTTCCTTACCTGTGCTATCGTACTCTAGTTATTACACTGCCTAAGTAGGAGAATTCCTTATCCTCCTTAAAAATATCCCTTCCCAATCTATCACCCTTAGTTATTCAACTGTTTCCCATACTACACTACTTTACCTTGGTTTTACCTCTATGAATCGAACAATTTCTCCATGACCATGTTCATGCCATTTATTATGGTTTCCACATCATCTTTTGACTCCCATAATACTACAATATCATTGGAAAAACATAGGGTTTTTATTTCTTCTCCTTGCAGTAATATTCCTTTTCCATATTCCGTTTTAACTTTCTTCATAGTCTGTTATCTATATAAGTTAAAGTGCATGGGCAACTGACTGCATACTTGTCTTATTCCTTTCTTGGTTTCTGCTTTCTTTTCTTGATAAATGTAGCTTACCTAAAAATTTATCACAGTATAAAAATCAGCAATAATCTGGATAAAAATAATTCCACCGAGATATTCCCAATTTTAATACAACTATAGATCTACCTTTAACCATACACAAAAAAGAAATTTGGATTATCTCAGAGACTATTTTCATCGAGATTATTGCTCATTTTTTTGTGTGTAACAAATTTTTAGAGAAGCTACATTTATGTATATTTCAAATAAGAAAAGGTTAATATGGAAATAATTAATATTTATTCAACCATAGAAGATATGATGGAATGTTTAGAATGAATACTTTGTCTGTTTTTTATGAGTTTGATATATTAAATGACCATTTATAAGTCATTTTAATTTTAATTTATTTTACATTTAGAATCAACTGATTTTCTGTCATTAATGGGTTCCCTGAGGTTTCATATTGGGTTGGAACCAATGCTAAGTTTTCTCTGACACAATCTAATATAAATCTGTAATAAGTAAATTCAATTTGTTCCATTTTTATATTAACAATGTGAATGACATAAATAATTTTGTGTTGGTAAATCAAGACTATTATGAATTTGACTAATGGCTTATCCTGTTATCTGTAAAAATAATCAGAAGATTGAAAATCATGACATCACACTTTATTTCATATTAGTTATAAATTGTTTATGGAGTGCCTTATTACTTTCTCTGTTTACTATTTTATTCATTTCTGAGACATCAGAAATTGATGTGGTCAAGATTAAAATTTTGGATATATTACTGTCCTTGTAAGTAGTATTTAATTATATTTATTAGATCCCATATAGGACCAGACCCCGGAGAATGTGGCATGAGTCCAAAGTTGTACATAAATTTTGTTCATATTTAATCAGATAATTGTTAAAACACATTTCAACTGAATTATGATTTACTGATTGGTTGATACGTGTATTTGTAATAAGCTACATATTAACATGTTCATTGTAATCAACTGTGCCAATGTTCTATATTACCGGTAGAGTAGGTTCAGTAAACTGACTCACAGAGTAGGAGAGGTCAAGCAAAGTGGTTTTTGAATTACAATTACAAATTGTGACAATAATATAAGACCTTTCTGCTAATTTAACACTTTCTTATTTCCTGATATATGCTTCTGTTAGCTGAATGCTTAGTGTGGAATCCAAACTCAGACAGGGCTGCCCATTAAATAACAACAATTTACTCCAAAATAACTACAAATCACTAAATACATCTGTTTCTTTACTGTAAAATTTGCACTTACTAAAGAAGTATAGTGTCCATGTGAAGAAAAGTTGTAAAATCTATATATTCAATGCAATGATATAAAAACATTAAAATTACTATAACTTTTTATACTCTATATTTTATATTTATATTTTTACATTGAGTAGTTAAGTATTAGTGACATGTAAAGAAGAAGTTTATATCCATGTTCATTTACAAAGTTTTGATTTTAACTGCTTAAATTATTGAATCTCTGGCACACATAATTTTTTTGATAATTTAAATGAAAATTATTTTTCAATTGTGAGCAAAATGCAAAGCTAGCATTGTACCGTTGGAATATTTCTCTCTATTTCGCAAGGTTTATTTTAATAAAGCCATATCTATTGTCATTAGTTCCACAGATGTTAATTTTTAAATTTAATAATTTTCACATAGTTTTACTGTTATATTTTGCATGCAGATGGTAGGTAGTAAATATGTTTACTTTTAGACAAATATTGCTCTTTCAACTATGTATTGGAATGCTCAAGACAGTCAATTTCCAGTATTCGTAAATGTAGTCCTCTTTGTCAGACAGTGAACAATTTGATATGAGCATGATTTCAACATAGCTTACCTGAAGAGTTCTCTATCCACAGCAAGATTTTAAATAGTTCAGCAACATTTGTGCATTACATAGGACATAACAAAGTTTTGGAACTTGCTTCAAAATTAGGATGCAGTTAATGCTTTGTTTACCAGTCCAATTATATGATTTTATTACTGAATATTTACAGTGTAAAAATTGATCATGTCTTGTATTGTTAAAAATCTTTATACACTTTTATAGATGTGATTCAAACACCTACAGGGAGCTTCTAAAATGTTTACATTGACATAACTATTACAACATTTAAGAGACTCAGGAATGCCATAAAAATTGGAGCAATATTAATATTTTAAAGAAATACATTTTCAAATAGCTTATCAATGTATTCTTCTTCACTTACACAAACTGGACGAGGAGTTGTAAAGACTGACCCAGGATTCCAGGAATGATATTTATAACTTGAAAATTTTAACAAAGAGATCTTTGATAGTTACATGTATTTAAAATTTGATTTCAAACATTTGAACTTACAATTCTTTATATCTTATACATATGATAATGTTCTTCTCATATTGTCTATATTTCAAATCTTTTAAGTTGTAAACACATTCACATCAAGTTGAGCACTCTATTATGATATACTAAATTTAATTTTCATTCAAACATAATGGAATTAATGAAATTACTTAATGGAATTACCAGCAGTTCATAATTTGAAATCACAAATTTGGTTACTATCAAAGTAACACTAATATATAACATTTATTCATCTTCATATTACTTATGTGAGTGTGGTTATTGAGGACTTGAGATGCCATCAAGAAGTGAAGGCACACATTGTCATGGTGAAAGATGCTTTCAATAGAAGAAGAAATATATCATGTGGTGTATTGGATACATGACTTTTATAAGTTTTGTAAAAATATAAACACTATAATTACAACAGAATAAAACATGCAACTTAGTGAACTGTCTGTAATAGGCTATAGCAAGTTGCTAGTTACAAATACTTTAGAAAAGCACCATAATCCTAGACTGAGTTTAAATGTAATGAAGAGTATTAGAACAAACACTAATAATAGAAAATAATTATAATTCAAACTAGGCATGTTAACTTGGAAACATAGTATGTTTACAGAAGGAAAATAGTATAACGTACTATGTTAATCAAAATGTACATGCGTGGTGAAAAAATCATGACAGGTCTCCACAAATGGTAAAATTATTTTTCATGTTCTCAAGAAAATATAGTGGATATTTTTAAATACTGAGATCTATAACAAATGAAACATTGACAATATTTTTAAAAAATTATCAAATTTTTATTTGTGAAGAAGTCCTCAATTAATTTGTATGACTCCGAATGAGGACATAATTTAGAATGATACATGCTACACTTTTTCAGAAACTTTTGAAAGTATGTAAAAAAGTCATGTTCTGACAAGTTTCTTATACAGTACATATGCAATGAAGCATGTATCTGCATGGTTTCAGAAAAAATGCAGCACCATTACAGCATTGATAATGGGTTCAACATAGCAGTCATGTTAGATATTTTTAAGGAATTTGAAAACATTTAAAAAATAGAAGCAGAGTACAAAGACAAATACAGAATGAAATATGTGAAAAATGCTAGTTCAAATATATCACATTTGGGAAAAAATGGATTAAAAGTTAACTGTAAATTACTAAAACTCCACTGCAAACTAGGAAAAATCAAAATAATGTCATATGATATTCTGGTAAAAATTAATTGAATCCAAGTATCCTGTCAATTTTTCAGTTTACAAAAATCTTAACTGTCACAATTCTGTAAACTGTAATAAAGAAACAAAATGAGTATTCATTTTTCATCTGCAAAAAGAATATTAACTTTCCTAAATTTTCCAATATCAATTGAGATTTACACATCTGGGTGGGCAACAAATGAATAAAAGAAAGAAGTAAGATGTATTTATAAAATGGCAAGCAGAGTCTTGTAATCAATTTTTACTTCTCTCATTGTAACTAATGTCCATTTATTCTTCCTGATGACACTAATATTTCAGCCATCCATGTCATTGACCCTTATTGAGGTACAATATGTAGACCTGACAACAATCAAGTTTAAATTATATATTATATTGAGATGGAAACATTAATTGGAATAATAAAATAACTCTCACTTAACTACTTAGTAAATATATCATCTTGAAATTTATTTTTATTATTCATACAGTGTAACTTTAATGTTGTCTTTTAATAAATTGTTTATAATAAAATCAGATGTATAAGGGCATCTAAAAATTAAATCCTAATTTCTAATTATCTGTTTACTTAACTACATAAATTTTTTATGTCTATTTACATGTTTTGTAACACATAACTGCAGGATGTAGCACATTCTCAAGGGTCCACATTCTGCGTCTCACCAACAATGGTGTTATTGTCTCTTTAGCCTTAACAACTAGACAGCCAATACTTTAGGCTCATTATAGATTACATATATAAATCATTTTAACAAATAATATCCAGATGTTAGTTGAATGTATAATTAATTAATTACTTTCTAGAATTATTACCAGGTGGTTAGCTCATAATCACTTATCCAAAAGTATATTATGATGTCAAATAAATAGTAAATTTAAAGGAATCCAATATTCTTATGGGGAACAATAAATCTGAGACCTTATGTAATCACACTTGGGCTTAAAAAGGAAAGAAAAATAAAAAGTTGCAGGGAACTTTGAAATATAAATTGGCATATGTAATGTCCAAATAGTAGAGATACAAGGAAAATTAAGAACTCTTATTGAGACTTGTTGTTGTTGTGGCATTCAGTCCCAAGACTGGTCTGATGCAAGCCTCCATGCTGACCTAACTTGCGCAAGCCTTTTCATTTTCGCACTACAGAATGGAAACATTATAAATAATTTTAATTATAAGTTATTGATAAAAATCTTCGATTATTTTCTCTTTATAAATGAAGTAATAAAATAATAAATATTTTTTTCTTCTTCCACACACATACCAGAAGGTGTGAGAGAAAAATATACCTAAAAATCACCATTTTAACACTGGCAAGATTGGAGTTCCCGACTCCCTATAATAAAACGTTTCAGTCTGAAGGCGGATGTAGATACGATGGTTACAACTAAGTGTAAATAATAATTTTAGAAACATTTAAAAGGGTCATTTCAGAAATTATTGCAAACACTTGGACGGATAGGTTATGAAATAGGGCAAGGGAAGGTGACTTACAGAAATAAAACTAGAAACAAAATTGTGAACATTGATAGACGATAACGTGGAAATTGCAGTGAAGGACGACAAGTCCATTCTACATTTCGAATTATCACGGAATAGCTCTGTCGATAATATTTTAAGTTAACAAGGTTTACACAAAATTGGACAAGGGTTACAGGATCCTGTCATTCTGACGAATGCCTAAAATTTTAATCTTATTAGACGTTGAATGCAAGTTGAATGTTCCCAAAAATTACAAGTTTCAGGAAAAAAGGATTTCTTTCGTCTTAAACTTTTAAGTATTTTAGAAAATTTCTGCAGAGCTATACGTTTATCGGCGTGTCATTAGATCCTGCGAAAGTAATCTCAACCATTTCATCACGACTAATAGGACTTTCAAAGTTTGTATTTCCAATTTACGCCACTAAGCCTTTTTACTTCGACACTTTCATCAGAAACTCGTGCGATAACATGCATAATAATTTAAGAACTTTGACAAGCCAACATGTGAAGAATTTTCACCATTCGCTCTGAGGGTTCTCGGTAATTTAATATTTCCTATTTTAGCTTCATATTTCCCTGAGGACGTAAATGCTCAGGAGTGGGGAGGGGAATTTTCTCGTCAGTTGCATTGCGTAGGTGGAGAGTGGCGATTTGTTCACCCCGAATAGTTAAAACAGCAAAAAATGTAATTAATAAAAGAACAAACTTAGTCACTAATTATACACCATCAACGAATTTACAGATTTAGATTTCCATTAGGCTAATCAATTTTGCAAGGAGAGGAGCAGCTACTTGGCCGCAATAATACAACTGTAAACGTGGACGGTACGAGTTGCAGGAAGGAAAAGAAAAAAAAGCCTTTGAAATGTGGTACTATAGGAGAATGCAGATAGGTGAATAGATTAACTAACGCTTGAAGTTGTAAGCAGAATAGGGCAAGAGAGAACAATTTGGAGGACGTTGACGAAGAAACGGGATACATTAACAGGCCACGTTTTAAGACATGAGGGTCTTGTAAAATTAGCATTAGAGGGAAGTGAGTGTGGGGTAAGAACAGAAGGAGGTTATACACCGAGCCTTAATACAAGGGGGATTTAAACGTTATACGTACGTTATGTGCAGCAAGAGGCACCTAGTTTACGAATATATACTGTTAAAGAGTTAAAAACGAGGGGTTTTGTAAACTACCTTCTGTCGAAATGCTGCAAAAATTATAATTTCACAGATATAAGATGCCGAAAGAAGGGTTCATTCACATATCAGCGCTGCGGGAGTTTTCTCGCAGGCGCTTCAGCCCAGAGTGACTGCGGGGCTTACCTGATCATGTCGGGGATGCCTCGCACTCTCTCTGGGTACTTTTTATCAAAGTTCTCATATGCCGAGACACCTTCACCTATTTTAGGAGGTCAAAGACCTTGGGCATATGGCAAGAGCTGTCCGCTGATCCCATTGGATCAGTCGGCCAACTGCCTCCTGAAACTGGTGGAGACACGGAGAAGGGAATGCTGCGTCCCCACAGCAGACTCGTCTCCCGTCATTCGAAAGGGCGTGAGAATAGTACCCAATGCCCGACCTACCTGACGCAGGTTTTCTAGGGTTTTCCCTGCATCTCTTTAGGTGAAACACCGGGTAGGATCCTTAAACCATAGCCCAGGGGCCCTAGTTAACCCTTGGCTAACTTGCTCTACCTTCCGCATCCCCCCTTTTCAATTCCCTTCCTATGCTTTTAAAGGGGAGTTGCCTGTTTCAGGATCACCCTCATGTAGCCTGTTAACCCCCCCCCCCAAAAAAAAGGGTTCATTCACAAGGTGGAATCAGAAGTTGGTCCTAGTCGGCTGCCGGGACTTCTTCCTTGACCACTTACAATGTTCCACCCCTATTTATAAACCTCCAGCACGATCCAGTAAAAAAAGAATAGGGTATCCCGTTCTGCCCCGACTTCCCCTACTTATTTTTCGGACAAATCTCGTATATGATTAATAAATTTGTTGTTCATTTCTTGTTTATTATATTTTTGTGGAAACCTAAACTTTAAAGCACGCAATAACTTACGGACTAAAGGGTACCATCAGGGATAGAAATCGTGGTATTTAGAGATTGTGGAAAAATAAATTTAAGGTTCCACCTTTTGAAGGGCTGTTGTCGAGTAGTTTGCAAACTTTATTGTACCGGACGTGGTGGTCAGTGAAGGAGAGGTCAACAGAGACTTGTCCGAGGATGATGCAAGGGTTGTTGATTGAGGTACACACGCCCGCCTTTGTAGACCACACACAGACAAGCGCCGTCAGCTAACTTAATTGACGTGATCGAATTATGCTTCGGATAGGGAAAGTTTTCACCGGGAAGAGAGACGCCGCAAAGCTATCGAATCTGCGTCGCACCAGCAACCCTCAAAGGACCGCCCTAATAGGGGTGGAGGCCAGGAAGAAGCCGCAGGTAACGAACCCGGCTTGGCTTCCGGAATACGTCCGTCCACCCTGCTTAGCCCTGTCCAACACCAACAACGCTAAGACGCTTTTCGATTTTATAATGGAGAATGAAGATTTTCCCGCTGAATAGATCAAATATAAAGTTTCTACCCGCGTTATATCGACACAACGTTTCGATTGTTACCTCCGCCATCGCCTTCTGGTAAATGAAGTCGATGGTGGAGATAGCTGTCGAAACGTTCTGCTTCACCATCGACATAACCCCAGAACTTTATATTCGATTTTATAACGGCTACTTACAATAAAGAAAACAAGAAATAAAAACCCTACGCTTTGCCGACGATATTGTAGTATTAGGGGAGTCAGAAGAAGGCTTGGAAACCGTAATGTATGGCATAAACATGGTCCTGGACAAAGAGTTCAATGTGAGGATTAATAGAGGGAAAACCCAGGTAATGGGAAATAGTCGAATAACAAAGGGTGTTAGATTTGGAAGGGATATTTTGAAGGAAGTTAAGAAATTCTGCTACTTGGGCAGTATAATAACTACAGTATTATAGCTCAGGAAAGGAAGGCCTTGGAAAAAAAGAGGAATTTACTTACAGGTAATATAGGTGTGAATATTAGGAAATCATTACTAAAAATGTTTGTATGGAATGTGGCGTTAAGTTAAGAAATTCTGCTACTTGGGCAGTATAATAACTACAGTAGGATAGCTCAGGCAAGGAAGACCTTGGAAAAAAAATAGGAATTTACTTACAGGTAATATAGGTGTGAATATTAGAAAATCATTACTAAAAATGTTTGTATGGAATGTGACGTTATGAGGGTGCGAAACATGGGTGGTAGGAGTTTCAGAAAGAGGAAAGAATAGAAGCCTTTGAAATGTGAAGCTATTTCATTTTAAATTTTATTCAAAAGGACCATGTCAAACTTTTTTTATAACGTAATTAAAGATTAATCTTCTTTTATGTAAATTATTCTAAAATATTTTTCTATAAATTTTAGAATGCAAAATTTCAACAACATTCAAGAAATTAGCAAAAAAATTAGTTATCAAGGTCTTATAGTTTAAAATTATTACTATGCACAGTAAATGAAGTCGTAAAGTAGGGGGCCGAAACATAGTTTTTTCTATTTCTGTAATGTATCAATAGAAGTGAATCTTTTTTATATTATATTTGACCTGACTTAACGGGGTATTATATTTACTTAATTTTAGACGTTATTTCACGATATGTATTCCAATGCTAAGGAACAAAGACTGGTAAATTTGGAGAACACTAAATGTCTAGTTTTTATAATATTGCTGATTAAATAATTTTCAAAGCATTATTATAATTTATTTTATATTATTGATAATATTTCGGGTCAGAACAATAAAATGTGTGTGATTTGTTTGTATCAAGATCAAATTATATGGGATACAACACGAGTTTTTAACTCTTGTCAGAATATTTTAATGCACTTTTTTAAAAACATTCCTGGAAACTCTTTGCACAAAGATAATATTTATTAACACGCAGAAAATTTAGTTATGTATAAATTTAAAGGCACAATACAATTTTGGAACATCTCCCCCATGTAGGTCAGACATTTGTAGTTCACTCCGTCGCTCATAGATGGCACTTGTGTACTAAACGTCTTTGTATTCTCTAATATTTCGTTTTAAACTGGAGATAATATGAAGTATTTAATGAATATGAGGTACAACTATCTAAAAACTGATGTTTCACTCTTTGAAATATTCTTAAGACTTCAATCAGGAAAGTTAAATACCAATTTTTGCAAGTTCAGTTTATGTTTAAAATGATGCCAAAAAACAGGCAATTAGTAAAACAAATACCAAAATAATTCAGGTAATTTGAAGGGGTCCTGGTCAGGACCAAAAAATGTATTTGTAATAAATTATTTTTCTTATTGTTTTAATAATTGTCTATTTTTAACATTAATTTAAACTTACAGGCGTTAATAACTATTATAAAACATGAATTAATTTCATGGTATGCAGAAAGGAAAAGAATAGAAGTCTTTGAAATGTGGTGCTATAGGAGAACGTTGAAAATCAGATTGGTGAATAGGGAAACCAGCCAGGAAGTTCTAAGCAGAATAGGGGAGAGAGAGAACAATTTGGAGGACTTTGACCCAGAGAAGGGACACGTTTTGAGACTTGAGGGTCTTGTAAAATTAGCATGAGAGGGAAGTGTGTGGGGTAAGAACAGAAGAGGGAGGTCAAGGATGGAGTGCGCTAAGAAGGTTACCGGTCTTGTTAATGTGGTTGCTATGTAGAAATAAAAAGGTTTGGGTAGAGTAAGTTAACAGGGAGGTTTGAATAAGACCAGTCTAAGGACTGAATACTTCAGCATCGTTGCTAAAAATTTCCTCCCTCTCTCAGAAACTGAAAATAATATTTCGGGTCAGTTAAATAAGAATCTAGCGGCAGTAGAAAACGTAGTTTACTTTATAATTCCTCAATTATCACATAGATGTCTTTTTTGTGTAGACTTTCCCGAGGATAAAATTACTTTTGCGAAACATTGAAGTGTAGGATGATAGTTAATTGATTAATTAATTTGATAAACAACAGGTTTATTAACGTTGTGGGAGGGGGTGGGGCAAGGAGTGATGTTTGGTTCTTTATTAATTAATATGTCGGAAGGGAATCCGAAAATTGGAGGATAAATTTTAACAAAGTCTAAGTAATGTTCATAATGTGAAGTGATTAGTTTCAGTATTCATGAACACAACGGTGACAATTTAAAGCTCTTTTCTCGTTGACAAAATGTTTTTTTTTGGTTACAATAAATGCACAGTGGAAAACCAAACAATAAAAGAGACGGGATCAGCATTGGAGGCTGCACAGTAGAACCGGGAACAATTCCCCTAACAATACATACATTTTCGGACATAATCGTCTCTCTCTGCATAGACTGTAACGTATTCCGGGGTTTGCGACCGAACCCTCTTTTTATCTGCCAGTTACAATCTCTTTCGACCATTTTTACCCTCGGCCCGATATCCATCCCCCTCACGCCTCATAAAGACTACAAACCTCCCTCACACACGCTGCTCATGTGTGTGCACGCAAAAAAATCTGTTACGTTAAAAAATAAAGTCAAGCACAGACAAGAGCCCATGCGTGGGCTGCGGAAGACCAGATAAAAATGGGAGGTGGAAGGGAGGAAGAGGAGTGGTGGGAGGTAGGTGTTTATATAAAAAAAACCCTCTCTCTCTCACTGGCGCTAACCCAGCCACCACCCTCTAATCTAGAACATGGCGTCATTATTTAGCGTTCACAATCCCCTAAATTTCTTTTTTCTCGTCGCCGGGGGGGAAAAATAAAATCCGCTGCTGAGGGCTGAAATAGTGTTGGTAATAGTTCCGTAGTCTCAGCCAAGTCCGTCTTTTTAATCCAGTCAACTATCAATAGCATTTTTTTAATGTAAATTGGAATATGTATGTGTATATAAGCCTCTTAAGCTGCTTGAATTTTACTGCTAACACAAATTAAATTTTAAAAAACAGCAAGAGTGTTTTGCGGCACGTTGAACAACTTACCCGTCCCTTAGACAGAGAGAGAAGGACACGGGAGAAAATTGCGAGTTAACTAAGTTTCGGCTACAGGTTTTTTTTCCCCTCTCCCTCAGTTGCTCACCCTTCGCACAAACCTTGCCTCATCCCATTTCCCAAATGCAAAAAAAAAAAAATTCTCTTCCGTGAAAAAACGACGACGTTCATTAAAAATCTGAACCCGAAGAGGGGTTGCTTAATGCAGTAAAGATAATGGATTCTATCCTCTAATAAGAGAGGAGAGCGGGTCCACTAAATATTCTGATCTGCTAAAGTTATAGAAATGCAGATGGAGGAGAAAAAGGAAGTTACAGTCGGTTTGCGCCTTTAATTGGATATTCCTTCTCTCTTTCATCGTCACAGACCTACATACCACATTTTAAACCTATATACCTATATATATATATATATATATATATATATTGTAATATACTTTTTTGTATATAAAACATTTATTAATTTAAATTACAAATATGATCAATTTTAACAATTTTGATTATTAATTTAAGTGAAGACACGGGCTTAATCCCAGGGGATTTTGGGTCTCTCAAGAGATGGAGTATGCATCAGCTGAAAATAGAAAGAAAATAATTGAATGTTAATTTTATTCAGAGCAATGAGCAAGTTTCACAAATTTTAGATCGCTTACCCACAATTACTGGCTCAACAAACATCCACCTCTCGAATGTTTGTGCGTCTCTGGATATCTGCTCTCTGCTCCACTCGCGTCCCTTCTGCGGTCTGATCACTCGCCTGCCTTCTGGGGTCGAGCCACGTCCTTCTCGGGTCTGCTCTGGTCTGGTCTGCCCCACTCTGCTCTGCTGTGGTCTGCTCTGCTCTGGTCTGCTCTACCCCACTCTCGGGTCTCTACTGCCGTCTGATCTACTCTGATGTCTCCTCTCCCCACTCTCTGACGCACTCTGATCTCGAGCCACCCATCGGCTTCCCTTATAAAGCTTCTGGCGGGACTTCCCCTATTTCTTAACGTTTCGGGGTTCCCCGCCCTCATTTTTTCCGCGGGGGTTCACCATCGTCATTTTTTATACAGGCAAGCCGGGCCTTCCCCGCGGGGAAAAACATCTTTCGGCCGACTATCCATTGTTGTTGGCCGAACTGCGCCTCATAACGCCACAACCTTACCAAATCCCCCTTTTTATCACAATATATATATAGATATATATATATATATATATACTCTCGTATTGAAAAATGTTATAATAAATGCGAACCCTCATAGTAAACTCATATGCACCAATAGGGGAACTAAAATAATTAACTTATTCGTATTTAGTCTTATATGCGGATTGATTGACCGAGAAAATTTATTAATAAATTGTTATTCTAAGGACTGTGATCCAAGCAGCTTAAATAAAAAATTGTAGAAGGAAGACAGGAACGGACCCATGACCTCCAGCTTTCCGGGAGGGCACTCTATCATTGAGCCAGTCCGAGTCGACGTATTTTTGTACTCTCATCGGGTAAAATAATATATATATTAAAAATAACTTCGACTGAGGGAGTCAAGGAGTAAATAGGATGTATTGCTAAATTTTAAGCCAGAAGAAGTCTCAAAATGGAGATGAATCGTCGCTTTAGTTAATAAATAGATACATATTAAATGCTGTTTCTTTTGGTCGTTTTTATTTATTGTAAATATTTAAGTCAGAAAACTATGATGTATAATATTAAAAATATCTCGTCTCTAATATAAATCTCTGATCTCTTACATATTATACATTTGACGCTTATTTAGTGTATTAAATCATAATACCAAAATCCAAATAGGAATTTCAAGAGGTGAAGTCAGCAATACAACGTTTCCAAGTGCAATAGTCAACGAAAAAAAATAGAGTTCTAGTATAAACAGACTGTAAGGGGTGCTTGTTTCACAATAGGGGTTCCCACTTTTATTAACGGAGAGGGACAATTCATTAATTACGCTATTTCAGGTTTGCGACATTAAAAAAAATGGTTTGACAGAATAAGGGTTGACGGTATTAATTTTTTTTTGAAAACACTGTCGAAAAATATTGGTTGAAATAAGTTACCATATGATTCTAAGAACACGAATTAAGAATTCATATAAAACCAAGTGTGAAATAAAACAAAATCGAAGAAGACGAGTATCAGTATTGTTTTGTCGTTTGGTTAACTCTAGGGGAAGTCGGGGTGGAACGGGAAACCCTATTTTTTTTACTGTATAGTGCTGGAGGTTAGTAAATAGCGACGGGACATTGTCAAGGAAGAAGTCCTGGCAGCCAACGTAACCAAATTATGACTGCACCTTGTCAATGAGCTTTTATTTAAGCGTCTTACATATGTGACTTTATAATTTTTGCAGAATTTCAACAGTTCGTAATTCCAAAACTCCTCGCTTTAGTGGTATATATTCATAAAGTAGATCCATTTCGCTGCATATAAGTTTCGTATAAGGTTTAAATCTGCCTGTATTAAGGTTCGGTGAAAAACCGTGGCGGGAAACGGATGCTACTTTATCCAGATAAATGTTATGCGTTCCTCAAGAAAGGAAAGGCAAATCTGGCAGACTAAACTTATATGAATGAGTTACAGAATGCTGTATTCAAAAAGTAATAGATTAAGAAAGAAAACGGAACGGAGAAAATGTTTGCAAAGATGTGCAGTTGTAAAATAAATTCCATGCGAAAAGAAAAATTGTTAAAGCGATGAACCATACGTAAAATAAACACAGAAAGGTGTATTCTGAAATTAAATTTTATTGTATTAATATTAATTAAAAAAAACATACTGTCCCTTTATGCCCAGAGGGGTGAAACAGAAAGGGAAATTTTTTAGCTTAAAAAAATTATATAAAAAAACCAAAATCGTTGTTTTAAGTTATATTGATGTTAGATAAATTAAATAATAGTCTTTTCCTTTTCCATAAATTTACAAAGGTTGTTAAATAATGAGTGTCCCATTCCACCCCGGCTTACCCTATATTGATAGTTTACAACTGTATCTTTTAATGTAATATTCACAAAAGACCAGAACATTGAGGTTAATCGCGGCTTCAAATCGTATTTGAGTGGATAGACACTAATCTAATAGGGGAATAACAAAGCAACTCCGGCAGGGAAAGAGGATTCTGATTGGACACTAGCCTACCCACTGAAGCAAACAGATAAAAAAACATATATTTTTCGAATTCGGTCGGAGTGGGAGGGGGGGGGAAGAGAGAAGTATGATGATTTATGACACTTTTAAGTTAATTAACGCCACTTTATAGATTCGATATTGAGCGTGGGGTAGAGAGGCGATGGTAGTTAATATTCCGCGGACAGCGCTGGAATGAGGACATCCATCATGGCGGTCTATAGCACGCTACGAAGTAAATCAGAACCCCCCAAACCCACCCACACCTCCACGGAGGCCATGGATGGCGAAGTAAATCAGGAGGAACCGAAGAAGGAAGAGAATGAGATCTCCAAGGATGCGATCTCAACCTTACCGATGCATTCAGCGGTGAGCTGGAAGAAGAACAACCAGGAAGAAGACCGATCAACCATATGAACGAAAATGAAAGTACTTTTGTAGCTGAAAATATGCATTTGACGTATATTTCCATTCACGGAATAAGCTTAGCCACAAAATCCATTCTCAATCCCACCATTCTCTCCAGTTTGGGCGTTATGGAATAGAAAGAATTCTCAATAACGCGGATAGATGATGTTAAGCACTGTAAAATATTATCTGTATAATCTTAATAATTTATAAACTCTAAACCGTTTATAAATGGCAAGAAGATGAAATAATTACTGATATTGATGTCATATTTTAATAACCGGTTATTTACACATATAATAATGAAAATAATCTGATTTAATATTATAAATAAAATATAAATAATGGTCTAAAGGAAAAATGGAACAATTTTAAAACCTCTTCCGTTCATTCCACAAGAAATTTATGGAATTACATGTAATATAATTGGATACAGGAATTAAATATCGAGAATGAAGGCTTACAATAATCTTTACAGAAGGCGGTCAGCAATAGTTACAATTGAAGATCAAGAAAAGTAAGCAGAAATCATGAGAGGATTAAGACTCGGAAGCAGTCTGTAACCCACGCTGTTTAACTTATATATATATAATATGGAAAATGAATCATACTGCAAGGAATCAAATAAGTTAATCTACTTCAAAAATATTTATTAATGAAACTGGGAGGATAAGAATTTAAAAATATAATATTTAAGTTTTTCTCCAAATTATCCCTTTGGAATTTGAAGGTTTTGCCTACCAAAATGAAAACTATAGAAATTTAATATTATACCTGAGAAGAAACTAATCAGTGAATAATTTTTTATTTTAACGAAAGATAGTAAATGCCAGAAAGTTAATACTATGATTAATTTCTAATTGATTAGTAAATTTTGAATCAGGCTTAAACTTAAGAAAAGTTATAATGAATGTATTTAATTTATATTTGGGAACTATGCAAAAAAATACCACCAACATAACTTTCATAAAAAAATAAAAATGTTTTTAAATTTTTGTACTTCTGTGTTTTGGCCATTCTTTGAATGCTATTTAAAAAATCAACTCCTATAATTTTTGAAGGTACATAAATAGCCACCAGATTTACAGATTTTTAGAACATCACTCATAATTAAATGAGTTATAACAGCCTCTTTGTCAGTTTATATTTTATTAAATATTTAACTAAAATACGTTTCGTCCCTCATTTGAGACTTCTTCAGGTATACTATAATGAAAATTAAAATAAATTATATTAGGTAATATGTTATAATAAATTTGAAATACTACTCAATCTACCAAAATTTAGCTGCCAAATCGTGGGTTATAAGTTGTCCTTTAATTAACGTTTTCGTTCAAACGTGAATCTTGGGTAACACATTTTGAGCTATGATCTCTTCTTCCGAATAAGTTTATCTATTTCAATGCTGTGCAGCATAGGTCGTCGCTTTGGAAATTAATTACATGGGAGGGGGGCTCCGCTACATAAATCCCCTCCCCCCCCCCCGAAAGGGGCGAGAACATTCAACACGTAAAAACACTCGTACCAACATTGTATATATGTACATATAAAAAATTAATTTAAAATTCAACGATAGTAATTTCCATTTATATGAGCCATTTGGGATGGAGATCAGGGTTTAGTTTGGACGTGATGGAAGAGAGAAATGCTCAATAATATGGTTGGATGGAAAAAGAGGGAACGTTTAGGTTTTAACCGTGCTTAAATATTATTGGCAATTGATGACCATGTTTGATAAACTTCGTATGGTTTCAATAATGGCGAGAATTGTACGATATATATAATATCTGCGATTCGTTAAGTAATTTTTTTTAAAATTGTTCCTTTTTGTACAATAAACTCAGTTAAATAAATAAGTATATATATATATATATTATTGTCTGAATGCGTATATATGGATAATGAATTTGTACCATTTAGTTATTAAATTCTAAATCACAAGTTTGAGTGAATTTTAACACAGCAATATAATACCACCTTAATCGACATCGAACAAATTAAGTGTGCAAAACTGAAAGGCGCATAGTTTAAATTACGATTAACACTCATGTCCATTTCGTTGGCATTCCATCTTAACCTCTTAAGTCAAATCTTTTATCATGAAATTTAATTTGTGCGATTTCTATTTATCTGATTGTTCAATCACGTGTTGACAAAGAGATTAGTGTCGAGTAATCAGTGGGTCAATATTAACGTATTACCAGGCAACACCGGGCACCCAGATAGTTAATTAAAAAATTCATGGACGAAGAGTTCTGGGGATTCCAGTCGGTTGGTGAAGTCACAATATATATATATTGTAGCAGATCCGTCGTTCCTCCGTATTCGAGGATTTCTTAATTCCTTTAGGGCGCCAGGTATTTTTCATAAAAAATACCAATAATTGATTTTAATAGTTTTTAATTTCAATCAGAGCATGAAAAAAAATTACATCTGCAGGGCGTGGTCAGTCTCTCGTCGTCCCGCCGACACAACCTGCTCCTTCCACTACCCCATGACGACTCTCCAAAGTCTCGCCAGACCACATTGTTGGCGGCCCGGGTTGCGTCAGTTCCTCAACAATTGCAACTCGCAAGCTGGCCTGCATTGTTATTTGTAACTTTTCATGTTATATATATATATATATATATATAACACCATCCGTAAATTGTCGGCACTTCACCTGAAGAAGACTGCAGTGTTAGCCATTGAAACGTCGTGTTCAACGAACTTCACCACCAGACTGGAATCCTGAGAACTCATCGTCCATCTTCTACGTTGGGAAAATCTACGTTCTCTATTACAAAATTCGTATTCACAATTTATAAGTCCACGGTGCTGATATTAAATTATCATCCAGTTGTTTCTGTGTTTTGGGAAAAGTTCTAGGAGAATTATGACTTTCAAGAAGGCATCTAGTTTCATACGTATAATTTCATATTTCTTAAGTTTTATGTCTTATTTCTTTTAGTGTCTTCTGCATACTGCAATTTCTTCCTATCTTAAATCTTCCTGTGGAAGGTGACCTGGGAACATTTTTTACACGTCGGTGGAACGGGATAGTGCAGGGGCGCAGATTACCCCAGCGTTAAGCGTGGCGTAGCGAACGGCTCTTTCGATTATAATCGACACAATATTATTATTATGCGCGTCGTCTACGGCGATATAGGTCGCTTTATCGAGGCGGAAAGGTTAATGCGATATAAAGGACAAGGCTAGGTGGAAACGCTCAACAAAAATGTCTGTGGCACCTGCGTAAAGGCGAACGACGTCAGACACCAAAGTAGCGCCGAGTGTGTCGACAAAACTTCCTACAAAAATAACGCAGAAAGTAATGCCGTGGTAGAAACCCGCCCCCCCTCTCCCCCCCAAAAAAACTAATTTAATTTAAAATGCTGTGCGTTTTATCACATGTGCATGGATCCTGCGCGTTCATGAACACCATAATTACCAATCGCAGAATTCGAAGCTCAAAGTGCAGGCGTTGAAGTCAGAATATTTTTATTTTGTGGGCGAATCTTTCCTTGCATTTTTTTGTACCAGTCAACGAAACATCGCTTCAGTAAAAACGTTATAAATGTATATGTATCAAAAATTAAAAACTAACATGGAAAACCTGAAGAAAAAATAAATTTATCTAAAAACTTCAGAGACCTTTAAACTAAAAATTACACTAAATATAATATATATAGAGAGAAGAGAATAATAAATAAGAACCCTACAGTTTTTTGGATGATATTGTTGTATTAGGGGAGTCAGAAGAAGACTTAGAAACCATAATAAATTGCATGAACGTGATCCTAGAGAAATAGTTCAATATGAGGATTAATAGAGGGAAAACCAAGGTAATGGACTGTAGAATGGGAAAAAGTGGAAGAACAAAGGGTGTTGGATTGAGAAGGGACATTTTGAAGGAAGAGAAGGAATTATGCTACTTGGATATCATAATAAATAGAGTGGGATAGCACAGACAAGGAAATATTTCGCAGAAAAGAGAAATTTACTTAAAGGTAATATAGGTGTGAATATTAGGAACTTATTGTAAAAAAATGTTCGTAAGGAGTGTGGCGTTATATTGGTGCGAAATGTGGACGGTAGTAATAAAAAGCAGTAAGTCACTCACCTATTTTTAAATAATTTTTAGAAGTTTAATTTTTTTGGCTTCAATCGTCCCATATAGATTATTTGATTTCACAGAATTATTATCTTGAAGAGGGTACAAAGAGGTATCGAAACGTCACTAGTCTGTTAAAGGTCGTTTCATTAATTCCTTTAATTAGAGGCTTTGTTGCAGGTTGCGTTGGCAAGGAAGACCTTCGTAAAAATAGAGGAATTTACGTACGGTAAACATTGCTTAAATACTCATATAGAGTGAGGCGTTATATGGGTGCGAAACGTGGGTGTACGAGTTGCAAAAAAGAAAAGAATAAAAAGTGGTGCTATAGGATAATGCTGAAAATCAGATGGGTATATGGAAAAACTAACGTGGAAGTGTTAAGGAGAATAGAGGAAGAGCGAACAATATGGATGGAATTCGATAAGAAGATTATGGAGAATGTTGGATGTTGTAGTTATGCAGAAATGAAAAGGCTTGCGCAAGATAGCTTGAGGGTAGCATCAGACAAGTCATAGATGAGAACCTTTTATTAAGCTAATATCTGCGACCATTATTATTCTAAAATATGAAGTCACTTATACTTTCAGAATTCACAGTTTTAACAGATAACAGTTGTCTCTAATTAATACAATATTTCCGACGAACTTTTCCAGTCAGAGATTGAATGGAAAGTCATTTCTCCTCCTACAAAAAAAAACTTTCCCGTTAAAAGTTTTCAACTGCAGCAATGATATAGTAACATCGCGTCGAACGCTGAGAGTTTATTAATTAAAATATGACATCTCTGGTCCATACACTTCATTATTCCCTCTGGTTTCCTTAAGCGGAAGTGGTGGCGGGGTTTGGCCAGAGCTTTTCAGATTTTAATTGAATTGTGAATACTGTGTAAACTTCTCATTTAAATGATCTGGTTTACACGGGAGCGCAGGGTGTTTCATTCGGAAGACAAAAGCCTCACTAGTTTGTAATGAAAACACTGAGGGGCGGAAATTAGGACCCCGCGGCAGGACTAATCCTTCACCACGCGAAAGAGAGAGAGGAGAGGGAGGGAAAGAGAGAGAGGCGAAGGAGAGTTGGGTGGGTGAGAGATGTGTGTGTGCCAAGGAAAGAGAGAGAAAACGACTGCGGGAAAACAAGGCGTCCTGATTACGGTCCTGCTGAAATTTAAATTTGCCCCCTGCATCAGAAGGGACTGGCCGTCTCTTTGATGTCTTGAAAAAAAAAATAGAACGAAGAGCGAAACGTGAAGAATTGGACACCTTAAGCAACAAAAAGGGGCAAGGAAAGTTCCACGACAGGGCAGACGAAACATAAAACTGAGCCTTTGTCTTTGAGAAACCCGTTTACCAACCCCGTGTCCCTTCCAATCAATTAAAATTAGCCATTGCTCAGAGATTTAACACATCTCTTATCAATCATCTACAAGATAAATGTGTCAGTGATTTACTTATTTTTCAGTAAAAAATACTGAATGATAAAAACAGTTTAAAGATTCCCGACGTCAGGATCGTGTAACACAACGTTTTCATTCAACCTACTAACTAAATCCTTTAACTAGCACAAGACCATTACATTCTTTTCACCAATAACCCCTTAAAGGTTAACATCACATTAACCGTTATTATTACCGGTAATACTCTTACCGAGTCACATTAAAGACACCGAAAAAGTTCTCTGTGCATTAAGGGGCACGGGGACTGAAATTACGGCCAAATTTTAAAAACCTGTTTTTAAATTTGTTTCTCTGTTATTATGCCTATAAATCCTATAAACTAAAAAAAGAATCAACCAAAAAAATACGGAAGATGTAATATATGCTGAAGGACAATTTTTATTAATATGTTTGATTCTAAATTATTACTTCTTTCAGAAAAATGTTTTTCTCTCAGCGTCATGATTTATGTTACCAAAAACATTCTATGCGTCACAAATATTAAGATATTGTCTTTTTTTGTACATCATCTACATGCTAATACCTTCAAATGCAAGTATTATTTTTCTAATTGCTCAAGCGGTTTAGGTGAAAAAATATTTCAAATTGCTGAAGAGTGCCAATTTTTATGTAAAAGATTATTTTCTCCCCACAATTTTATTTAAATTTAAAAAATAACACTGATAATTGATGAGAATGGTCAGCTCTACATATTAATGTAAAAAAACTAAAATATATGTAAGTATGTAACGCAAGGAACATTTTCAAAAATTCCAAATATGGAAATAATTGTCAAAATATTTCAACAAAAAGGAAGTTTACATATAAAAAATTGTGTAAATTGCTACACATGTGTGCTGGTAGCACACAGTTAAATTTTCAGCTCAGTAGCAATTCATTTACTGGAATTTCAAATTTCAGTCTCCGTGTCCCTTAAGAGATGAATAATAACTTTTTAAACAAAAATAAAATTCTGCTAGCCTGAAAGAGTACAGAATACATACTTTAAATTGAAGAAGTGAAAAATACTACATCGTACCTTGAAGAAGCTGAAAATAATCCTGGTAGCTTGAGGAAGTTAAAAATATTCCCGGTATCTTAATGGAGTAAAAAGTGCTCTAGATATTTGAAGGAAATAAAGAATAATTTCGATATGAAGAGTTTGTCATTTATATTTTCGATATTTTAATGGGATTAAAAGTATTTGTGCTAAGTTGAATTATGAACTACGTTATTCCTTAATTATATGAGACAAAAATTTGTTGATTAAATTCTATTTTTACTTGAAATTTTTTTGCAACTGTATTGAGAAACTAGTTACTACAGTTCTACTAATAATATTGTGATTAAAACTTCAACCCATACGCATATCTAACATCTTATTAAATCTATAAATCAGCCCTGGTTATACAAATATAAACAAGAATAAATATTAAACTGATTATAACTTATCTTGAATTTAATATTAATGAAATTAAATTCCTTATCATACTTTTCAACTATACCAAGAACATACTAAACATTCTTATTTAGGGAAACTGTAGTTTTGTCTAGAGGGTCGATCGATGTGATAAATATTACATTGGTTACATTGGTTATAGGGCCAGGTTACACATCATAAATTAAGTCTTAAATATAGGTCTAAAAGAAAAAACAGCGCTCTTTATCCTTCTAAAGCAGCTCGGAGAAACAAAAATCCAGCTTAAAAATAAACGTAGAACAAAACTTGGGTTTAGAGAAGCACTTCATGTAAAATTAAACTGTAAATTCCCAGCATCTGATACGAGGTAATATTTAAGGCTGCTTACTACTAAAGTATCGACTCACACATTTCGATTCAGATCGACTAGTAAACATAGTAAAAGCGGAGTCCGACGGATAAGTGGGGAAGAGGTGACAGGTTCATTACAATTTTACCATAAAATTTAAAAGCTGTTAGTGTTTTATTGTATTCGACACTTGTTTAACTTATTTATATTGAAAGGTACGTAAAAATAATACTTATTTTGTACCAAAATATACATTTTATAATAAATATACTTAATGTTGTATAATGTATAATTCAAATGCGAAGAATGATTATGTCGATAGGTGTGTAGGTGAAGGAGTAAATGTTACTGGGGACTGTGTGAAAGGTTTTTTTATTACCATTAAATATATCAGAGAATGTAGGCTTTCCCGGTGGATATTTTTTTTAAAAAAAATTTATTTCTCTATTTTAGCCTGCTTTCTTGTTTCCTATAGCAGGCCTTAATTACAATATTTTACAACATCTTGTACACTTTTTTTACATTGATTAACCTTAGCAAGAGTAATTAATAAAATACAAAATGAATGGTAATTTTTAATTTTTTTTCTTTATATATATATATATATATTATACTGTTGTTTTACCCCAATAAGTTGTTTATCTTTGTATGTCACGGTGTCTTTTGGATGCGTTTAGCACGCAGCATATGATCATTCACTGCATGCTTCAGTATCGCAACTTGGCACATATTTCTGTGTACCAAGAAGGATGTTATCCATCTCTTTTTCAGTGCGTGGAGAGGCAGTAGGAGTTCCTTCTCTCAGCCCTGTCTCCTGATCTGTCTCGAGAGAGAGAGAGAGATCATAGACTGAACAAGAAGTTTTCGGGATTTTACCTGAAGACGATGGCGGAGATAGCCTTCGAAACGTCGTATCGTATGATTGACATAGCCCGGGAGAAATCCCGAGAACTTCTTGTTCATTAAGTATATCGTTAACAATTCCGTAGTTCGCAATTGTGTTATAGAAAATAAGTATAAGATTTGTACGTGAAGGTTAGGGACCTCTGCGATTGTTGGAGAGAGACGGAAAAGGCTTCTGAAAGTGGTTTATGTCGCAGCACATTTTCAACCACCCTTACGAACTGAAAACAATTTGTGTGTTTGTATGTGCCGTTTGTTGACGATCACACGAGGGACCTAAACACGCTCACAGAAACATACACACCTCCACCTCCACCACAACAACAGCGGCCCGGAATAGATGAAATTAGCCACCCCGGCGATTAGTCAGATAGGGGTTGGTGTGGGAAAGGGGGGTTGACTGCGAAACCACACAGACCTAACCGGACGCTCTAATTGCTCGTGTGACGTTTGGGAGCTCTCTGGAAAGGGAAAGCGGGCGTATGGGATGGGGGAGTTTGGACGAGATAAGCCGCCCAAAATCCACCCTCTCCACCCTCCCCTCCCCCCCCCAACCCTTTGCTGACGTTGCCTGGTAATTGCTATCACGGACGTATTTTCTGGCGATTGCACTTTGCTTTGTCGTCAAACAGTGGCCGAGCCCAGTCGGTCAGTCTGTCATCGCTTCCAGTGCGTGGTCCTGCGCTAATTTGCTGACATCGTGATCTCACATCTCAAACCGGCGCGCAGCCGGCCAAATATGCGTCCGCAAAAAAAAAGAAACGACAACGTTTATGAATAATTTTCTTGAACAGTTCAACAGTCTTGAAATACAACTAAAGAATCCCCTGACAGGACAATAATTTATAACACGGGTTAACTTATTCCTCAAGTATGATATTTATTATCAGAGTAGAGGCGTGGCTAAGTAAAAAGTTATTTAGCTCATGTTTGAACTTGTTTTTATTTATTTTAACTGTTTAATGGAGGCTGAAAAATTATTAAACATGCCAATAACATTAGTTAGAAACTTCCCTTCCTTGTGTAAATTATTTTTATTTCTGGTATCAAAGCTGTTCACATCTTAGTTTGTTGTGAATAGGTGACTTATTAATCACAAATAACATCATTGATTGAATAGACTGACAAGTAAGAGTAAGTATTACCATCTTCTTTGAAGAGTCGTCAGGCTGAACCTGACATAATATTCTAACAACATTTTTTTATGCAGATTCCAGAATATTATACCATATGTCGAGTGAAAGTATGCAGAATAAACTAATATTCCTAAGTTTGGGTCACTACAACTTAACATCATTTTAATTGCAAAGGTTGCCGAGCCTAGTTTTGTTAGTAGAATATGAATTTGATCTTAACCAATTTAATTTATTGACTGCAGGGATAGGTTAATAGACCACATTTTGTTAAGTTCGTATTAGAGGGAAGTGTGTGTGAGTGGTAATAACAGAAGAGACAGGCCAAGGATGGAGCAGGATAGGGAGGTTGTGTGATGTATAACCTGAAAAGGCTTGCGTGGGATAGGTTAGCATGGAGGGTTGCATCAGACTAGTCCTTAGGACTGAATACCACGACAACAACAACAACAGAATTAATCATGAAATTATATTCCTCTTTCTCATATATATATTAAAAATAATCCGGATAAATAACGTCGAAAATAGTGACCTATTTCTTTAATGATAAATCTTTTTATTATTCTTTGGCTATTATATTTACTTAGTTATTGTGTCAGATGTATATCAAAATTGAATTAGAAAAATATAATACTGAAGTGAATCCAGTTTAATTTGTAAGAGATTTGTACGACGTAATAAGAATAGAAAGGGCTGTTGAGGTGTCATGAAACGTTTTCAGAAAATCGAAGTAAACAATACTTTTTATGACGCAATACTTAAAAGGAAAAACGGAATTCCAAACAGAAATCTTCGATAAATTTTTTATATAAAATAATTAAAAAAACAAAGATTATAAACAATCTAACAGATTCTGTCATTCACTATCAAATCATTCTCCTCGAGAAGACGCCTTCATGTATCCTGACTCAACTGTTATCCTAAGAAAATTAATTTCTAGTTTGTTTAAAAATTTTTTGGTGATATTTAACGGTATAAGTAATTTCTTTCTAGGAAGGAAAATAATTCTTTCGTTGAAATGCACTTCAGATTATTATAAATTTATAGGTAATTATTTGCAGCTGATGTTGAGATATTTAATTTTTTCTTAGTTTTATGTTATATGAGCAATAAAAAATATACTTCTTACAATGTAGCTGCAGGTTTAATTTGTTGAATTACCCTCTTGATGCTCGGAAATTAATAATAATCATAACACAACAGTATTACTTTTCAGAGAAAGCTTGGACGCTATTCTCTGTTTTAGCTAATGAAAGGAACACCTTTTAGCTTTCTCTCCACTTTTCATCATTTTTACTTAATTTAATTTTTAATTAGTTTTTATTTTCTTGGCTAAGATGAGACGTACACTGAAAACAAAATACTCTGGCGCGTTAGGAAATTAATATTTGGAAATTAGATTTTATTAATAATATTCAAGAGAGAGCACACTTACATCCTTTTAGGCATTCTTTCAACAACAACAAAGTCTCGGTGCTTTTAAAGAAAGAGAAAAAACAAATTAAACGATTCAGGTTCTAATAAATTGCGTAACACTTTGATGTAGGTGCTCCAGAGTTTTGTGACAGTTTTTTTTTGATTGCTCAAAAGAAAAATATAGCTTATCCTAATAATATACCTGCAAAATTGATGGCAAAATGTTGTTGTTGTGGTTTTAAGGTCGAACCCTTCATTCTAACCTATCTAACGCAAGACTTTTCATTTCCACATAACTACCACATCCTCCATTATCTGCTGAGCGTATTTCATCCTTGCCTCCCTCTTCTGTTCTTACGCCACACACTTCCCTCGAATATTAATTTTACAAGACCCTCATGTCTGAAAACGTGACTTATTAGTCTATCCCTTCTCTTGGTCAACTTCCTCCACAAAGTTCTCTTTTCCGCTATTTTGTTTAGAACTTCCTCGTTAATAATTTTTTCCACCTATCTGATTTTCAGCATTCGCCTATAGCACCACATTTCGAAGGCTTCTATTCTCTTCCTTTCCGCAGCTCCTATTGTCCACGTTACGCACCCATATAACGCCACACACCATACGAATATTTTTAGCAACGATTTCCCATTATTCACACTTATATTACCCGTCAGTAAATTTCTCTTTTCTTTTTGCTATCCTACTCTTTAGGTCTACTATACTTATACCATCCCTAGTTATTATGCTTCCCAAGTAGCAGAATTCCTTAACTCCTTCCAAATATTCATTCCCGTTCAAACACCCTTTGGTGTTCCACTGTTTCCAATACTACATTTCATTACCTTCGTTTTCCCTCTATTAATCCTCATGTTACACTTTTCTTCCAGAACCTTGGCTTTACCGCTATTCATCCTCATAATATTCATAATGAACACTTTCTCCGGGACCACTTTCATGCCTTCAGTGAATTTGACAAAATCAATTCTTATTTTAAGAAGGTTTCGTTTGATGCAGTTTCAAGGGCACTTAACCTATGTACTCACTACTTTTACCATACGAATATTATAGTGAAATTTTCCGTTGACCTTCAGGTGATTTAGGATGTCAGTATTAAAACGTGCTATTAAATTTTCATGACATATTGATACGAGACTAATTCCAAAAGTAAGGTCTCTTAATATTTTTAGACTTACAAGCAACCGTTTATAAAAAAAATATATAGCAAACAACCTCTTGATTTTAAAAAAATTGCAAAATGAACCATAATATTGTCAGCTTTTATTTAAACTGTTCCTACAACGCAGGGGGCTTTACGAAATTTCTGCCATATTCGTTTGTGAAAATTTTTTAAAAATATATAAAACAGGTTAAAGTATAAATACAATATTAAACATTTCTAATAATATGATTCCACACTTATTTATTTATATTGAATATAATTATACATTCTATTATAGGTTAAAGATGGTCCTTACGACCAGATTATTAATTACTGTTGAAGTTCTATGGATCTGCCACCGGGCATCTGTAGATTTAATAAATACACACATACGTATCATTCTAAATGTTGAAGAACGCTTTATTTTCTGTAGCAATCGCCTCTACTGTCAGTGCATTTTTTTTTAAAAAAAAACAGCGTTGCAGTTTATTGCTAATGCTGTACCTGATCGCCGCCATGTTGCTCAGGAAGAGTTGAACCTCATCATCCTTCACCTTCTTGAAGATGGCAGTAAATCTGATCATAAAGTGAGGTTAGTTTTTCTATAACAGAAGTGATTATAGTTCCTGTTTGCTTGTTTTGTTATATAATTATGTGTGAAATGACGTGCTTCTGTTATATGTCACTTTTTTGTTTGGCCGAAGGGAGTTACGATTTGTCGTGACGTCTTTTGAAGACGGATTGACCGACGCCGAGTTCGGACGTCCAGGGATTTCTTGCCAAGACCTACATTACTAGAAAAGAGACGTCAGATTTCCTAACGTACCCAGTCGGAGAGAACCTCACGAGATGATTTTACCTCGCTATAATATTTTTATTCCGTGGGATGAAAAGGAAATTCACTTAGATAGATTTATTACGTTTAAATGGGCTGAGGTCGAAGGCAACATACATTTAATATTCCAATAAAGGAATATAAATTAAAAAAATTATACTAATATAAACATTCAATATTTTATTCATGACACGCTGATAAGGCACTTTCATCGGGTTGAAACTTACCGGGGTCTTTCCTAACGGATGTATTTTTTCCCCTCATTTTAACGAATATTGGCTGTACTTACTTTATGTTTGTATATGACGTAGTAAATTATATCTTATTTGAACTGGAGATAAAGGGAAAAATAAAGAGTCGTGACTGGGTCACTTTTTTTATATACATATTGCCACGTTCCTGAAGGATCGTGAGATGCAGTAACATACACTGCCAGACGTTTTAGAGTTTTTTTTAACACGAAGTGCTGTATAGAGGTTCGTATTGCGCAATAATTGGAATATAATACCGATAAAAGAGACTTACACACAAAATCTAGAGAAGGCAGTCAGCTGTAATTAGAATAGAAGATCAAGAAAAGAAAGTAGAAATCAAGAAAGAAGTAAGACAGGAATGCTTTCTGTCGCCCATGCTTTTTAACTTATATATAGAACAGGCGATGAAGAAAGTTAAAAGTGAATATGGAAAAGGAATCGTACCATATTGATCGTTCTTCCCCTATTCTGTTGAGAATTTCCGCGTTTTTGATTCAGCATTCTCCTATAGCACCACATTTCAAAGGTTTCTATTTTTTTTCATATCTGCAACTCCTACCGTCCACGTTTCCACAATCCATACGAACATTTTTAGCAACGATTTTATAATATTTACACTTATATTATCCGTAAGTAAAGTTCTCTTTTTAGCGAAAGCCTTTCTTGTCTGTGCTATTCTATTCTTTATGTCGACTATACTTCTATCATCCCAAGTAGTCAAAATATCCCTTCCTCAATATAAAACCATTGTTTTCCATACTACACTGTATTACCTTGATTTTCCCTCTATTAATCCTAATACTCTACTCTTTCTCTAGGTCCACGTTCATGCCATTTACTTTGGTCTCCAAAGGTTTCTTCTGACTCATCCTAACATCACGATATCATAGGCAAACCGTAGGGTTTTTATTTCTTCTCCTTGCAGTATGATCATATCTAGTATTATTGTTTAAAATAAAATACAAAATAAAAATTGTCAAGTCATTAGTAAAATAATAATAGTATGATTTATAAATTAAATAATTTACGACCGATTTTTAAAGACAGTGTTTATTTTTTATTTAAACGACGTTACGGTTTATAATCAAATTATTGATAAAATCCAATTATCAAAAACTATAAAATTGTTGGAATCGTTAATTTCTTTCTACCAAAGTGAGGTCCGAGGAAGCACCAAAAACTTATACTGTCAGCAGTTTGCACAAGACGTCGTTTACATAAAAAAATAAAAAATGTCGGAAATTATTTAATTTGTTATTTAATAGCAGACGTTAATCGATTTAATAATTAAGTATTATTTGTAATATACAGCACCTCAGCATGGTGTGTGGAAAGCTTCTTAAATAATATTGAAATGAAGGATTATTCAACAAGATGTGCTCTGGATAGGAATTTATTAAAGTCTGTGTTGATCACATGGATCCAACGGAGTTTTTTTTACATAATCTGAATTCGTTTCAAAATAGTACAATAACCACCGAATGCCGTTCTTTTTTTTTAAAAAAAAATACCATCATGATGAGAGAGGGAAAACGGGAGAAAAACTAGACGTAACGACGATAGCCATAAAGATATTTGTCACACCAGTGTAAAAGCGAGTCGGACAGCACCAGATCGTAAAAGTACAGAACCAGTTTTGCGGAATAAAAAAGTTTTACAAGGCCAATAAATCGCACCACTCGAGGCAGTAAACGACAGCAGGAGCCGAAAGGAGAGGGGAACGATTGGAAAGGGTTGTGTAGAGGTAGGGGGTTGAAATGCTCCAAAATCGACATTCAAGCGACCAGTATGGATTACACAATAAAAAAAGAACACACACATCAACATACATGTCTCTCCTTATGCACATTATCAGATACACAGCAAATGGAAACGATGTCCAGCGCATCTGGTGCCCTATAAAAGATGACATCTCTCTGTGTGTCACGTGACAGCATTGTGATCGGCAGCAATTGGAGTTGTCAACGCGGACGGGAAGGGTTTTCAGAAACTGCTGCTAGGGCAAATCGATGTTTGTGTGTGGCACTACTGTGTCCGTCGCAAAGTTTTCGTTCCATGGAAACCGCGGTTGCCGTTATTAAATTAGTAAAGTTAACGCGGAAAACTAAGCAAAATTTTTTTTCCATGCTGTACGTAAAAGGGTTGAAAATACAACTGGTTTACGGTACAAACATATTTGGTTGAAAGTTTAAAGCCAATATGTTATTACTTTGTTGTTGAAAAATGACGGTCCGAATCAATGATACGAAACCAGAAACCGTAGCAGTGGTGACATCTAACTAGAGGTCCTCACCTCCTCTTCTCTTCCTCGTGGAATCTTCTCTACGATGACAATAATTTTTACCTATAAGACACTAAATAAATTGTTTCTTTCTTTCTTCCTTCCTCCATGGCTCTACAGCCCATTGAGGGCCTGGGCCTACCGAGTCAACTGACACATTCCGAATTTGGAGTGACACGTCATCAGCGTATCGATCCTCCAACAGTCTTAATCCCGGTCTTCTCGACCAATCAGTACTTTGGGAAACGAAATAAAGTAACAAACGCTCGTAAAAGTTTTGTTTGGAGGTTTCGAAAGCCTGTTATGCCATTGGCATCTATTTTAGGGAAATAAATTAATATAAGTGAACGTATTTATTGTGTGTCTACGAGGGTAAACCAATAAGTATCTCAAATTTTGCTCCAATTGCTTTTTAAGTCAGCTCTATGGCTTTTTGTGTGTTCACCAACAACTTTGTAATCACCTGCTGCATATTGCAGCGTTATCACATCAGTCTCCTTAGCACTGTTGCGACGTAAAGATGGTCGCACAATCTTCTGTATGGAAACAAGTGGCTCTAGTGTGGGATTATTTTACATTTATAATGCGCTATATTTGTTTTCCTTCTGTATCCGTGATTAAGCGCAAATATTTTCGTTATAAATGTCACCGGGAACACCGTGTGATACTTCGCTTTCTGACCGCCAAGAAGTTCCATGGAGTTCTGAAGGAACTTCCTACATCCGCCTTAATTCTTGAATGAGATTGTTTGTTTCATTCATTACGTCTCCTTTGGGAAAGCCACACTTCGTGGCAGAGTATAAATTAGAGCGAGCGCAAATTAAGTTAAAATCTGTTAATAAAATCATGCTGGAGGTGGTTCTGTCTTCCTTTCGTACGCTCACCCGCTTCCCCCACCGTCTGTTCCTCCACCCTTCCCATTTTACAACCAACGATTCGAGTGCGCAAGTTTTCATTTGTGTGTACGCTCCCGAGAGACTCACTTCGACGAACGAAAGAAGGACGGAGGATCATTTAATTCACTTATCAATTTAGGTAACAAAGTATACGACTCGACACCTCGCCTCTCCTAACTCAGCTCAGAAGGGGGGAGGGAAGAGGGAGGAAGGCTGCTGATAAATTTGCTACCCTTCCAAGTTTCCGGTGTGGAGACAGTTCGAGACAATTACAAAGCGAGGCATTTGTCCTAGTACGAATCTAAATTGCTTTCGACGGTAAACTTTAATCAGCGAGAAGAAAAAGGTGTACAATTAAACTGGTTATATTAACAATAATTATTTGTATAAATTGACTTCAAAATCTGAAAATAGATCCATTGTTACCTGTATTACGGCGAGGGTTGAGAGACGTAAGGGAGGGGAGATAATTGAATTTTGAAAGACGTTTGCAGAAATTAACAACATCAGTGGTCTACTGACGTTATATTAAAAACTCTATCTGCATAATTGAAATTAGTTGATTCAGTTTCCTGCTTAAAACCATGGCGTTACAGAATTTACTCTACAGTTAAACATTTTCCAGGTATTTAAAATTAATATTCATTCAGAACAAGGAAACAAAGTGAATATTCAGATTGTTTGTGACTACTTTTAATAAATTAAATATATTTATGATGTGAAATTGTTGTTATATCATAAAAGGTTTCCGGAGCTTCAGCAGCTTCACTCCCTCGTTGACCACTTACAGTCATTTAATTGGGGGGAAAAAATTGGTCGGGGTAATGAAGATTTTATTTCATTCAATGAATCCAAACTGAGTGGATAATTTATTTCAAGTAAACATAAAATAGTATCCGAATCACTTGTATCACACATCATGTGTTTTTGTCGTTTCATTGCCTAGTATTAACGTCCTTTCTCCCTCAGGTCTGGAATACGTCAAGTGCGTTTGATTCAGCGACAGTCAATCAGGATGTTAATTTAACAAGGAAAAGGACTGCATATAAATTTACGCGATTAAATTTACTGAATTTACAGGCATATTAATTTGAAAAAAATTGAAAATCAATTTTTTTCTTCTTCAGATTTTTGTCGAAATTTTATCCCCCGTGTCCTTTAAATGTTCTAAGTTGTTTGAGGTTTGCTATGTAATATTATATTAGAAATTTGTACCATCATCAATGACACATTAATCGAACCGACGTTAAAATTTAATTATATAAAAAAGCGGTTAGGTTTCTTAATGTAGCTCTTGAATTCATATTTATCTTTTGACATAAACTGATTTCTAAGAGGATTGCCCCGTATTACTTATTCAGAGTTATCGAATTTCTGAAGAGAATGTCTTCTTCTTTATTTTCCCAACTCAAATAAAATGATACAGAAACAAATATGCACAATCAGACTGAGAAACGTAAGAAATGTCGACTGTGAAATGGCAAGAGATTACAAGTTTGTGTGCGTTCTACTTTCTTTTAAACATGAGCGTCTTCTCCAAGAAACATATTGCTGTTTTTGAAAAGTAAAAAGTTTCTCAAGTAAACAGCCATTATTCTCTCCTGGCGTATTCTCGTGCTTATAAATTATTTTCTTCATCTCGTCATCCTCAAGAGCGAAATATATATGTGAGAATAAAAGTGTCGGCTGGTATTTAGCCGGTAAAAATATTATTAGTACAAGTGCTTTCTGGACCAACCCTATAGGACAATGCAAGTGACACGCAGAGGGGGAGGAAGTACGGAGAACTTGGATGGCAAAAGGAGTGAGGGTTATCTTACGGGATCCATCAAACTGTCGCATGTTGGTGCATTCTCAGTCTTCAGATTCAACAGATATGAAGTCTCCATATTTCATCCCCCGACTGGAGCTGGAGAAGAAGCATTTGAGTCAGACGGAGGAGGAGGAAGGAGGTGGGTCGGGGGATTTGCGGGTTGGAGGCAACGGACCGAAATAAATGTCTGCCGCATCAAATGCGCATTTCTCACCGCCCAAGTTCGCCGTTTTGGAACGCTTGCCCATATATCAGCTTTCCCTCACCCCTCTCCATACACTCACACAATGCCATACATTTCTACCTCCGAAACCACCCCCCATCTCACTTTTTCCACTCACCCTGATGTCTGGAATTATGTTGTTGAGGAGGAGTTTTTTTTCCCCCCGGCCATCACTGCAACCTTTCTGTTAGGCCGCCAGAAAGGTAGCTGTTGTCGTAGCATGCACGAAGAAAAATTAACAATAATATAAGATTATAACGAGAAAAACTATCTACGATGTAAACTACTGTCCGTACGGTCTGAAATATCAACTGGCTAGGGAAAAGCATTTTATGTAATATTAAATTAAATAAAAGACTGTTTCTTTATAAAGTTACTTTGAGACTTTTATAGTCCATCTTAAGCACCATTTGTTTGTTCCACATGTGTTATGACTAATGTGGTGCCTAAGACGGAGGAGGGAAATTTATCATCATTTGGAGGTGTGTCGTCTCTCGAGATGAGAAGGCGGATGGATATTGTAACGAAGCTTACCTGATTTGAAACAAAAATATATCGAGAGAGACGAGTCTTAAACGGTAGAGATTGATGGAAATACTTTGACTGGTAAGCCTATAACAATGGACGTGTTGTTGTGGTATTAAGCCCCAAGACTTGTCTATCCTGCGCAACCGTTTTAATTTCTACATAGCTTCCACATACCACATCCTCCCTATTTTGCTTAGTGTATTCCATCCATAACCTCCCTCGTCTATTCCTACTCCACACGTTTCCCTCTAATCCTAATTTTACAATACCCTAATGTCTCAAAACTAGGCTATTAATCTATCATTTCACTTAGTACAAGTCCCCCAAATTGTTCTCTCATCCCCAATTTTGCTTAGATATTCCTGCCTAGTTACCCTATCCACCCATATGATTTTCAGCATTATCCTATAGCACCACATTTCAAACACTTCTACTCTTTTCCTATCTGCAACTCCTATTACTTTGATTAATCAGTACGTTGTTCAAATAATCAATACCAAAAAACTAGAGATGAAAGAATCCCCTGTCTTGACTCATGCTTGAAAATAAAATTATCTCCAAAGATTAAAAAAAATTAAGTGGCTGAGTCGAAATAATTATTAAATACCCATCTAGTAAAGAAATAAAGCAACTAACAAAATTAATTAATCAAAAATGCTTATAATGAGTTTATTGACCAAAAAAGAGAGAAAGTTGAAGAATAAAAAACTAGATTCATAATGTTGCTGTTTCACAGAAGTTTATTTAAGTAATTAAGAAAAAGTGTGACCGTAAACAGTCTCCAGATGAAAAAAAAATTATTTACTTATCGAAAGCTTTAAGATTTCTTCATCATATTCATCCCAAAAATATAATAAAATCGTTACAAGAATTATAAGTGTAGGTAAGAGAACCAGTTGAAGAGATAAGTTGCAGCTGAAAGCAATAAAAATTAATTACAAGTATTTAAGTTGAATTGTAATTAACTTTATTACTTTTTTCTGGTTTTAACCAAAGGGATGTTTTTACTGTGCATTTTTACCGACTCTTTTCATTCTTGTAATGAATTTGCTATATTTTAGGAGTAATATGACAGATTTGAAAGCTTCAGACATATATATATATATATATTGTTTTTTATCTGGAGACTGTTTATGGTTACAATTTTTATTGAAAACTAAATTTTAATTCTCCATTAATTATCCACAAATAACTCACATTATTAATATTACTTAATATTTTGTAGTCATAAAATAAAACAACTTATTTAGGGTTTAAAATTATGTTTTAAATAAATAAAATTACGGGCAAATATGTCAGAAAACAAATTTACTGAACAATTAGTTATTATAAGTACAACGTTTAATCCACCTCTGTGGACTTTTTCAGTTAATTTTTTTAAATAGATAGACTAATTACATCGTGATTAATTTTTATGTCGCAAAATTTATATTTTGAAAAAGTCTTTGTATACTGGACGGAATGAAAATCAAAGGCACATATCGAGAATAATTTTTTGAAATGTAATAGGAAAGAATACCTAATTCAAATTGGGGGCCATATATGACGATGTTCACTGAAATAATTCTGAATATAATAATTACATATTGGTTGTAACATTGTTTTATAAGTGAAAAGCTGCTTCAAAATAGAAAATGAAGAAATGGCTACCTATTACATCATGTAATTACCAACATTACAATAACATATTGCAATTAGAATGATGTTAACGCATTTATGTATGCCGATATAAAATTATGACATTTAATAAATTCTTGTTCATATTATCTGATTTATTAACGTCGAAATAAAATAAAACAGAACAAGGCTATTCTCGTTTCATCTTTCTTTTACGTTGGTTATTTTAAGGTGGTCATGTTGAATTACTGCATCATCCAAGCAATGGAAGGAATTTTTATATGTTACCAGTGAAGAGATAAGTGCCATACGGTGGGGTTACAACCACAAAATATTCATAAAATAAAAATTGATGACTTTTAACCCACTTCAAAACAGAAATCGATTTATTACACTATTAAATCTGGAACAAAAAATGGGTATCTCGCAGTCGCTGCTCGCATTATACACGAAAACTATGAAACATGAAACAATGACCATGATTACACACGTTGAACCTTTCACAAAAAAAAATGGGGACGCTGGGAGCTTTTTTTTTATTAGTTCACCTGACACTGTTCGCTATTGTATTCTCGCCTGGCTAATATATCTGGTGTGTGTCGAGGCAGTGATGAAGAATTTATTACAGCGTGAAATATTATATTACGGATACTAAAAAAAAGGTGACTACAACGCAAAGCTTGAAACCCGACGCGTATAACAATAAATATGCTTTTAGAGGGGTCGAAAGATTAAATTTTCATGTGTGTCCTCGTTGTAGAGATACAATAAATACGCATAAATCCATCCGATACAACACGGGATACAAAGTAAATGATTGCTACGTATTTCTTAATATCCCGGTGATCCGAATCCTCAATTACATAAACGTTGGTTTTTAACATCCACAATACGATTTTATTTGCCAAATAAATCGTTACTGGAGGTATGATTTGTATTATAATGCAGGATATGTAACAAAATATACATCCTAAATGCGTTATTTATGTAGTGGCGTTATAGTAACTATAAAACTGTAACTAAAAGATCAGACTGTAACTATAAGTACAGTAAAAATTCTGTTGTTTTTATAAAAATTTGTAATTTGAAATATTTCGAGTAAAAAATACAGTTGTTTTCTTTTTGACAAATGATATTTTAAATTTTTAATATAAATATTGTATTGTTCTCTAAACCTTTTTGAAATTATTAATCTCTTTGTTATTCGATTTATAAGGTAAATAAAATTGTATTACGTATGATAAGTAGATTTTGATGTTCCGTTAGGGTACAAACGTAACAAGTAATATTTAGAGCCAGGTTGGGAAAACGTATATAGCAACTGTACACGAGGACTTATATATTTATCCAAACGTATCGCAGTTAGATAAAATATTTATGACTAATAAAGGCAATCAAGCCGCCCGTACATACGTAACATGTCAGGAATCCTCCGGAACGCAAGGAATTCCATTCAGCGCCGCTGTCAGGCCTGCCTGACGATCTCTGCTGAACTACAACCTTTCAATAACATTAATGTGTTGCTGTTTCAGTTCTTTTTCTCTGCTTCTTTGCACCATAGCTCGCAACTAAGACATTTGCGACCCTATGATTCCGAGTCGTCTCTGTACCCTCTACACCACCTGAAAGTTTTGTAGCGAATCACCCTGTAGAGCATGGGTGCGTCTTGTATGAATGTAAATTACTGTAGGTAATATCTGTATGGATTTTTATGGTTTCATAGGTGGTTTCAATAGTGAAAATCTTCTTTTTATAATATGACGATCGAAAAACATTGTTTTCATTATTCTGGTGACTTTTTATCTATAGTGTTGGTAATACGAATCTTAGGTATAATTTTTAAGAAACAACGATAAGCAATTAATATGAATTCTGGTGTGGTGTTCGTTGTTTACACCATCAAAAATATTGTTGTACAATCAAACGAACAATAATAATAACAATGAATTTAATTTGAATAGAAATATAACTCAAATTAAGTTATAATGGAAAACATATAAATTTACGATATCAATTTAATCTTTAGCTCAGTCGGTAAAAGTAAAAATAATAATCTACGCAGCTTCTTAAATGGCTGCTCCCGGGAACGCGGGTGACGAACGATATAGTTGAAAATTAAATTCGCGAATCAGACGAGAATGGTTTGTGTGGAAAAGCCGGGTAAAATGGCGTTACCAGATGTTAACGCCTGATGACGTCGTTCTTCGTTTTTGTTCGTATGCCGGTTGTTCCTTTGCTGGGTCACGTCTTCTTCATATTAAGATTCTCTAGCGCCTCTCCTTCAGATCAAATGTTGTCTTTTTATTTTCTGTACTCCCACCAAATGAATCTCCTTTCTTAAATGTGCAGAAACTAAATTTTATACATGTCGCCTTGTTCTGCCACTGCTTCGTCTCTCCCTAGCGTCTCTCTCCGGCAGCCTCTCTGCAACAACTGTCCAATCTAATCTACTCCAGGCCATCAACAATGTTGCAGCCAACAATGTTGCAGACGGTGACGTTTCCCGCCTACTCGGCCCCACCAAGCCATTCTCGTCTTCCGTCCTGTATACGTAAATAACAAAAACTAAATTATTTTTGCTTTACCCGACTGTAAGGGTCATGAATCACCACACTGGGATTTTTAACTGCCTATTATGTAAACTGGAGACAGCCAAAATTTTTTTGGAGCACAGCATGTACACTAACTAAGAAAGTTTGATGGTAACTTATCCAACAGAAAAATCTCTCTTCTTCTTGAATGTTTGGTGAACTCATACGCGTTACTGACCAACTGGGTCACTTCATGTCTTGCTTATATACCATTGCCAAACGGACTTTGAAATCGGAGAATCTGAAAATTTTCTTTTCAAAGCAGCGTCCTTCTAATGTGAAATATTTACCGTTTGTATTGCCTCGTGTATGACGTGTGTTCAGGAATCATGTTCGTCCCTGTTCCTCTCTCCCTCCCACCCTGGAAATCGAGATGTGAGTTATTGTTGTGCACGCTTATCCAACACACCCCATACCCCTCGCCCAACCCGGCGCAAGTAACCACACATCAGCTTAACACCGTTCATTACTCAGCGTTTATGTGCACTAATTCTGAATAACGCGATTCCTGCGAAATAACGTTTGTAATATTCCACTGGCGCTTATAATTGGAGTGGTAACCGACAACATACAAACATACTAGCACATACCCTACTAAAACGCAGAGCTGTAACTATAATTTCCTCTTTTAATAAAAAAAACCGTATATAGCTCTCGAAAGGGATCCTCAGGGTCCTATAATCAGGTCTATAATGTTACCAGCTTAGATGAACGATTCAATAGATTAATAAGTAAATTGAATTAGAATAATATAATACTGAATTGAATCCAGTTTAATTTGTAAGAGATTTGTACGACGTAATAAGAATAGAAAGGGCTGTTGAGGTGTCATGAAACGTTTTCAGAAAAAGAAGAAGAGAGAAATCGAAGGAAACAATAGTTTTTATGACGAAATACTTAAAAGGAGAAACGGAATTCCAAACATAAATCTTCGATAAATTTTTAATATCAAATAATTAAAAAAACAAAAATTATAAACTAACTAACAGATTCTGTCATTCAATATCAATCCATTCTCCTCGAGAAGACGCCTTCATATATACTGACTCAACTGTCATCCTAAGAAAATTAATTTCTAGTTTGTTGAATATTTTTTGTGGATATTTAACGGAATAAGTAATTTCTTTCTAGGAAGGAAAATAATTCTTTCGTTGAAATACACTTAAGATTATTATAAATTTATAGGTAATTATTTGCAGCTGATGTTGAGATATTTAATGTTTTCTTAGTTTTATGTTATATGAATAATAAAAAATATACTTCTTACAATGTAGCTGCAGGTTTAATTTGTTGAATTACCCTCTTGATGCTCGGAAATTAATAATAATCATAACACAACAGTATTACTTTTCAGAGAAAGCTTGGACGTAAACTTATACTCAGACGACTCTTAACCTCTTCTTCTACATAAATAATAACGGTCACATGTTTGTAAAATTTTTCATACAGTTTTAAAAGCGTTGAAAAATTGCAATAAAACTTGGTACACACACAGAGAGAAAACACTGTTGGGTAGAAAAAGTAGAAAACCTGTTGGTGTGTGACTTCAGGAGTAAATGATAGATAAATTACTCGTTGATCAAAAAATTGGTATTGAATTAATACCTTTTCCGGGCTGATATAAATAAATGGAACACCGGGCACGCAGATAGTTTACTAAAAATGTAAATTATAGTGAATATAAACAATATACTATTTGTATTGCACAAAATAATTTACTGAGCAGAAATAAGTATGCTTAAAATATATAAATTTATCATATAAAGAATTAATTTTCATTAAACCCAGTTTGTATATAAGAAGTTAAATTAGGTCGAGCGTGAATGCAGAGGAAGTCGTTTCACTTCGTTAATAGAATATTGATGAAAATTGAAAAGCGTGAAAAGTCGGATGTGCAAACTCCACGGCACAAAAATTGAACGCTCCTTCCTGACTGTAACACGCCAAGCGCGTTTCGTTCCGATGCTTTATTCGACTTTCATTAGTTGTGAAAGAAAACACCTCAACTCATTACAGACCGTCTAACAAGTAACACGCTGCCATTCGTTTTTCTCCCATGTCATGAGGTACCAGGAAAATGATAAATTTAACAGCAGAAATCTTCAAGTCCGTAACAGGCAATTTGCGAAGTGTTGATAATTTAACTCTTAAATAAGTGATTGTTATGTTGGCAGAACGGTTAAGGGCGTGTCGAAGTTCCCTGGTGAAGTTACTCACGAATACATCTTTTAACCCTGAAGTGAATATCATTGTTATTTAAATTAGTATTGTGTTGTCACAATACCGGAAAACATAAAATAAAGCATAATTTCTATCGACAGTTTTCTATAAAAATAATACGTTTAATAAATAAGGCCACTACAAATTGATGAACGTAAAAATACAAAATTTAATTTGACTAATTTAAGTAAAAAATTGAAAAAGAGAACACTTAAAAACAACATTCTCTCTCTCTCTCTCGCTCTTATGACCTAGGGAAGAAATAATATATAAATTCATTAAGTAAATACGCTTCAGCCCAGAGTGACTGCGGGGCTTACCTGATCATGTCGGGGATGCCTCGCACTCTCTCTGGGTATTTTTTATCAAAGTTCTCATATGCCGAGACACCTTCACCTATTTTAGGAGGTATATGTACTGGGGTCAAAGACCTTGGGCATATGGCAAGAGTTGTCCGCTGATCCCATTGGATCAGTCGGTCAACTGCCTCCTGAAACTGGTGGAGACACGGAGAAGGGAATGCTGCGACCCCACAGCAGACTCGTCTCCCGTCATTCGAAAGGGCGTGAGAATAGTACCCATTGCCCGACCTACCTGATGCAGGTTTTCTAGGGTTTTCCCTGCGTCTCTTTAGGTGAAACACCGGGAAGGATCCTTAAACCATAGCCCGGGGGCCCTAGTTAACTCTTGGCTACCTTGCTCTACCTTCCGCATTCCCCCTTTTCAATTCCCTTCCTATGCTGTTAAACAGGAGTTGCCTGTTTCAGGATCACCCTTATGTAGCCTGTTAACCCAAAAAAAATTGAAAATAAAACAGTTAAAAGCATTTTTCTCTCTTATAACCTAACGAACAAATAAAATATAAATTTATGTAACTATATTTTCAAAAATTTATCTGACAGTAAAAAAGAATCAATAATTCACGAAAGAATATTAAATAAAATTCTAAAGAGAGAACACTTAGAAACAACATTTTTTGTCTCTTATGGCCCAAGGAACAAATAATAGATAGCTAGATTTATTACGTTAGAATGGGCTGAGCCGTGGTGATGGCAACACACATTTAATATTCCAATAAAGAAATATAAGTTAAAGAGAAAAAAATTATACTAATATAAACATTCAATACACAAATACTTTAACACTAATTATAAGCCTGAATAAATTAATTTAAACCATTTCCCTAATTCTGTCCCTAAATAATTTTACACTCTTCGGAAAAGTCGCTCAATGAATATGTTCATTAAATAAAAGAATTAAAAAGAGTACACTTAAAAAACAACATTGTTTTTTCTGTTATGATCCGAGTAACACCTGTTCGAAATTAAACGTCATGGACTTTAAATTGGCTTATTTATGAGAGAATAGCCAAATTAATGAAATTTAATATTTGTTTTGATAGCTTTTGTTGATTAGATTAATTTGGAGGATTCTCGGAACCAATATGTATTACGTTATTGAAATATTCGTTCATCAAACTAATGAGACAATAGTTTTGAATTTAATTGCATAGTATGCATCTATTATCTCGTTACAGCAGACTTGATGTATAAGCTTTTATACTGTTCCGATATTTTGATTCATGTCAATTTGGCCCTATTGTGGTAGTAAATGAATGGACTCGCGTAACAAAAATATTTCAATACCAGACTAATTAAATAATACCTGTCTATTCAATTATCTTGAAATCGTCTATTATTTAGTTACAACAGACTGGATATAGTTAATTATTTATACGATGCCATGCAGATTATTTTACAGTTTTTTTTTTTAACATTTCTGTTCTTGACAATCTGATACTCACTTGATCCTCGTACATTCATGGTGCAGTATTGAAATCCTCGAGGCCCGTCACGTAACTAATATTCATTTACAGTTAGCTGTATCAACGCAGGGAGCGAAACGGATCGAAGCAATGTGGGCTTAGGCGGACCAGAAAAGCTTTTTGGTTTCGGGGATTTGCCCGCTACTGGCTATAGATAGAAAGAGAAGGAAAGAAAAGTCGAACGCCATAAATACAGTCGCGGGTAGGCTGGACCCCCCTTCTTTCAATCCCCTCCCACACGGTTTTTCCCTTTTCCCTAATGGCCGCGAGCCGGTCTTTTTCGATTGAGTCGTGCTTTATTGATGATACAAATCCTCTTAAGCGGTTAGCTGCCACTGTGCGTTAGTGCGTGGGCGGTGCGCGTGGACTGGGAAAGGGGTGAGTGTATTTTTGGGGGGAGCCTTTCCCCCTTCAATACTCTCTCCGACTTTCTCCTCTTCGTCCCGCAAATCGCTTCTGACGTACGAAAGAGGAGACAACCGGATCGGACGCTAAACGACGGACGCCATGGACCACTTGTAGAGCGTCTCTAATCCCTTAGCAAGATACCCTCGGCCTCGTAAAATAAGTCAAGCAAGGGGAGGGGAGCGGATCATCAAACCGAATCACAAGGAATTTTATCTCAACTTCAGAAAGGATCTGCATTATTCCAACCGAACCGCATGACTAGTTTTAAAAACTTTGACCTCGGTCCTTACTAAAATTATTACTTTTTGAACTGGTGTAGGTCCTTGTCACGCTGTAGAGATCAAGTCACAAATACAATGATAGACAAACAAAGATGACTCAGGGCTGAATTAAGAAATCAAAAGTGCTGTTCAGACAAATACAAAGAATTCCAGAGAAAATTTAATTAATTAATGAATTAATTTTCGAAGCACTTTAAATAAATATAGTTTTTCATACCATCAATCCAGTAGCTCTTGAATTTTTTTGAACGGTATATTCTCTCATAGGGTTTCCGTTTTGGACTATTCCGAAAAAAATTCATTTTGCAGAAGGGATGCAGCTTCAGAAAATCCGCTGGTTTGATAGCTGGTGAAATTTTGGAGAAATTTTGACCAAACTTTGCGACTAGGAAACAAAGGCTGTAGGAGCGAGATCGAAGTGGAGGAATCTGAAATTTTTAAAATAGGCGCAAACGGCAGATATAAAATTTTTTCGGGGTCAGTGAGATTCTCCATGCTGTTTTCATATAATTTCAACCTTATTCAGCATGGGACAACAATGGGGCGGGGGTGGAGGGATGACAAGAAAACTGTCGAGATTAGTGTCGAAATCGGTGTTATGGGAGACAATATTATTCATGACATTCAACATGAAAGCTTTCTTCAGGGGGATGAAAACGGGTAAAGGTCCGCGTACAGCTTAAACTGGTGGAATAATTTCGATTAAATTTTTTTTACATATGTTCTACAATTTGCTTTTTTTTAAAAAATCCGCCTGACGAAATGAAGTGCCTTCCATGCTTTCCTAGTCACATGGTCTATTTGATATTCCCAACCCGTATTACTGCTCAAGTATATACCCAAATACTTAGTTACTTTCTTGTACTATTTCATTACCGCTGAGCTTAAGTACTATTTCAACGCGACGCCTACAAAAGCTTACTGCCTTGCTTTTGTTACAATTTATTTTCATTTTATTAACAAGTGCCCTAGGTATTGTTGTGTCTAAATCTTTTTGTAGAAGTTCTTCATCGATCACAGTTTTTATTTTCCGATATATTACGCAGTCGTCAGCAAAAAGACGCACCTGAGAATTAATGCCTGATGATGGTGTTTTGGAAAATTAATTAGGTTGAAGGAAACGGAATTGATGTATATATATTTTTTGTATAGGCTGCTGGATTAATCTTATGTTAAAGTAAGAATTTTATTGGAGGATGGAATCTAGAGGATTATATTAGCCGTGAAGTAATATTTGAGAGACTTTGGAATCCTTGGGAAAACACATTTGGTGGGTAGGTTACTCGTGGAGAGGAACTGGATTTCCTGGCGGTTTTCTAGACGTTTACTCGCGTCCGTCGAGTGTTCGTAGCCTCACAAACAGCGAGCGACTGCGGATATGACGGGTAGAGTATATTTGCAGATAGCGATCGCGGTAAGAGGGGAGGGAATGGGGTGGGTGGCAAATTACTTTATACATCTCGGTGGGCTCCTAATTATCGCAAATTGAATCTGACGAAACAGTGTGGCACGAGGATTAGTAACGGGCTCTGGATGGCGAGTTGTTGGATCTCGCTTATCCCCAAGCTTGGATAAACAGACAGAAGCTCTGTCTCTCGTCTCCGTGATTAGATTTCCAGCGGCTGTGCAAACAGCTTGCGTCACAACGCAAAGTAGTCACTTGCAAACACATGCTTCAAGCGGAACCTCGTCTCGAGTTTGTCTTCATGGTTACTAAAGAAAGCCCTCTATATTAAATATAGGACTTCCTCGGGATGTCGCAGTCTTCTTGTTGGCCTTCATAAAGTCTCAATAATTAGAAGAGTGTTTATATTGGTCCAAAATTCCCATGACGAAGTCCAACATTCTCATATTTGGAATTTATTAACAGCGGTTTCCAATGTTGGATTCGTAAAACTGAAACTTGATAACTATAAAGATTCGATAGATCCTGTAGCGATATATTTTCATTACAATACTATTTTATTTATAATGTAAACGATAATAACATCAAATACCAAAATAATACAAATATTATTTGCTCAAAAGTTTAAAACAAAAACAATAGCTAACTCAAGGTTATCAAGTCAGCGAAATATAATAAAATATTATAAATAATTTCGCCTCATATTTGACTGTTCATCGATGACCTTATTTTCAAAGTATCACTTAACTGCACTCTGTTTCATTCACTTCTATTTTCATAATATTTTAAATTTTCTCTCAAAATCGGTATTTATTCATAATTTTATTATTTTTCTCATATGTGATAATTATACTTGTTTAATTACGGAATGCAGTTACGACAAGTTGCTTATTGATCACCCTCGTGTTGCCTGTTAACCAAAAAAAAAATCAATAAAAAATGGGAGTAATGTCTGCGGGAGTTTTATCACTATCTCAATATTCTTCACATGTACATTCAATAATCTATTTGGCTGAGGAAGTCAAGTAGTAAATACGACGAATTGATAAATTTGTAAGTTTTGAAACATGTTTTTATACATAAATTAAAATATTTGTGACACATAACCCATATTTAATTTCTTGTTAAATTATGGTTTTAGTAGGCACGCAGAAGTCTCAAAAAAGGAGGCGAAACGTCGCTTTTGAATAAATACTGATACATTTTTATGCTGACTTATTGGCTTTCTTTTTATTTATTAAATACATTTATTTCAACATTAACAAATATTTTATTCCGGCTTAACAGATAAACCGGTAACCACATTCCTAACCTCCATCCCATTCTCTTCTCTCTCTATCCTTTCTCGGATTATAGCGATATCCCCTTTTATTCTTATTCTTTTATTCCCAATAGAACAAATATAATCACTTAAAACGAACCCTAAAGTGGCCGTTGAGGATTGAAAGCCAGAAAGTTTCATCTGGAGCAGCCACTAAAACTCCTAAGTACTATAGACTTCAGTCCTCTAGAAAAAGAGAGACTTATACTGTTTTATAAATTTTGCTAAACATGCATAAAAGTTTAAGTTGTTTTGTAGTACCCAACTTGAATAGTTTCTCTTTGTGCCCAGTATAAGCTTTGATGTAGTCAGTCAACTCCTCAAGTATGAATTTACATTACTTCAGATTTGTGTTACTCTAGTCTGCAGTCCAAAGTAGGAAGGTAATAAGTAAATATTTTGGATTTTTGAAGAAATTTCTCGGATAAATGTATTGTAATTATATGTATCAATTCCTCTCGGGTTTCCAACCGGGTCAAATATTTTAACAGTGACATCTACGATTAAAACAACCCAGAAAGTCAGCTATTGCCGAACATGCCTTGTTCACGGACCATAAAATAGCTTTCGATAAGACGCGTATTCTGGACCGAGCTAATTGCTATTGGGATAGCGTTATTTTGGAGGCAATAAACATCAGGTCCAGTGAGAATTTACTGAATAGAGATTCTGGATTCCAATTGAGCCTGGCTTGGAACCCATTGTTTCACCGGAGGAACGCGGGGCTGAGTCACGGGACCCCAGATGCAGCGGAGACGGGCCACGTGACCGCAGCCACGGGAGACTAGAGCATGACTAAGCAAGTGGACCAATGGGAGACGCCCTCGCTCCCGCGTCCACATCTAGCCAATCACAGGTGGTCTGTGCTTGCACAGACTTGCCTCAGACTATATAAATGCTTACACTCACCAAATTTGACACTTCAGTCTGAAGATGATGGCAGAGCAAGCCATCGAAACGTCACTGTTAAAATCTTTGACCCGGTTGGAAACCCGAGAGGAATTGATACATGCCATTCACCGGGAAAGACCTCGTACTTTACTATTGTAATTAATTTATAGAAAAAAAATCATATTTCTAGGTACGGATAAAACCATTTTCAAAGAGATAAGGGGTTTATCTAAATGTCAAAGCTCAAGAAATATTTATTTATTCATTTTTTTGACTTACTGCATTTCTCCTTTGGACGGCAGTAATGTTTCTCAGATGCAAGTATGAAGAAAATTAGCTTTTATGTTTTTGAAATATTTTAGTGTTTTTCTAATTGAATGTATTGAAAATAAGTTGTATTTCTGGGGAACTTGCAGATTCGAGGAACTCTCACGTCGTTATCGGAGCGTATTCAGCTCGTCGTGCTGATATAATCAAGTAAATGGCGAAACCAATTCCTTTTGTGCATGCGGCCGGCACAGACCACGCTTTCCGAAGGATTTGAAGTGGGTCCGGCCGCCGGATCCGGCTACCGCTGTGCGCTGTGCTCTGTGCGTTGGCGGTGAATAGAGTGGCCGACCAGTCAGTGTGTGTGGTTCCACCACGGAGGACCGCAGTGGTGTGTACACTGCTCTCCAACCTCTGAAACCGCCACGTTGCCCGCAGTTCGCTTTCCACGTAGTAATAATAGTCAGCGGAATCGCTTTCGGAACAACGCCCGGTTCTAAATTAAATTTCTCCTCGTTTCCTGTGTGGTGGGACTCAGCTTCTCCACAACAGCTTCCACCCCCCCTCCTCCTCCTCACACAGTACGGTTCCATTGTCTCATTCAACGTTTGCAGAAAGGTTGCTCTACATTATTTTCAAGTCCACGAATACTTATCTACATAAATTAAAAATTATATTTAAGGGACTTTTATTAAAACTAACAAGTAGCAAGTGTTTACCTCCCAAACAATTTAACCTTTAACTCTACACTTTCATGAACCTAGATTGACTCTCAATGTATTTTTGAATTCTGATGATCATTTAATCATTCTATAACTCTCGAATGTTCGTTTGCGTAGCGATATTGACAACAGTTCCACTCGTTTTAAGCGTTCAGACATGTAATTATTACTTTTTACTTGCACACGATCGTGCAATATTAAACTTTAAACGGAAATATGCAAATGAAATCATACTGCAAGGAGAAGAAGTGAAACGCTACGCGTGGTCGATGATATTGCAGTGTTAGAGGAGTCGGGAGAAGACCTGGAAACCATAATAAATTGCATGGAGAAAGAGTTCAATATCAGGAATAATACGATGGAATCCACGGTAATGGAGTGTGGTATGGGAAACAGTGGAATAACAAAGGGTGTTAGATTAGAAACGGATATTTTGAAGCAAGTTAAGGAATTCTGATACGCATAATAACTAGAGTAGGATAGCAAAGGCAAGGAAGACTTTCGTAAAAATGAGGAATTTACTTAACCATAATAAATTACATGGAGAAAGAGTTCAATATCAGGAATAATACGATGAAATCCACGGTAATGGAGTGTAGTATGGGAAACAGTGGAATAACAAAGGGTGTTAGATTAGAAACGGATATTTTGAAGCAAGTTAAGGAATTCTGATACGCATAATAACTAGAGTAGGATAGCACAGGCAAGGAAGACTTTCGTAAAAATGAGGAATTTACTTACGGGTTTTATAAGTATAAATATTAGGAAATCATTATTAAAATGTTACTATGGAGCGTGGCGTTCTTTGGGTGCGAAACATTCACGATAGGGTGCAGGAAGGCAACGAATAGAAGTCTTTGAAATATGGTGCTATAGCAGAATGCTGAAAATCAGATGGGTGGATAGAATGAGTAACGAGGAAGCTAAAAGTAGAATATGGAAAGAGATTGATTAATAGGCCACGTATTGAGACATGAGAATTTTGTAAAATTATCTTCAGAGGGAAGAGTGTGGGATAAGAATCTAATCAGATTAATGAGGACGTGGAAAGTGGTAGTTACGTTTTCCGCGAGATAGATGAGCATGGAGGGTTTCATCTGACCACGATGAAACCCCTGAGAGTATCAGTGTTCCTCTGAACCACGCACGACCGACACAGTGAGCATGTCAGAGTTCTCCGTGAGAGTTCGGACTCTTGACACAGGAATTTATTTCTCGTCTGTGGGGGGATGTTGGAAGTGCATATAACCTGTAGCTGGCTGGCGTAATGACGCGATGAACGCGTAAATTGGACGACTGTGACCATCGGGACAGTGGCATCTGTCACACGGTAGTTTAATGTCCAACCCGTGCCCCATTAAGAAGATTATTATTTGTGTGTCCCTCCCTCCCCCGCACACGTAACTGTGGTACAGCGCAGAAGAGACGCGAGGACAACGCAAATTGCACTCGGCGCTCGCTCGCTTGTATAAAAGCCACATGAATACTCCAAAGTCTAATTATTGAAATTGAATTAAACGCTGTATTTTACAATTGGGGACCCCCGCCCCTCTCTCCACCCCCACCCCCCCGCAACCAATGTTAATCTCTTTACCAGAAATTTTCTGTCTGCGTACGTGTGCACGAGTGTGCGTCCCGTGCACATCTTTTTTTCTTTTTCCCACGCAGACACACACATACACACATGAGAGGCCCAGAGATATAATTGGAACGGCATTTTTATTGATCATTCCCTCTAATGCAATTAACTGCGCGCCAGATTGCGAAGATTAAATTTTAAAAACCTGATTTTACTTTGGTGGTAGTAAGCGTTTAACTGGGTGCAGACGTGGGACCAGTATTACCAACGCAACACACCCACACACGTACGTGATCCTGTATTCAATAATGGGCCGTTTCCACACTGTTCGAAATAAAATATACAGCCAATTCTTTGCCACGCTGCTGCCGCAGCTACTCTTCCTGATTAACGATAATTTTTTTTTGCTAATTTATTTTTCAATGTGGTCAATTACGTTACACGTGCAAATATTGGTACGATATTATCGATAAAACCTACGATTTTTCATTTACTTTAGCGATTGGTCTGGTACCATCAACTTTCTGCCACTACTTCGTCTTCACATTCAGGAACTTACAGAATCACATCTTCTCCTTGTTAAATTAAATTTTACGAAATTTATCACGCCTCGTCTTTCCACCAATTGTCTGATACAAAATTAGTTTAGATAACCAAAATTGGACTTATCAAAGATTAATACAAAAAGTAGACCAGATTCAGATAAATTGAATATTTTAGTGTTACAAAGTGCTTAAATATAACTGTATTTTGTGATACTTTTTAATCTTTTTCTTTTCGCGAACGTCATCGTCGTCGTCACCGCCTCACGCACACGCTAGCTAGAAATTGTTAACTGCATAAAATATTAAATGTTAGGGGACTACTGAGCTGGAATTTTAACTGAGTGTTAACAACACACACACATGGAGCAATGAACGAAATTTTGTTTCTGTAAACTTATTTTTTGTTGAGATATTTTCAAAATTTAGAAGTTTTGAAAATGTTCCTTGCGTTACATACTTGAATATATTTGAGCTTTTTTTACGTTAATATGTAGGACTGACCATTGCTATCAATTGACAGTATTATTTTTGAAATTGAATGTAAGTGTTGGGAGAAAAAATTTTTTACTTTTCATCACTTTGAAAAATTATTTCACCTAAACTACTTGAACAATTCAAAAACTAATACTTATATTTAAATGTATACACATATAGATTATGTACAATATTTGTGACACACAGATGGTTTTTGGTAGGAGAAATCATGAAGCTGAGAAAAAATACATTTTTCTGAAGAAAGTAATAATTTATTAATTTAGAATCAAATCCTTTTCAATTGATCCTGAACCTTTAAAAATGGCTAAATCGAATTAAAATTTTGGCTATATGATTTGTAAGGCTATAGGGTATTTATAAATCTATATTTTCCATATTATTGCCGAAATTTCAGTCCCAGTGTCCCTTAACTAAATCTTAAATTTTCTTTGTGATTGCCGTGCAACAGTTTTTTCACAAGGAAAATTGATATTAGAACGTCTCAGAAAATGAGACATTGTAGCTAGGCGAATAGATATAATACAGTTTAAGATATCCTACATCTGTGTTCATCTGGACACATCTGCCCTAATGGAGAGAAAACGTACGGACGGAGACATTCATTTCTCAGATAAGTCCTTAAAGACTCGGCTTCTCCTCCTCCTCCTTAGCTCCGACAAAGCAAGGAGCTGTTGCTTATTTTCGCTGAGGTTCGTCCGAGATTTATTATACACGTGGATGTGTAGTATGAACGGGAGCGGGACGTACATTATGCGGCCATGAAATATTCACAGGAGCTGCTTGCAGACAGCGCCACCTAACTCACAGCACACGGAGCTAGAGAGAGAGAGTGAAAAGGGAAAAGAAACTGTCAACTGCAGACAGTGCACAGCTCTCTTCGATATTAACAAAGAACAATGCGTCTTGCCCGGGGAAAGGAGATCCCTGTGCGTTGCGTGCACGCGACAGGACAACAACAAACACCGACAGAAAAGGGAGACACGAAAATACCACACCATACCTGGTGAACTTTGCCTGTCAGACAACTTTTCACAGAGGTGAGATGACAGTGCCTGCTGCTAGGGCAATTCCTGATTAAACTTAATTTCAAATAATTATAATGAAATAGTCTTGATTTACCTCACAAACTACAGTTAGAATAAACGTATTGACATTTGTAGTTGAGAGTATTCAATCCTTACACAAGTCTGATGCAATCCTCAAGCGAACCTATAGTGCGCAAGCCTTTTCACTTCTACATAACTACTTCATTACATATCCTCGTAATTTTCTTAGCGGATTCCATCCTTAACCTCCCTCTTCTGTTCTTACCTTCCTTCCAATGCTACTTTTACAAGACCCTCGTATCTGAAAACGTGACCTATTAACCTGTCAAAGTCCTCGATATTGTTCTCTCTTCCCCAACTCTGCTCAGAACTTTCCTCGTTAGTGATTCTATCCACCCATTTGATTTTCAGCATTCTCCCATAGCACCACATTTCAAAAACTTCTATTCTTTTAATTTCTGCAGTTCCTACCGTCCACGTTTAGCACCCATATATTGCCATACCCCATACTAACATTTTTAGTAATTATTTCCTAACATTCATACTTATATTACCCGTACGTATTTTTTTTTGCGAAATCCTTACTTGCCGGTCATATCCTACTGGTGCTCAAGTAGCGGAATTCCCTGATTTCCTTTGTTATTCCATTGTTTCCCATACTACACTCCATTGTCTTGGGTTTCCCTATCTCTTTCTCCGGACCAGGTTCATGTCATTTATTATGGTTTTCAAAACTTCTTCAGACTCCCCCGAATACTACAATATCATGGGCAAATCGTAGGATGATTACTTTCCCTTACCCGTTTTAACTTTCTTCATGGCCTGTTTTCTGTATAAGTTAAAAGAGCATGGGCTACAGACTAAAACCTTGTCATAATACTTTCTTGATTTAGGATTTCTTTTCTTGCCCTTCTATTCTAAATACTGCTAATCTGTACATGTTATTGATAAGCCTCCTTCCTCGATATTTTATTCCTGTCCTATTCAAAATCCTTAATAGTGTGTTTCAGTTAACATTATCAAAGGCTTTTTCTATATCCACAAAAGCCATGAAGGTAGATTTTTTTCTTCTAAAATGAGACGCAGAATCAATATTGATTCTGTTGTTCCTACATTCTTCCTAAAATCGAACTGATCTTTTCATAAATATGCCTTTTATTTTTGATTTAGCACTGCTCTGATCTAAGTTATTATAACTAAATGTAAAAAATTGTTTTCCTTGTTACAAAAATAACATTGATTTATAAGTTCATTATTTTTCATAATATATATAGATATGTCAGATCGGATGATTCTTTTTGAAGCATTATGTATAATTATTTCAGTAGAGGGGATCATAATTGTAAAATTGGACAGAAACTGACTTGGGAATTATTATTTTTAAATCTGACTATAAGGGATTGGAACAATTTACCTCCTAATATCAACGTTTTTCAGGGAAGAATTAGGAAGTGTAAGTGATCGTGAAGTTTAGTATGACGAAAAAAGAAAACATCTGAACAATGGGTACTTTTTATCTTTTTTATTTAAGATGTATAATTTATATTATTATTTGTAACTATACACATTCCTTATTTTAAGACTATTTTTTTTTGTAAATGTCACCTAGTGTTACTAAATTGCAGTATCGATAAATTCATTCATTCATGATAAATGTCAGTAAGTTAAGTGAAGAGACGTTCTTTCGAAAGTAACTCCGGTTTCGTCTTTATAATAATAAAAAAATGTTTATACGTCTTATATATCATGTTTATGAATTGTTTAGTGGTTATACGGAATGTCAAGAATTCAGGGATGAACAGTAAATTCAATGGAGATAGAAATCCCGTTAAAGGTTAATGTTTAATCGCTAAATAAATAAGCATTATTTTTTTTGCCCCCTCCTTTCGTCTGCTTCGGTACGATGCGTGTTGTGCTATATTCGTGGAATTCCATTTTTATTAACACAGAGGATATAACCCTCATTAAATAGTCACCATGTTGATAGAGGTTTTCTCAACGGGCAGACAGAACTCGCGGTTGTGGAAGATCTAAAACTATATGCGGAATACGTAACACGCACGCCCATGTCGTGGGGAAACCTTATTTGTAGAACCCGCTAGTGGAGAAAATCTCCAAAGCAAACAGTTTTCTTTGCTGCCTTGGAAATTTTGCAGTTCGTAAACTGGAGTAAAATGTAAAGCACATATTTGACTGTGATGCAAGTTGCGTGAACATGAACACACACAATCAGATTGCGTTGAAACTGCGGCGAAATGTGTCACAACAGATGTGCTTACGTAATTATTTCTCACATATGATGAATGCGAGTGCGGGTTACCTTTGTCAGTCAAGTTGAAAAGTCGTCGTTTGGTGGATTCAAGCATCGCAAGAAGCTTCGCTCGTTTTCTGTCACGACTAACAACACACGTCCCTTTGCTTTATAAATAATTGAGAATTTTAGTTTAACCTAAAAAAAAATAAAACTCAAACACAAGTTCAACAAGCAAAGCGACGATACCGAAAACCTGCATTAGGATGATCCTAAGCTTCTTATATTGTTCAAATTAAGTCATGAGACGAATTTTGGGGGGTTTGGCATTCTATCAATAAGAGGTAGAATGGGGTTTACTTATTATTTAAGTTACCATTTAATATGTTTCACGGTTGGGCGACAATTGTGATAATTTCCGTTTACTTGTTTTTAGAAGGGTTCGAAAAAGAGAAAAAAAAGATTCAATATGCAAAAAAGAATAAAATGGTTTACAAATAAAGAGGGTAGCATTAGTGATTTTAAATTGACACTTTAATAACAGGTAGGTAGAATGGGGTTTACTTATTATTTAAGTTACCATTTAATATGTTTTACGGTTGGGCGACAATTGTGATAATTTCCGTTTACTTGTTGGTTAGAAGGGTTCGAAAAAGAGAAAAAATAAATAAAATGGTTTACAAATTAAGAGGGTAGCATTAGTGATTTTATTTTGACACTCTTTAATAACAGGTTACCTGTGGGGAGAACCTAAAGAAGCAAAGTTTTTTTTGGCAAATACGTATGGAAATGTGAACTCATTATAAAGTTAATACGGAATTATTATTTGTATTAAATAGTCGATATCATAAATTTGAATTATCAAACAGCTTCTAAAAAGATTTATATTTGAATTGAAATACTTATCAGTAGAAAATAGTATATAGGAAGATGGAACGTCGAATAGAATGCGAGTTAGGAGAATATCAGTTTGGGTTTAGGAAGAATGTAGCAATATTGACTTTGGGACTGATTTTAGAAGACAGGATAAGAAAAAACCGGTCTAAGTTCGTGGCATTTCTAGATTTAGATTATGCGTTTGATAATGTGAACTGGAACACAATATTAAGGATTTTGAAAAGCAAAGGAATAAAATATAGAGAAATAAGGCTTATTCATAATCTCTACTGAAGGTAGTCAGCAGTAATTAGAATTGAAGATCAAGAAAATAAAGCAGAAATTAAGAATTGAGTAAGACAAGGATGCAGTCTGTCGCCCATGAAGTTTAACTTATATAGAGAACAGGCGATGAAGAAAGTTAAAACGGAATCATACTGCAAGGAGTAGAAATAAAAACCCCTACACTTTTCCTACGGGGTACTGGAGGAAGAGTTCAATACGAGGATTAATAGATAAAAACAAGGTAATGGAGTGAAGTAAGGGAACCAGTTGAATAACGAAGGATGTTAGATTGGTAAGAAATATTTTGACGAAAGTTAAGGAATTCTGCTGTTTGGGAAGCATGATAACCAGGGTAGAATTATAGTAGACATAAAGAGTAGGATAGCACAGGTAAGGAAGGCTTTTGCAAAGAAAGAGGAATCTGCTTACGGGTAATATTAATCTGAACATTAGTAAATCTTTGCTAAAAATGTTCGTATGAAGTGTGGAGTTACATGGGTGCGAAATGTGGACGGTAGGAATTACAGAGAGGAAAAGAATCGTAGTCTTCGAAATGTGGTGCTGTAGGAGAAAGTTTAAAATAATTTGGGTGGATAAAATCACTAACGAGGAAGTTATTGCATCAAAGTTTTTAGAAGTAAAATTATTTCAGTAGAGGGGATCATCATTGTAAAATTGGGCAGTGTAGCTTTAAAACTGACGTTGGGAAATTTTCATTTTTAAATCGGACTGTAAGGGATTGGAACAATTTACCTGCAGAAGTTTTCGAAACATTCCCTGCCAATAGTAACGTGTTTCAGGGAAGAATTAGGAAGTGTAGTGAAGTGCGACGAAACAATATATGAATAATGGGTACTTTTTATCTTTTTTCGTTAGAATTTAATTTAATTTATATTATATTAGTGTAATTATTATTTGTAACATATTTTATTTTTAAGTTTATTTTTTGTAACTGCCACCGAGTGAAGTATTAATAAATTCAATAAACAGAATAGGGGAAGAGCGAACGAGAGAAGGGATAGATTAATAGGCCACTTTTTGAGACATGAGGGTCTTGTAAAATTAGCATTGCGGAGTAAGAACAGAAGAGGGAGGACAAAGATGGAATACAAGAAGAAGATGAGGGATGATGTTGTATGTGGTGTTTATGCGGAAATGAAAAGGCTTGAGTAAGATAGGTTAGCATGGACGGTTACATCAGACAAGTCTTCAGCACCACAACAGCTATTCAAACCTTAAAACATGTTTCCGCTGATTTTTTTGAATTGACTATTCTAGTTACACTATTAATGTTTTGATGTAGGTCGATGATCCCCAAGGTGATACAGTTTTTACCGTTCGTGTCAGGAACCAATAGCAGAAAATTTCTCCTATGGTTTATTAACAGATGCATAACCCAAATGTGGTTGGGGATCAATCGTATTTAAGTTACAAGTGAGTACGTCGAGAAGCCGAAATTCTCTGCGACACAAGAACGATCGAAGCGCGGAGAATTAAGACGGGCAAGAATGGAAGGAGTCGACGTCGTATTTTCGTGCGCTGACATGCGTCGACACAAAGTGCAGAATGTCACGGACAAGCCATTACAGGTAGATCGTTTCGCCCAGATACGGCGACACAATGCAGCCTACCTGCCCTTTTGATAAGAGACTCGATGCCTAGAGCGAGAAGCGAGGCTTCAAGTAAACTCTGGCCGGACGCAACGACAGACAGACAGACAGTCATACAATTCGTCAATACATGTATTTTATTGTAGGGTTGGTGATCACTTAAAAAACATAATTTGCTTACGAGGCCACAATTTAGATTCAGGAAAGAAATTCTCACCTGTGAAATGTTACAACAAATAAACAAAAAAGGATTCCATTTCAACCGCCCTTAATGAAAAACCTCAATTTACTTAGCCTCTAATAATCCAACGTTCAGAAAGCGTAAATAGTAAACTGAAAGTCTGTTTTTCAAAATAATTAAATAAAGTAAAACAACCAATTATAACCAAACAAAGTATTTATTTAATAAAAATGTAGTCCATCTACAAGTAAATTTACTACTACAAAAAATTGCGAAGGAAATGAAACAATTTTTCTTTAAAAAAACAAATCAATCAAATTTAAATATTACCGAATAAATATTTTAACCAAAATTTAAAGCATGTAGATAAATTTTTTCAGAAACTTAAATAATTATTTTTAACAAAATAGTGTTAAATTTTCTAAATTATTTTACAAAACTTTTTATAGTATTGCGTTCTTTGACCGTTTAAATGTTGATGTAAGTGGTAATAAAATCTTTTTCGGTCACTGTTTTGAGAATTTTTTTATTTTAAAAAATTTGTAGCTTTCTGCAGTTATACTGCCATATTCATCCTTGTACTTAAAACTATTTTATACTATCCCTATTTTCCGTACAAAGTACGTTGTTAATATTAAATTTTTTTTTGTGTTGTTTCACACGTCGTCCGTTACAAACAGTTTAGTATTTTTTTTAGAATCAATATCAAACTAACTGACCGTAAAAATCTTTAATCAACGCTAATATCGGTCAATTTTTGAACGTTTTAAAATTCCAGTTCCCTTCACCTCTGTCTCCAGCGGCGATAGTTTTAACTTACCCCCGCAGTGTTATTTTTAGCGTAACTAGAAACATGCTAACAAAATTTAGTTTAAATTTAATCACTCGTTTAAGATTGCACGCGAAACTTTGGTTTTACCTACTACCATGGGGGCTGAAATGCACCATAACCGGCCGGAATGCTGAATACCAGAATTAAACTCAGCGACACATGTTACACCGGTTGCGACAAAAATCTTTACTGTACTCTTAATAATTTGATGTAACACTCCTCCATCCCCTACCCCGATGGATACTACCTTCCCATGCTGAATGGGGTTGAAACGATACACAAACAGCAAAGAAGAGAATTGCTATCGGTCTCGTTAACCACGAAAATATGTGTCGCTTTTTCATATAGTCAAAATTTCCACCCTCCTCCACCCGCAACTGAAGGGGTGGTTACAGTTTCTTAGCCCCATAGTGTTTGTTTCCAGGTGCAAAATTTAGTCGGAATTTCTACACGCATAATTTCAGGTTTTTTTGAACATAAACAATTAATTTTCTTAATAAATAGAAGATAGTTGATAATAAAGCTTGAATTGAGGATTTTCCTATCACTTATTACATATAATATATTTAATAAAAAATTTATTGTTTTATACTTGAAACTTTTTGAATTATTACCGAAAAAGTTGTCAGGCGTAGGAGGAGCGTGATTTTCCTACAACACTAATTTAAGGGATACTTTAGAGAATGTAAGACATGAATTACCGATATTTAAATATTTCCTTGAAATAAAGATTAAATTTTGACTGAAATTTATTAAATTTCGAACCAATCATAAGGCAGAAAAAATTTATCCCATCGCGGAACCGCGCAAAGCTATTGGAAGCAATGTTTATAATAGAAAAGTGTTTAACATAGGTTTAAGAACTTAGAGGAAACACATAAGTTCAAAAAAATTATCTGCCACGTTACATGATAACTTCATTGTGGATTTACATCTGCGGTTTCAGTTACAAGGAATTTCTGTAACAATAATTTTCCGTTCCCGACTGTCATTATCAATGGAGAGTACTCTCCAAATGTCCCATTAATTCTCCTAATTACGTTAAAGAGTTGATGTCAATTGAACGCGATGGGATCTTTCAACTCATTAAATGTTGGGAGAGAGAGGGCAGGGAAGGAGGGGGCGGGGGTGGAATTTTGACAGGAAAAGGAAGAATGAGGTATTTCATTCCTCAAATAATGAAGAGTTTCTGACGTCACTTACTACCCCGTCCTGTCTAATTGCGGCTGATTACCTTTTAACGAAGGGAATTTGAGACTTTAACATTCTACAAGAGCAACAGTAGTATTAAAAAAAATTGTCTGGAATTTTTGCTGCCGCCATTAAAAATATAGACGTGAACCAAATTTATGACGATAATTAATAGGCTCTTAAGTGAAAGTCTTCGCAATCACTTTTCCGAATGAAACTGGAAGCACCTTTTAATTAGAGAGAAAAATAATGACTGAAAGATGCTGAATTACATTCAAACGAATTATTTTTGTGTAATATGATGGAGCTCCAGTTCCACCCGAATATGGTTCTTCAGTATCGTATATAAATTGTTATTAATTTTGGAATATATTCTAACGAAAGCTTCGTTACACACAGCTATGCTCTGAGTTACGTAAAACTTAATTAAATAACACAAGTTCCTTTCGAGCAATGAGAGATAAAAACAGTCCACAGGGCGAGTTAATACAGTGACCCTCTAACCTCCACCGCTCCTCGCAATGAACTATCAAATTACAAATTACTAGTCCCAGGTTGATAGCTTCCGACGTTTGTCATATTCATATCGATTTACAGAAACACTATATATTAATATAAATAAATTAATTAATTATAAAATAGAAGGTGCAGAAATAGGGATGCAGCTACAATAGATAAGCTAAGACTATATTGTTGTAAAACCAAGATATTTAGTATATCATGACGATAATATATTATCGATCATCGTAACTGTCAACAGCTTGTTATTCTCTGAGAAGACTAATGCAAAACGTTGACAAAAAGTACGTCAAAACGGTTTATTTCGCGTATTTTCATTCAATTATGAGCCTATGGCATCTCTAATTGGGGAAACTGCTCCAGGAGTAATGAAATATTTAAGTTGCAAAAGCGTGTAATTAGAATACTTTCTAGCACGAATTCTAGATCGAGTTGCAAACTTTTCTTCAAAAGTTTGCAAATACTTACTTTACCAAGCGTATATATTTATGAAATATTAAAGTTTGTAAAGCGGAACACTAATTTGTTTCAAACAAATGGCGAGTTTCATGAATACGTGACTAGAAATCGTTCAGCTCTAAGGTCGGACAAGCATCGCCTTGCTCTACACCAGAAAAGTATTCACAATACCCCCGGGGATAATTTTATACAACATCCTTCCTTCCGCCAGAGGTTAAAAATAGTACCTACAAAAGCTTCGTGAAGCAGAGTAAAACTATTCTTTTAAATGGCGCTGCTGTTTTACTCGGTACAGGATTTTCTTAATCGTCCTTCTAGTATTTAAATCAAAGTTCCTGCAAAAAGTGTTGAATGAGCTGCCTTATAAAATAGCACATCACATATCTTAAAATTTCTATTCAGTTTTTTCTGATCTTTTGTTTGTTTGTTTCATGTATTGTCTGGAGCAAGGACAGTTTCCTGGTCGCAGAGCTACGAGTAGTTAAAACTCCATTGTGTGTTTCTCAGTGTGTGCTTGTTTGTGTGTCCGTGTTGTCTTTATATTGACTTTTGTCTATATACACTTTCTTTTACTAATTTATTTTAAGTTTATTTGTCTTTAATTATGTACTTTATTTTGTTCATTTTTAATTTTAAATGTATGACGTATCCTATTTTCTCAATCGAGGATTAATGGAAACAACAATAAATCTAAATCTAATCGATTAAGAAGACACTTTAACGCCAGTTGGTGGGAACATTTAGACCGCAAACGACGATTGCCAATTTTGGCGAGGCAAGATAAGTTTTAATTCAGTGCTTTTTTACATTTGACTACCAGTACTCAGCTTTTAAAAATGGTGTTATTTTTGTACCCAACTAAATTAATGACATAAGAATGTTGTTTCATGTAATTACTATGTAAGTTGTTTTCACTTGAACCCAGCAGAATGAATATGACAAACCTGTTAAGTAATAAATTTATGGGGATGTTTTTAAGTGGTTGTTCTTCATTATTGGATCAAATGTACACAGTGTAGTGGATTTTTGAAGACCTGATTATTTAAATGCAATTGCCTTTATTCGTATTTCCGCGTTTCTGGAGGTCGAGCAGAATGTGGGGACACACGCCACCTTGGTGACGCCTCATAAACACCAGGATTTACTCGCCGGGAGATAAAGCGGACCCAGATTTAGCGTCTCTCCGTGCCTCGTGACAGATAACACTGCTCGACCAGATCACGATATTCGTACCCCAACCCCCCCACACCCCCACACGAAGCGCCCTTGCTGATTTACCGTCGCTCTTCCCTCACGTATCTACCTACGCCCCGCCCCCTCCATCACATGCGCTTCCGGTCAAGAGGACATGCCAGGAGAAAGAATACGCACAACGCTTTCCAAATGTACGCTACATTGGCTTATTACGACCATGCTGCCTTTTTTTTATGTTTTTTGATTCCCCTCCTCAAAATTTGTCCTGTTTTCGACGATTATGTTACGATACTCTGGGTCGGGGGGAGGGGGAGAGGGAGACGAAGCGAGGGATCACGAAGAGAATTTTTTAATTAAACAAATCAATTCGCATGGTCATTGGTAAATGTGATCGGCGAACCGTGGAATGTTTCTCTTTCCAATACTGAGCGATATGCTCTGTGAATTACAAGCCTCGCTCCCTCCTCGTAAAAGCGTAGATGGATGGATTCGGAAAGGACATTTCCGGTCTACTAAATGCTAAACATTTAGCCAAATTTACTAAGTACTTATAAAGAAAAACTATTAGAATAGTAATTTTGATATTCTGAATTTAATGTGATGGATACTATTTCAAGTAAATAAAACTACATTTAAAATAAAATAATTTAATTTATATATCTAACAAATTATATATATATATTTATATATATTGTAGCGAATTCCGCGTTCCTCCTTATTCGAGGATTTATAATTCTTTTAGGGCGCCAGGTATTTTTCACAAAAACACCAAAAATGGATTTTAGTAGTTTTAATTCCAATCAGAGCACGAGAAATAATTATATCTGCAGGGCGTGGTCATTCTCTCGTCGTCCCGCCGACACAACCTACTCCTTCCACTACCCCATGACGACTCTCTGCCCCTCGCCAGACTACATTGTTGGCCCGATTTGCGACAGTTCCTCATCAATTGCAACTCGCAAGCTGGCCTGCATTGTTAAGTGTAACTTTTCATGTTACAATATATATATATATATATATATATATATATATGGCGAGCCTATATTCAGAGGACATAGAACCTCCCTCTCCCCTGGTTTATTTAGTTGCAAACCAACCCGTTACCCGGAAACATGGATTTACGGCTTACCAATGTTATTGCTCTGCGGCAACACTCATCAGTTTATTAATCATAATATCAGAAAGAGACTCTGAAAACTTAAATATTTTTGGCCAGAACGAGAAAATTTGTAAGCTTCTTTTTAAAAATTCATCACGAATCTAAATTCCTTTTTTAAGTTATATTGATATCAGATTAAGTAAATAAGGTATTAACTTAAGTTTTATACTTTTATGAAGCTATTTTTATTTTTTCATAATTTTACAAAAATTGTTATTCAATAAGTGTTTCGTTCCGCCCAATATTTCAGAACCGTTTTAATAATAATAATAGTACGTAATTAGAGTTTCGTTCCCTGTTTTTGGAAACTCTTGAAGTTTATAAGTATAAAATAACAAATATGGTATAGATTAATTCTAAATAATTGTATTATAAATATATTGATATCAAGTTAGTATAAGAATTGTTCTTCTTCTAAATCAGTTTTTGTGATTTTTTCGTAGGTATATTTATTTATTGATAAAATTGATATTAGATAAATTAGATAATTAGATATAAAACTTTTTTTTGGTTAACAGACTACATGAGGGTGATTCTGAAACAGGCAACTCCTCTTTAATAGCATGGGAAGGGAATTGAAAAGAGGGGATGAGGAATGTAGAGCAAGGTGGCCAAGGGTTAACTAGGGCCCCTAGCTATGGTTTAAGGATCCTACTCGTTGTTTCACCTAAAGTGATGCAGGGAAAACCCTAGAAAACCTGCATCAGGTAGGTTGGGCATTGGGTACTATTATCACGCCCTTCCGAATGACGGGAGACGAATTTGCTGTGGGGTCGCAGCATTCCATTCTCCATGACCACCAGTTTTAGGAGATCCAATGGGATCGGCGGACAACTCTTGTCATTTGCCCAAGGTCTTCGACTCAAGAACATATACCTCCTAGTCTCGATTCTGCCCCGACGTTCCCTATATTAAATGTATTCAAGACTATATATTACCTGCGTTTCTGTTTATTGCTAATTTTTAAGAAGTATTATCTTTACATATTTTGTCTGGTTTATATTTCTTCTGTTACACTGTTTTAGAATTTCCTTAAGTGATTTGTTCCTTATATTTATTTCGGTCGCCAATTGACTCTAAATGCTCCATTAAGATGAATATTTTTATATGACTTTCCCCCCGATGTGATTAAATTGACAAAAGCGTTGGGAATGCGTCAGCGTTGAATGTTATAAACATTATATCATTTTCGATAAATGAAAATGAAACGAGGATAAAAAAAAGAGTTTCGTGATATTGTCACAGAGCAGTGGCGTGAAATGACATGTTCCCATGTTTCCAGACCTCCGTAATTAGGTTATTTTCCAGTCAATCTGATCGTATGTCAGGGCAAACCTCGCACCATAATCCACTACCCTGATCTGTCATTTTAAATTATTTGACATATCTGCAGTTTAAATTTCATCAATCACTTGTCAAGTGGATTATTGGGAGGTTTGGTTTTTGGGCTTTTGACATGGGCCGGGGCCGTTCGTTCACTTTGCGTTTTGTCACTCACTCACTGGCTGATCGATGTTCGCTCACGGGTTAACTTTATTTTTCAACTTGTCTGCTGAATTCCGAATGGTGACAACCACACAAAGTATGCGGACGGAGTTTAGTTGCGTGTCCGGATATTGCTTTTAATGTGACACCGGATTATCCCGTTATGTCACTCTCCCGTGATGTTAATGTGCGGGAAAACTCTAATAATTGTCTGTAATGTAATAATTAAATTATCAGATTGCAGCTCATTCTTGGAAACTGAGTAAAAATACCGGGGCTACTCTAATATTTTTATCTACCGTGAATTCAAATAAAACTTGAAACATTTAGCAGACTGTGAAGAAAATAAAGAAATAAATTATATATAGAATGTCTTACAATGAATCACGTAGGAAAAGTCAAGACGTGACGATAAAATAAAAACGAAAATAAATTATCTTCTGAAACAGAAAATTCCCCTTAGAGAATAATAACTCTTCAGAAGGATGAGTTCAATAAATACTTCTCTCAATTACAATACAGTTTAATTACTTTAAAATTTAGAATAAATAAATACGGCCATATAAATTTATCACCATTTATTCAAAAGCGACGTTTCGTCTCCGTTTTGAGACTTCCTCAGGCGTACTACAAACATAATATTACAAGATCTTAAATATTGGTTCTATGTTACAATTTTTTAATTTATATATAACAAAAACATGGTTCAAAACTTACAAATTTAGCTTAATTCTCCCAAATAATAAAACAATTAGTGACCTTTTACAGACTATTCTTTCAATTTAATTAGTAACAACGTTAAGGCATTTTTTTATGCCTTCTTCTTAAGGCTTCCTTCCTATAGAGCAAAATAATTTCGCAGACGACATAGCCATCTCCTATGAAACCTCCTCCCTCACCTCCGATTTTCAACCACTCCAATCAGCGCTCAATAACCTAGACCAATGGTCCAAACAATGGCGAATCAGTATCAACCCCACCAAATCAATAACCATCCCATTCACTCTAACAAAAAACCCTCCTTCCCAAATTCATCTCTATCTAAACAATTCATTAATCCCTACAAAAACGGAAACCACCTACCTCGGAATCATGTTTGACTCAAAACTATCCTGGAAACCTCACATTAATTTTCTCCTCTCCAAAATAAACCAAAAATTCAGAACTCTATATCCCCTCCTAAACCGAAAATCCCCAGTCTCCACCAGCACAAAGCGCCTCATATACCTCTCCATAATACAACCCACCTGGTCCTATGCCTCCTCCATATGGGGAACAACAGCCAAAACCCATTCAACCAAAATTCAAACCAAACAAAACACAATACTACGCACCATCACAAACTCTCCCTGGTACCACAGTTAAGACAAAAATTAAAAATAAATTATACGGAAACTAAATCATTATTACCACAACAGTATCAACAAATAACAATTGAATCACATATGAAGTTAGTGACCGAGATCCAAGACAAGACGTAACACTTAAAGTCCTTTCACAGCTAAGATGATTAGGGAGGATGCGGGAATGAAAAGGTTTGCGCAAGATAGTTCATCATGGAGGGTTGCATTAAACCATTCTTAAGACTGAATACCACAACAGACGCTAAATTTAAACTCACCAAAATTATAGTAAATAAATAAACCACCCAATATTTCAGAATCATTTTAATAATAATAATAATACGTAATTTAGAGTTTCGTTCCCTGTTTTTGGGAACTCTTGAAGTTTATAAGTATAAAATTAAAAATATGGTATAGATTAATTCTAAATAATTGTATTATAAATATATTGATATCAAGTTAGTATAAGAATTGTTCTTCTAAATCAGTTTTTGTGCTTTTTTTCGCAGGTATATTTATTTATTGATAAAATTGATATTAGATAAATTTACCCGTAAAATGTTGTACACACTTACTGTACAGTGGTTTTAAAAAATAATATTCTGGTTTCAGGAATTCATATCTGTTCATCTTTTCACCTCATTTCGTTAAAAAATTTATTGTTTAAAGAGAGGAAACTATCGATTTTAATGGTTGTACGGAACAAAGTGATTCATCCTTACGGCACTGGCCTAAAAGGATCACCGCTGCTCACTGCATGTGTTTCTTTCTTCTTGGGGTATATAGAGAAGTCAGTTTATGTGCTTTCGTTTCCAGCAACTATGATGGAACTGCGGAACTGCATAACAACAGCCGCGGAAGCAATAACTCACGACATTTTCCCGTGAGTTTTTGACATTGTGCATATCAAAGGTCATACATAGCACCTTTTAGATGGTATGTAAAATTGTTTTTTTTTGTTTATTAACATGTTCGTAATTTCCTCAAAATATATTTGATGATATGTCTCGAAAGACGTCGTACCAGGTATTAATTTTTTTCTGGGAATGTTTTCTTTCCGAAATTCGCTTGTGTGTCGCCCTCACGCGCCACAGCTGTGAGCTGTATTTATCAATTAGAGTGGAATCGTAATTTTATTTGTTTCCTCTCCGCGTGAAGAGGAAAAGTCGAACCTACGTCTTTTTAACGAGCGTCCCGGATGCAGAACGGGTTTCCACGGCAACGCCTAACCTCTTTCTCTCCACTTCTCTTTCGTCTTCTTCTCTCTCAATTTTCCCCGGCAGCTTTAAACTTCCGGCGCGCGCTATTTATCTGAGCACACACCCCTCCCCCTCCCCCTACTCCTCTACTTCTTTTTTTCACTACGTCTCGGAGAATATTAATGGCAGATTCTTGTCATTCTACATTCCAACGATTCACAGCTCACTTTTCGCCATCATGATTTATTGGATAGTCCGGTCGGAAATCGCAGACGAGGGAAATGTGGCACGAGATCTGGATCCATCTCGATTTATAATTTCTGCAAGAAGCCATCTCTCCTCACTAAACACTGTTCTCAATAGGTAATGTGCTTGAAGGAAAATAAGTCTTCGATTTAATTTAAATCATTTAATATTATTCCTGTTAAACCACAGTTTTAGATCTATTTATGACAATGAAGCAATTATAAAAATATGAACATGAGAAAACAATTGGACATGTCATATAAAATACAAAAATTATTTTAGGAGAATATAAACATTTAAAAAATTAAAATTCTAACGTTTGTCAGCACAAAACACAGAATAGCTAAGGGTGATATACAATAATAATAATTAGTTTTACAGTGAATAAAAGACTCCAAGAAGTCATCATATAATTTTATTGCTATTTAATTAATATAAATAAATGCGACGTTTCGTCTCCCTTTCGATACTTAATCAGGCATAAAATTTTCAGTTTAATCCCTTCACTCCTTGAATCCCTCATCCAATGTAGCAATAAAATTATATGCTGACTTATTGGCAGTCTTTTATTTATCGTAATACTTATAGTCAGAAAACTATGTTTGAATAATTAGTTTTGTTTGTGATTAAGAAGTTCTCGGGATTTCACCCGGGTTATGTCATTTATAAGATACGACGTTTCGAAGGCTATCTCCGCCATCGTCTTCAAATGACATAACCCGGGTGAAATCCCGAGAACTTCATATTCAGTCTATCCACCGGGAAAGCCTACATTCTCTAATAGTTTTGTTTGTAGTTGTTAACTAAAGAACATAACAAATTCTTAATACTCACGATGGAGGAATTTGAGAACGGCTTCTGCAGAAATATTAAAAAATTAAGAAGAAAGGAGAAATTAAAAACGGGAAAAGAAATGACAATGAGCGTTCTGAAAAAAAAAATTCAGGAAAAAATAGTAGATAGACCACTGATCATAGATTTTAAACCTACATGTGAACGAATCCCTGTTCTGCGGCTAAGGGAAAAATTTTTATGCCTTAATGTGCATGCCCCAACAGAAGTTCAGTCTGATGACGAGAAGGAGAAGAATTTGGAATTTCAAAGGAAATGGTCATAGGGGGTCTTAAAATAATACTTAAAGGAAGATGTCAGAAGGCAACATAGTTAACCAAAATGTTTAATGGGGTGTGAGACCTATTAAGGGGGTGAATATAGACTCAGATCATTTCTTGGTCACGGCCAAAATCAAACGAAAAAGTAAAAAATTGTGAGAAGTACAGGAAGAACAAAACATAATAATTAAAGTTTAAATAAGGCCAAAAACTGACAAAAAATTAGTGAAACATAACTAAGTATAATAAATAAAGGTTTATTTAGTTCAACCTGAACAGGATCCAGATCAGGACCGAAAAATGTAATTGATTGTAAAGTTTAGTTTATGTTTTACTAATTTAAACTTTTCGCGCAATCAAACGCTGCTTTCCTCGCTATTTATTTCAAGAGTTGGAATTTTTGATTCAAGATCACGTCCGTCGCTAAACTAACCTACATCAGTCAACTAATTCAAAACTGAGGTAATAGAAATTAACTAGTTGTCAAAAGTACTTATGAATTTTACCTCTGTGCATTATTTTAATGTGATCTAACGTGATCAATTCAGAACTAATCTAAACGATTCATAATCCCAGTAATTATTTTCATTTCAAAATGCCTGATGTTCGCATTAAGGTGATATTCAAATAATGAGTTGTACAATATCAAAAAAAACATTGCTGACCTCAAGAATAAATGAGAATATTTATTTTGCTTCCTTAAAGACCAGGGAATGCTGGTAAATTATTATTATTTTTTAAATCAGACGAGTGTGTGTATTCCGTGAAATTACATTTGCTTTCGCAACAACCCGGTCGCTTTCATTTGGTCTTTTCAGGTTACAGTCTCGCCTTCCGGCTTAGACAACACAGTGGTAGGAGTGTTAGCCATTTATCCTCGTCTTCCCACCCACATGACCGCGTCGTTCATCACCTAGCTGTGGAATGTGGACGGGCAGGTGTCGCCACCGAAATGGCTGCTAATTGCTCCAGGAGGGAGTGGGGATGGATCTTCCCTAATCCCCACGAGTCCTGGACCTGAGGGATTACTCCGCATCCGCAAGCAACGAAGCTGGATGTAGGACATCGACGACGATTTAGTCACGTTTATTGATTAAGTAAGAATAGATAAATATTTTCAGTAGTTGGTAACATTTATATAAAAATAACTGATAATGGAAATTAAGAACCGGAATTAAATATCATTTGCGAAATAAAAATTTGTTAATTAGATTGACGAAAATTTTACTTTATAGTGGTTTGTTAGTATTATAAGTAGATTAAAAAAAAGACAGAAACGAAAAGATCTATATAAAATTTTATTAAAATGAACTTGGGACCGTTTTCTAATTGTAAAAGTCAGGATGTCAAAGCAATTTAGTATACCAAAATTGGTTTAATTTTAAAGTAACAATTTTCAACTAGGATTGCAACTTTCAAACGTATATTTACGACGTTTCAATAAATTTAATCACTGAGATTTATTATTTGATATGTGCCCTGTGTTGTTATATTGCCTCGGAAAACCAATTATTTCACACACTAAATTCTTGGTGGTTTAACTGTCACTATCAACAACCCGTTGACCCATGTCGATTGGGGTTCATCTTAAAATCAAGCGTAATAATGACTGGCGGTTCCTTAACCTAGTAAATGATTTATAAAGAAGAAAGACAAGAATGAAAAAATGTCAACCGGACCTGGGAATCGAACCGGTTAACATTTTTCCATTCTTGTCTTTCTTCTAAAATCAACTATATGCTTTAATTGAGGCATGTCCTCTTCCTTACTCTAGATTTATAAAGATTTTATTATTACAAGTAATTATTATTTATCGGGCAGTGTAAAACAAAAAGGATGATTGCATAATTTTCTGATGCAGTAGTTAGAAAACACGTAGTGTTCGCTTCTTGTAGATTTATTAACTATTTATTATTATTTAATGCTACGAAGGTTGTATTAATTAAATTTTTTTATTAGTAAAATTATTACAAAACTGACAAAAACTTACAAGTAAATAATTAAATTAATTATAAGAGGTGGTTTTTATTTAAAAGTTGCAATTCGTATCTTTTTTGAGAAGTCGCAATTTAGCAGTTCACGTACTTCACTCTATGATTTCCCCTTCTTTATTAACTTTCACTGAAGGCTTGAAAGGGAACATTTGTTGTTTTTTTTTGAAGATTCATGTACACACTTTTCCAGAAAATGAATGGTATGTGTTCTTTATAAGTGCTGAAATTTTGGGCCAGGGAGTCATGGAGTGAAGTCAATGCACTGCCAAATTATTATACCTGAAGAAGTCTCACAAGAGAGACTGAACGTAGTATATTGAACTTTGGAATGAAAACCACTGACAAAATAAATTATTATTAATTTTTTTTTCATGTTATTATATTTTTACTTCTCGAAGAGTTAGGGGTACTCAAGTTTAAGATCATTATTATTGCAGGAGCTTTATCATTTAATATATATATATTTCTAGTCATTAATTATTATTCGTCTGAGCCTGTTGTAAAGTGAGTCGACAGGTTTACCGTCTGGTGGGAGAAGGATCCAGGTTTCCGTCCAGTGGAGTGGAGGGAGAGAGAGAGAGAGAGAGGACGACGATTTCCTATCCCCGCGGTACACAACATACATCACGATTAGCCACGTAATGTTGCAGTTCATAACCCTCTTCTGCCGCCCCCTGAAGGCATTTCCACCCCCACCACTACAGCCTTCCGGTAACACCCCTCTTCCTTTCCGGGCTGGAAACTAGTCTCAACTTCTGTAAACTACTAATGTAAGCGTAATTGGTTAATTATAATGTGCGGGCCTTTCCACCCCTTCGCTAATATAAGCATAATACATTGCGGTAATTTAGACCAGAGGGGGCGGTGGCATAAGGCGAATTGTTGTCGCAGCGGGGAGAGGGGAGGAGGGGGGAGAGGTGCGAGTCTAGTGTATACGCTTTTAGGGAATTGATGTTGCAGCTAATTTGTGCTCGTATATAGAGCTCAGAAGGCGAGCGGAAAATTACGTACACATTACCTGGCACATTCGTCTCGTCGCCGTCTCTAAGAGGCTCGGAGGAGGGTTGGGTTGTCTCAGTCACGGACGATCATTATTCATGACTGAGACTGAGGATGGAGACCATTAAAGAAGAGTGGCTGGGGTGACGTAGTCCGTCATTAAAGGGCTGACGGGCTGATGAAGCCTTCGGGAGTTCACAACGAATAGTGCGTGAGGAGTATGTGTTAAAGCCGAGGACTTTAATTGGTGAGAAATCTCCCTCAAGTCATTTAAGGCTGTAGTTTGGGAGCAACGGGCCAGCACGCGAGACATGCAAGGGAAAGTTTGCCCATAGAGGTTGGAAAGGGGGGAGTTAGGAATCGATCCGTCACACTCTTCCGCAAAAGCTGACGCCACTGAACCGACGGAAAAATCAATTACCTTGTACGTTCTACGGACACCAGAAATGGTTAACTACGAAACCGAATAAATACTTAATTCAGTTTAGCAAGGAAAATGCGTACTGTATTAAGCCCTTGCGATTTTACTCGCCATAATGTCACACATTGATCGTGCATGACGTATTAAAAATATAGCTTAACATAAATAAATAAAGAACATAATTATCAATTAATAATTTTTATACCTCGCAGCTATATTACTAGTTTAACTATTGTACACTTATCCCTGGCTCGATGCGATTGTAAACAAAACGCTGATGACGTCATCACACGTCACGTCGCGTAATCTTTTTCCCGGGGTTAATACGTGGTTTCCCTTGCAACCAAATAAACTAAAATATTACCAACATAAAATTTCACAAATATATTAAAAAAGTTTGAATGGAGACATTATATACATAAAACGTTTTTTTAAATTTTCCTTTAGCGAAGTGATTGTTATTGACTTTTCATTTCCATCAATCTATGCCGTTCAGGACTCGTCTCTTACCATGTATTTTCGTTTCAATATCTGCCATCTCATTTCCAGAGAAGCCTACCCGCCAAATATGATATTTTTTTTCTCTTTCTTCGGTCATATTTGCAGTCATACTACAATTGTTTTCTAGGACAAGGAAAATGATGTCTTTGGGAAATTTTACAGGGTGACCGTCCGTCCTTGCTGCAAAAGACACGATTCGTACGCGACACCTTGGCGCCTGAGTTTTCCAACCACCTCTTTCTTGCCTCCCTGTCTCTGAATATTATTACTGAATTTCGATCGTTAAAAATCAAAATATGTGATTAAAAATTAGGGAGTGTTCCTGTTGCGCTTCAGCATGTTGTAAATTTACGCAATAAAAAACCAAATGTTTGATGAACATTCGGAGATAATAGTTCCGTCGGAGATTTAATTCTTCTTCCTCATTGAGTGCAGATCAATTTGCCTTTAATTTACTTACCTATCATGTCTTTGCCATAATTATTTTTAAGACGGTTTCAAGCTAGGCAATTGTCATTTCTTCGACACAAGATGTGTTCTGCGATTTACACACGTTTCACAGCTATTAAGGGTGATCAACACTCCGTGGTAAAAAGAAATGACACTCTTTTCAATTTTAGAAGTAATATTACCTCTTGGTCCACATAGAGATATATAATAATAATAATAGATATTTTATAACAACTGGCTACAGCCTTCTATTTGCACATTTGTTTATATTTATTCAGGGAGATTTTTAATTTATAGTACTTATTTACATTGAAATTTTTTATTCAGTGTTAAAAAAAACCTTCGTTAGGGAATAAACAGACAGTAGCAATTACGACTTAATCCGTTCGCCTCCCCCCACCCCCCTAAACTCTCCCTCTCTCTGATGAGCATGACGTAGATTTATTGTAAACCACCATGCAATCAAGCCAGAACGGATGACTCAAATCTGAGGATAATGGAGGGTAATTATACGGCTGATGAAAGGATGCCGACTATTTCGCCAGAGGATTATTATAGTTCTTTATTTATATTCTTTTCTAATTACGACACGCGCATTAATTTCGTGGCAAGTGAGTGTCTGTAATTACAAGATACTTTGAATATAGCGCGTCCGCCTCACAGGCGCCGTACACTCATTAAATCAAAAAATTATACACACACATATATATATTGAAAAATTACTTGCTAAGACCCTTATCTATTGTGGCACAGCTCCCGCAAATTTGTTTTGGTAAACGAAGCGGAAACAATGTTACAATTCTGTGAGCACAATTTATCAGGACGGAAGGTCTCATCATTCATTTTATTTCCTTTGTTCCGCTTCCTTTCAGTGATTCCTTGGCTTCTTTCGTATCTTCAATCTCTTTCTTTTACTTTTGTCTTTCAGTAGGAATGGAATGTTGGGGCACCAAATAAAAATTGCAATTTACTTTAATCTTCCTCTATACATAATCCCTTTTTCTTTTCTGCCCGGTAATCTTTTGCTCTGTATTACTATTTTATTTAAAGCGATACTCGCATCTGGAAGCATGTCGACTAAAATGGGGTTTTTGACTAGTGTAGCCGTCGCTTCGGCGTCAATTCATAAATTTTCCTTCTGTTTTGATTAGGCGTAAAGATATCTCCATTTATTCCACGTACTCTTATTTCTATTAGCCCGGCACAGTATTTAATTCGACACCAATTTGATTTAAACCGTGTAGAGAGCTTTGTCTAAGAAAGATTATAAACAGAAGCTGATAAATAAGAATACATTCTCAGTTCAATGACATATGCCATTTGTAGATACATTGATTCCAATACCCCAAAATATAACGTTTTAACTCAAAATTATGTTGTAAACAACTTTGAAATTTTATTATCAAGTCAAAAGCATACAATTGAAGAAAAGGAAATATAAAATTTAAAATACACACATAAGCAAGGTAATAGAGAATTCTCTTTTATGCAATTAACAAAAAATATGATTAAAAATCTTAGCTTCGGTTTAATAAATTTGTCTTAGGCAAATGTTGTTTGAAACCTGCCGTGGTTACTTGAGCTGTGGGAAAATTAAATGTTTAAGAAAATCTTTCGTAATTATTATCATCATCTTTGCTCTTGTTCGTATTTTGGTTAGAAATATTGAGTTTCAGTTCTTAAAATAGGTTAAGAATCTATTGATTCAACATTTATAGGTTTAATGGATGTAAAAGTTTATACTTGGTATTTATTTTGATGATGGTATTAAGATTCAGTTCGCGTTGTTGTTGTGGTATTCAGTCCTATGACTGGTCCGATGCAACCCTCCATATTAACCTATCTTGTACAAGCCTTTTCATTTCATTCAGTTCATAAAATAGGTTAATTTATAGAAGTTTATACTTTATAAATGTAAAAGTAACACTAACTATTGGGTGTATGTTTTGTACTGTGGTTTCTTTGACGAAGATAAGGTATATGATTTGTATTTTAAGTTCTTTGGCCGTTTACTGTTACACTTTTCCATTCCAGTATTCGGCTTCTATTCTTCGTAGATGATATTAAATTTTACTGTAATTGTTTCTCTGTATATGTTTGTATTCGTTATTATTAGTTTGGATAATATTGAGACCGATACATAAGCATCACAATTAAAAGTTTTTCACATTAAATTTAATTGTCAATAAGCTGAGTAATATAATGTCTCTTTTTCGGAGTTTATCTGACGAGGGAAATATTACTTTCTTTGAAAGTAGGATAAAATATTTTAATAATTTACCTGTGGCTCTGCTACATTATTTTTTTACGAATATGAGAGAGAGGGAGAGCGAAAACACTTTTCGCGGCGAGTTATCTGCTGTGAATAAATGAATAGGTATTTTCCTTTAAAACATGCCGTGTCTGCAAACACGTTGCCTTTTCCAGTTACAGCTCTTTGCTGACGACGACTAACAAATTTCATTTGAAAAATGGTCCCTTGTGAGATTCAGCTCGAGGAGGGGGTTAGGTTAGTTAGGGATGGTTTTGGGGTGAGTAGATGAGAGGACATTTGCGCAACCCTCCTTTTGCCGCCGCCGCCGCCCAGCGTCTATTTAACTTCATCACCATCTCCCAGGGACTACCAACTCTGGTGCTCGTGGTGCTTCATCAAAGTTAGCGTCGGATGGCAGCTAAAACCAGCCTCTTTCACAAAGGCGACGTAATGCAACAGCCGCCCCATCCCACACACTGGATATGAGACAGGGAAAGAAAACGAGCCGGGAGGAAAAAAAAACGAGGGGACGGAGGGATTAACCCCTTAGGAACTCTGACAAGGTCGCGCAGCTAGAGACTGCGTGAAATGAGGGAGGGTTTCACGTGTAGTGTGGCGGTGACGGTGTGTGGTGGAGGACGAAGAAGAAGGGAGCAGAAATTTTCGTGTGGAAACGTTGAGTAATAGCGGGCGTTTTATATTCCAGGGTTGGCACTACTCTCGTCGCGGAGCCTGTTTAAGTCTCGTGGTGAGCAGGGGGATGCGTTCCATTTTTCACCCCCCGGCACAACACTTTCACAAGTGAAAGAGTGCGCTTTTGGAGGTGGCAAACATACACCCACCCGCACCCTCTGTCGACAAAGAGTATAAGTGAGAAAGAAGAGGGTGAGGCACTGATGAGTGCTTTATTGTGGCGCAGCAAAGGGATGCTAGAAAAAAAAACGGCCATAAATTACTCAACCTTTTTTCCAAATCGAAGTTCACCTGTACACTAGAAAAGGTATTGCATCTCTCTTTATTCAGAAGGAGAGAGGGGTAGACCGCGAGTGAGAGAACGTGGAAAAGCATCCTTGGAATTCAGTGTTGCGTGGAAAAATAAATGATGAAGCGAGGGGAACAAGACGGAAAAAAAAGGGCTTTGATCCACTCAGAAAGATGGAAAACATTTAGATCACTCTGTTCTGCTATTGTTGTACCCCAGATTCAATGGAAATCCGTGCTGAGCGATCAATCTTCGGGAAACCTCTCGGAAGGGGAATCAGTTTTACAGTTCACATACATTAAAATCTGTAATATGATTTTTTTAAATTATTAGTTAAATACATGCATTACATGTGAAGTAAATTATACTTTTAAACTTCATTAATGTTTTTATTTTCATTTAGGCTTAACGTCGCGCGACCTTCCATTACCGTTTCTTCATATAAATTTACAATAATAGTATATATTTGTAAAATTTGAATTATATATATATAGATATATACTTTTTAATAACCTTTTTTTTATTAAAAAAACAGTCAATTACATTTTATAAATTAAACTGTTAACATTTGTCAGTTTATGATGTTAACTTTATTTACTTCTACTTCCTTTGGGGTTGAATTTCTCCAGAAAAATATCCCTGTATCATTTTAAAATTCACATTCATCTATTAAATGTGGACGAGTAAGGTCAACATCACAATTTATTCCTCGATACCCTCACTATATTTACCATTCTCTATTTCTTTTAGGAGAACTTAACTTTGTTGTGGCAATCTGTTATTAGTCCTTGTAATTCTTAAGATTTGTGATTATTATTTATTGTCCATTAATGTCCGCCATGGTTAAAAATAAGGTAATTGTGAAATGGTCCTATGATTGTTGGATTAATTGTAGTGAATCATGGTTATACTGAAAAGGAAGGTTGTTCTACGTTAAAAATTATTTTTATCTATGAGACGTTTTGGTTTTCTGGAATCAGCCGTCTTCATACCATGTATAAGTCTAATTACTTTGTTTTTGACAAACTAAAAGTCTATCCATAAACTTAGAATGGGAAAATCTCCAGATTTCAATTCAATAACTAGTTTCGCAGAATGAGAGATTAAGTCTGGAATAAATTTTTCAATGCTTAAAAAATTTGTCACACGACACAAGTATATTGTGCCCATAATCATCACTAACGGTGCAAGTAAAACATAAGTCAAATAAACGCTGTGTCCACTGGAGTAGCGCCAGGTCGACACCTGACGTGGATATCTCGTACACAATTGTGTAAATTTTGAGAGGCGCCATATTGTTGAAAGATGAAAGCTCTACAATGTGTTTGAAGTTATTGCATGAGCCAGTATTGAATTTTTTAGCACCTACGGTCAACGGATTTCGAACCTAACCGCTTGTGTTTTTATTAATGTGTTAATTAGTACGCTATACTTGGCCATTGGCCCATACCGATTTTGTAAAAGAATTTCAAGAACCTTATTTGCACTTTGAAGAATGTATCCTACTAATAAAAAATTACTGAATATATGTTTCATTTACGAAATTTTTCTACTTACCTATGGAATTTTGCCTGTGTTGGACTTGTCTGAGAAACCCAGGATCCTTAATGTGATGATTACATACATACAAAAACGTTTCTTTCTCATAATTGATTAACAAGAGTTCAATATGATAGATTAATGGACGGGAAACCAAGGTAATGGAGTGTAGGATGGGAAAAAGTGGAATAAGAAATGGTGTTAGATTGGGAAGGGATTTTCTGACGGAAGTTAAGGAATTCTGTTACTTGGGAAGCGTAATAACTAGAATAGGATAGCACAGGCAAGGTAAGCTTTTGCGAAAAAGAGGAATTTACTTACTGGTATATGAGTGGGAATATTAGGAAAACATTGCCAAAAATGTTCGTAGACCATTGGAGTTGCGGAAAATAAACCTTTGAAATGTGGTGCTATTGGCGAATGCTGAAAATGAGATGGGTAGATATAATCACTAATGAGGAAGTTCTAAATAGAATAGGGGAAGAGTGAACAATATGGAGGACGTTGACCAAGAGAAGAGAGAGATGAATATGCCACGTTTTATGACATGAGGGGTCTTTTAAATTACAAGTGTGTGGGGTATGAACTGAAGAGGGAGGCAAAGGATGGAATACGCTAATCAGGGTAGGGATTATGTGGTATTTATTCGGGAATGGAAAGGCTTGCGCAAGTAGGTTAGCATGGAGGGTTCATCAGACCAGTTTTAGGACTAAATACCACAAAAAACTGTTGATTAATTTTATAAGTTAACGTTATCATTTCCCGATTAATATATTATTAATTATAATAATAAATTACCCTATCAATTTTTTGAGAAAATTAAGATCGATTATATTGAAAGTATTGCTTCTGTACCTCTTCCATTAACGTTTGCGAATGTATATCACACCATGATCGGGTTAGTGTCTAAAGTACCAAGTCTTGAAAATCCCGTTTTTGAAGAGTGAGCTGACTTTTTAGGATTACTCTTGTATTCTTACTTTCTCTTTGGTTTTTGGGGATAGAAGAGGATCCTGGATTTCCGCCGCTGGCTCCCAGTTTCTTCTCCAAGAAGCCCGACAACTTATAAGCTGAGCCACTCGTGCTCATCTTGGGAATTGCCTCTTAGAATAATCTCGGCGCAGCCAAACAATTCTCTGTTAATTAATCGACATCCCATGACACCGTCGACTGGAAAGACGGAATTGGAAACGTTTCACATTACTTCGATCCCTCAGGACAATTATCGAAATCGGCACAAGAAACAATATTTTTTCTTTAAAATTTTCCTAATTTGAGGTATCCTATTTCCTCAACCAAGGACTAATGGATAAATCTAAATCTAAAAAAAACGACGACACAATCATTTGTGTTCTCTACTTTCCTCACGATTAAGACTGATAATAAATACTTCCCAGAGCTATTTTAACTTTTAAATGACGGCGTTTTGCTTGATTTAAAGTTATGATAGTGTGATTGTCAGTAAAGTGAAACAGAAGATCAAATGCTGTCAAGTCAAATATACTGTAGCGGGATAATTTAAATGAATTTCTGGACATCGCCGGCCATCCAGCTAGTATATCAAATCTATTATATATACGTTGGAACACATTTCATGAGCAGAGGTTCGTTAAAGTGGATTGACTGGGAAGATTCGTTGTGTTAGTTTTCTCCTGTGGTCGAAAGCACGTGACTCATGTAAAGAAGAAGTAACGCGGACCACGTGTTTGGTGAGTAGGAACGTTTTGCTCGCCCCTGAGGATCCTTCTGAATATTTCAGTTTTTAAGTCTAAACGTCTTCTGTTATCTCAGAAAAAAAAGATCTCGTTCTTTCATGAATTTTAAAGTAGAATATATTTTTTGTGTGTATGTGTACTGACCAAATTCCCTGATTCGTCTCTGTAATGATCCTTAATCCACTTCAAGAATTTCTCAGCAGGTTTTCAAATTTGTGTGGACTAATATGTAAATTCTACGCCATAAACAGGTGGATACATAATTACGTGTCTAACTCTAGCATAAATTTCGGAATAAAGTACGAATGAGTAATTTAATTCCTCAAACGTTGCATGCAATGTAATTTTCTTTAATTTCTAATAAGTTTATTTGCCGTTTTCCACCGTTTGAAATGTTTGAATCTGCAAATCTTGTGTTTATAAATTTATTCAACACGACATGGGAGGCCAGTTAACTAGTGACTTAACATTGACGTACATCGTTTTAAATTCTTCCACAGTAAAAATCGGGAACAATTCTTCCTATTTTTCATTACTGAAGTCGCCGTTATTTTTGTATTTCCTAATAATTTTACACCAGAGCCCCGGTATTAACTTCTAATTCGTCTCTATTTAGGACCATTCAATCCGCCAGTGTTTAATTTTTGACAGGAAATAAAATATTTTAAAGTAAGAACATTTTTGTTGTTGTATTAAATAACGTTTAAGCCCTCCTATATTTTCTTTGATCAGCTGTTCGGTTACTACAGTCTGATGAAGTTTTAATACTTTGCAGTTTGTCGGTCGTTTTGGTTGCTTAGTACTACGAACCATTTATGGAGCCGATTATTATGAACACAACGTGAAATGATTCTTTTTTAACTTTTGTTTGTAATCGTTTTCTTAAAATGTTTCACAGTCAGTTGCTGTAAAGGAAGGTCGTGACCTCGTGGACTGATAAATGGGCTGTTTTCTCAGTAGTCTGGTAAGAAGTCTTGCTTCTATTTAAACATTTTTATCTCTTTGCGTGTGTTTCTTCTATTTTCCTTTTGTGTATGATAATGAATTTTTTTTATAACGTTGGGAATAATTGACTAAATTTCCGCCATGGCGCATCACGCTGGACGCTGCAGGATTTCCTTTCCCAATTTTTAAGAATTTCAGCAGATTTTCACATTTATCATAGGATTTTTTATCTCAAACATGCCTAATTTTCATATCGATATATATTTTACGGTTGTCTTCTTCACAAAGATTTCAGAATATAAGACGTACAAATCATTTTATTTGAATTAACTAGAAACTGTGTATCAAATGTTTATTTGCTTGACCCGAAACCGATTTTTCTGGTCATCACAACTTTTTAATTAATCGAATCTGTTTAAATCCGATATTTATCGTGTAAAATAGTTTCACCGTATGAATGTAGCATAGTGTACTCGTACTCTAGTTCATTTCTATGTCGTTATATAGTCTTCCGATTTGCCGATTAGATTTCATTAAATCTGCTGATAATTAAGAAACCAATTTTAAAGTAACGACAGGAAGGATATTTTATTACAATAACATGTTTACCTCGTTTAATTCGATAAAAGAACATTAAAGCCTTCTTTCTCACGGTTCTAGATTTTTATGTTAGTACATCATTTAGATTATTTACTACATTAATCCCTTGCACGATTATTCACTTAATTCAAAATTTTCTCTTTTTGTAAGATAAGGTACTATACTAAAATTTTAGGTTCTATTGAATATTCATTGCGTCATTGGCCTGCGAAGTAATAAGTTTTTAAACATAATCACTTCATTGATTTTATCTTTGCTATATCTAAATTTATTGGTTCTACTTGATCCAAGATTTAAAGTTTTAGATTAAATTTAAAAAAGGTTTGCATTTACATTTGTGTAACTGCAGCGTTTCCGTCGTAGGTGAGAAAGAATTCAGTTCAGTTTTATTTGATTTTTTCAGCGATTCTGCTTCTTTCTAATTCCAGATAAACTGCTGTTTCAGGTGGAAGACGCATCATTCAGGGATGGTTAAGAAGCGAAGCGACATTCTAAATAATAAACACCATACTTTACTCTACAATCCCGATCTGTTCCACAGCTTCCAGATGGTGAGTGTGGTTCATTCTTCAGGAGGTTTGCTACCGGGAGGTGACGCAGGTGAGGAAATATGCAATTAATTAGGTACTTTTCCCGTTTTTATTTTTAATTTATTTTTTTTCAGGAAAACTGCAGATTGTCCTGGAGGACTTCTCTTTCCTAGATGGAGGCGAGCGAGCGATTACACTACACACAATTTCTGTTAACAATGTATGTAAATATAAAACAGCCTCTCAACCTCCACAGCTTCCAGAAGAACTTGAGAAGATTAACCATGGGCGCTGAAGGTCCTCATTTTAATTTCGACTGTTAGCACCTGACTGCTTACTGACTCCGGAACGTAATGTAATGTAAGGTTTGGTTAAAATACGTTAACCAATGACGATCGTCGCCGAGGAGCTGGATACGTCACAGTGACGTAACCCCCAGGGCTTTACAATAGCCGCGACTCAAATTCCGACGTATGTGAGGATTACTTGTGTAAATATACACAACTAAAATGGTATTTTTTGACGGTAAACCGTTGTATTTAACAGTAAGTCGCAGTGTTGAGTAAATAAAGATAAAACCTCGTCTTTAGCCCACAATTAAGGGTGGTGAAAGGGAGTCTACGAAGTGAAAGTGTAAGGTGTTGATACGTAATTATATATAAACAGCTAATTTTAATTAAAGGTACACATTTGTTAGTTCCCTTAATGATTTATACAGCGATTTACAGAGTTGATACTGATTAAATTGAAAGAATTGGTGAATCAGAGTGAGAATGGAACCGCAAAAGTCGTAATACGAATCGTACCTGGTGACAGAAAGAGTTAAACTTTAAACATTTAGTTATGTGCGGATTGTTGACATTATCTAACGCTATAATTTGGAAATTAAAAGAATATAAATACAAAGGTTTCAACCATATTGTGATGTGGACGCCTGTTTGCTTTGTATATTAAATTATACTGAAATTTACGGTAAAACGTCATCACCGAATTGCGGCCACGTATTTATAAAAACTGTAATGAAAAAATGGTAGAAAGGTTGCTTAACTTTGCTCTAAAAATTCTCATGACTACATAATTATCTTAAAAAGGTAAGAAACTACGCAGATTAGCTAATGAAAGGACAAGAATGGCAAAACTCGCAAATATTAATTACAATGTAGACTGTAAACAGTTAACATTGTAAATTATAAGTCATTAAACGTGTTATTAATAGCAAAGGTGGTAATAAGAGTTTGAAGAACGCAAGTGGCAAAGGAAATCAAGTTGAATTAAATGAGAAAATGTTAAGTAAACAATTGGTAATGCTTAAAATTTAAGAGTTGGTAAAGAAGTGGAAATTGCGGACCGCAAATATAATACTATTCGTACGTCGTAACTGATTGAGGAGTACTATAATTCTAAGTTTTAGGGTTTATAATTATTAATATGCTAAATGTTAGCAAAATTGTTGATAATTACACTCTAATAAATGAATAAAATAAATAATTAAGCAGTGTGTTGATGTGGCTGCTTCACACGAATGAATTATACTTAAATTCAAGAGCAAGTGTTGAGTTTCTTCATATATAGGAGACTAGTAACTAACTAGTTGTGATTCACGACCTCTGCTCTAAAAATTCATACGAGTACAAAATTAACAAATAGATAATAAACCAATTAAAAATTAGTGGCCACTAAGTCTAAAAATCTCATACGCGAGTACGGTCATAGAATATGAGAAATCTTAGTTTCACGTATTTGAAAAGGTGACAAAGCGTAACCCGTAATTGAAAAGGACTGTTGATGGAGAAAGTTGCAAAAATCACGAGAAAAAGAAAATAGAAAGGTCTTTCTGTTCAAAGTTATTTGAATTCGATTTCTGTTAAAGCTACTAGTTATAGTCGACTGATAAAGCAGTCTTAAAATCTAACTGATAAGAAATTACAGTGTGAAATGTGGATTGGAAAAATTGAATTGACGTAGATAGAGGTTACAAGGAAAGTCAAGAACGTTTTTGCTTTTCGTTGTGAAGCACCGGAAGAGAGTAAAGAATTTAAGTGGAAAAGGAATTCAGTCTGAATTAAAGCAGGAAAATATACATCCTTTAATATTAAGAAATGTAACAGGTTTGTACGACTTACGTTCTCACGATTTTATTTGTATGAATATACACTTTTTGTGAAATTTGTGAAAATTTTTAAAATAAAATTTAATAAATATTTGATTGTTTATTATTTATTTAAATCCCTTTAATCTGTAATTTAAAGATGAAATAAGAAATTGCGTTTGTACTATCGGACAAGGAATATACTAAAGAAAAGGGACAGGAATTTTCTTTTATGAATGTCTCGGTTTGTCTAAGGGTGGCAGGAGGACAGAGATAGAACAAAAAGATAAGGAGGAAAGTACTACTGATGTTTCCATTAACTCGTTTACTGACGAAAATTAGACTGGTGGAAATTATATAAAGTATCGAAGAAAATCAAGGTTAACGTGCATGGTCAGGCTGGCTGCTGTCCGCGGACCTGACCAAGTTGGCTAATCCTGAAGATTTTATTCGAATTATACATCGGGAAAGTCAACATTCATTCATTATATACAGTTAATGTATAAACGAAGAACTAAATATAATAGCCTTACAATAAGTGCCGTAAAGGACGTATGTAACCTGAAAATAAAATGGAAAAGTAATTTTAATACAAGTAATAGATAAAAAGAATTTATGTGTACAGACATTCGGCTGAATGACGGGATTGACGGCGAGAATTGAGACAAAAATAATTAGTCCTGTATTGGAATAAGGAAATGTGTGTTACGACCAAGTCATTGTCCATTAAAATATGTAAACGTTGTATATAATGAGCAAATAATCCGTCACAAAGGTACCAAAATATTGCCTTACTTAATGAAACGGAGTATGATTATGGAAGTAGGATATCGATGTGAGGAGAAGACGTGGACGTATGATGGTAACTTCCGAGAAGGATTTGAAGTGGACCAACGACAGAAACTCCCGAGAGGGACGAGGAAAAAGGAGAGAATGTGTGTAGAGCAAATGCAACCAATAACGCTAATGAGAACTGAGCGAGAACGAAACCCAGGACCCTGAGAAAGACGAACCAAAAACAACTAGAAGTAGAAAAATTGAATAAAACTCAATAGCATGTTCTGGAACCTGTATTCT